>VZTM01012984.1:20150-71781 GCA_013400555.1 Jacana jacana
GCGCTCCCGAGTTTGTGGTGGGTGGGTGGGTGGGTGGTGGAATTTGTGCTCTCCTGGCATTAAAAATAGCGCGTGATGCACTCCTCTCTGCATTTCGTAGCCTGGCTGAGTCATCGCTCTACCTTTTTATTAGCACTGTGGGCGCCGCTGTTTTGGGAGTCTTCCTTGTTGGCTTGTCATCCTTGTCTTGGGTGGTGATTGCCTCTCGGGGAGGGTGGTGGTGGGATGTGCCTGGGTCCCCAGAGTGAGTGGTGGAGGGGAGACTGGGAAAAGTGGGAGGACTTTCCTGTTCAGCACCCTACGCAGTCAGACTCGGTGATCTTAAAGGTCCCTTCCAACCTAGACAGTTCTGTGATTCTGTAACTGTTAATGTGTATGGAAGGGGAATGGGAAACATCCTTCTACTTCAACTTTTTTGTGTGAAAAAAAGAGAGAGGGGTCCCTACAAGAAAGTCCATCATCTCATCCTAAAATTCATGCTGGGATGAGGGGGCTGAGGGTCCTCTCTACCTCTGAAAGACACCTGGGGCTCCTCCTTGCCTTCAACTTTGTGATGGCAACTATATTTTGGCTGAGCTCTTATGAGTCCCAGCCTTTCCCATGTGTCCCTTTTTGCCTCTTTTTGCCCTTTCCCTCCATGTTTCATTCTATTGCTCAAAGCCACAGGTTGGCACAGGCAGTTCCTGCCACAATCCAGAATATGTGATGTGGGAGGTGGGTATCTTTCTGGGGTTTGGAGCTGGTGGTTATGTAGGGTTAATGGAAATGTTTTATCTGATAATTATCCTGCTTGGTAGGGAGAAGGCCAGAATTAAGGGGCACCCTGGGTTGCTTTGAGATATTAGAATAGAACTAGCTCAGTTGGAAGGGACCTACAATGGTCATCCAGTCCACTGTTCACCTCACCAGGTCCCTGTTCACTTCCTGCAGCTGATGGACATCTCAGCCTCAAGCTGCCTCACCCAGGATGATGTGAAAGGAGGATGGATTGGGGAAAAAAGAGTACATAAAAGGAAGAAAGGGAAAAATAAAGCATGTGGGAGACTTTGATACGTGCAGGTGCCCCTGAGTGACTCTGGGTGGCTTGTGCAAGGAAGAAGGAGAGAAGCTCTTGAGGTTTTGGTCATCACAGTGCTCGGAGGTTTCTGTGGCCTACTAACCCAAAACGCTGAAAAGCCTTGTTTCTAAGAGGAGAAACTTAAGAAGGTGAAATAAAAGTGCTAGAATGGCTAATCTTTCTTCTGAACCCATCACTGAGGGCAGCAAGCCTGGCTGCAGCGCTATGGGGAGGGATGCTCCGCCATGGGGGCTGAATGGGGCTGCTCCCCAGCAGGGCAGCTGGACCTGCCACATGGGTTAAATGAATAAATGGGGGGGGAATGAATTGATAAACAACTGATATCCTCACTGGATAATGCTGGAGAAACCAGCCTTCTCAAGCAGCACCGAGGCATTGCGATCTCCTTCCGTACAGCCGGGCGTACGAGCAACTTGCCGTGGAAAATACTGCTATTTGTTTTGGTTCCCCTTTACTTTGTTTGAAGTGGTTTTGCTTCTTTGGCCTCTGTTTTCTACCTGTCTTATTAAAGATGAGCTCCAGTGGAGATGAAGGGAAGACCGAACCATCGGTGCCATCCGCCTGAGACCTTCTGGTGGGTTATTATGGGTTATTAGTGGGACTGCTGACGTTTTGGTCTTAAAAAGCCCAGAGCCGAGAGGGACGGCAGTGCTGTGGTTGGGTCTTCACCTCTAATTTTCCCATCCAGAGGATCACAGTCCCTTCTCGCCTCCCTGCTGGCTCTGGATGGACTCACGCCGAGAGTTTTAACTTCTGTCAGGAAGAAGGAGTAAGTGCAAAAGGGTTGGAGATGCCTCAAAAGAGGTGGTTTCCCAGCAACTAAACAGAAGCGAGAAAAACCCCAGATAAAATGCTTGATATCTGGCAACCTGTTTGTTTTAGAAGCCGTTCCTGAGATGTCAGTGCTTGTTAGCATTAGTCTGACACTTGCTTGGTTTACATCTTGCTCTCCTCTGGGTTGGAGAAGGCAATGCCCTTTTGATGTTAGACATCAAGAAAAACGGCTCCTGCCTGCAGATTTGGGGATCCCAGCCGGAGCCGGGGGGATGCAGCCTGCCTGTAGCAAGCTGATTGCATTATGCACAGAGCTCATTTGCTAATTCTTACCTCCTTATCTTTTACATGTAAAACACAGTAGCAAATAAATCAGGGGTGGAAGAAGAGCTGGTGTGTAATCAGGCTAAAGCTCATGGTGATGAAGACGTGCTGCTGCTTTGAAAGAAGACCAGAAGTGGGTTGGGGTTTGCCGTGGTTTGATTTAGGTTCTGCCTCTTGATCGAGTTGGTTGGAAGCTCTGGGTGTTCACAGTGCAGGAACTGGTGCATCTTTAGTGCTTTAAAAGTGGCTTTATTTAGTCTTGTACCAACGTGGAAAGCCTTGGAGGAAGGTGTTTTGCTGTCAAAAGCCTTGAAGGAGGCCGTTTCCCTGTCCCTGTTGCCTGGGCTGGCAGGGAGTTGAGGTTCTGATGGTTGGAGGGCTCGGTTCAAAAGCTGAACAAACCCCAGTTCAGACCATGCAGCCAGCGCTGGTGCTCTTGTAGTCCTGCAAAATCCCAGTTCAACAAAGGCTGTAAAACCTGAGCCCCTGAGGGAAGACTCATAAACTTTGCGAAAGGAATGGCTTGTGGGGTGGTGAGGCGGGTGAATATTGAGCTGCTCGTGAACTTTGTCGATGGATTAGCGAGAGCTTCGGTGTCTCTCTTGTGGTGGAGCAGACGGTGGGATGGCAGGCACAAGGGCTTAAGTCCCAGCTTGGGGTGATTGGTTGTAGATTTGCTGCTAATTTTCTTTTGTTCTCTCAGCCCTGATTTTCTCTCATGCTGTGAGATATGTCATGGGTTCAGCCAAATTTACCAAAAAAAGACTGACAGATGGACCTTCCAAAGGAAGGAGAGGAAGAGATAAGATGTATGAGTTCAGAATGAACTAAATTACTTTAATGAAGTATTAATACTAAAATTAAAGTAAGAAGAAAGTAATTAAATAGATACAATAGATGCAAAACCCTATTAAGCTCCCAGGATGAGGATCACATCACCAGCAGCATCAGGAAAAGTCCCAGCCTGGACTGGGTGGGTGACTGACAGGAGCTGGATTCCAGCTCTGGAGTCAGGAACGCTGGGATCGGGATCAAAGGCAGGGGAACAGACAGGGTCCTCCTGGGACGTCGGCCATGGAAGGAAGAGAGTTGACTCCTTGATCCCTCAGCTTTTCTACTGAGCGTGATGGGGATGGGATGGAATCCCTTGTGGGCCAGTTTGGGGTCCCCTGTCCTGTCCCCTCCTCCCCACAGGGGTGACCCCTCGAGGCTTTTCCGCTTCCCACTCTCCAACGGGGCAAACCCCGCCATTCCCTGCCCTTGGTTGTTCCAGCCGTAAGTCTAAGCCAGGGCCTCTCTGCACCATCCCTTGGGGTGATCAGGGCTGAGCACTGGGAGAGGGAACAGTTTCTGACCGACCTGCTGTGAATTCCAGAGTTTAGTCAGTTAGAAGAGCTCAAAAAGTAAAATTGTAAAACAGAAAACTGGTTCATTTTACCTCAAACCAGGACAAGATGGAGGAGCTCCACCTCAACCTACCTCTGCCCTGCATGTGAGTGTGGGCTCAGTCAAACTCCCTGGGGACCACACTGCAGCAGTGACATGCTACGGGGACGGCGGGTGGGAAGGTGCTCTCATGTCCTTACCTTGCTCCCGAGGACACACGTGTCCTAGATGGGGATGGACCAGGCTGTGCTTGGGTGGGTGCTGTCCCACCTCCCTCCTGCTTCTCCAGCGTTGTCCACGGCAGAGGGTGTTTGGGGTAGGTGGAACCCCTGATGTCCAGCATGACACAGAGCAAAACCAAAGAGCAGTGACTAAGAGAATAAAGAAAT
Organism: Jacana jacana; assembly: GCA_013400555.1. Taxonomy (NCBI): domain Eukaryota; kingdom Metazoa; phylum Chordata; class Aves; order Charadriiformes; family Jacanidae; genus Jacana; species Jacana jacana. The sequence goes on from VZTM01012984.1 coordinate 24,102, forward strand.
ACCAACGTATCAAACACCAGCTTGGATCACACGATTCCTCAATTTTCTGGCCAAAACTGGTGCAGCTCTGGAGTCAACCTCTCTTGGACAACATGGCTCCACCAGCCCTTCTGTGACTCCTTGTTCCCACAGCAAGGTTACCTTGCCAACGTCTGCTTTGCCTCCTCATGTTATTTTTCATTCCTCCCAGCACCCAGCTGGGCTCAGATCATGAATCTTCGATCTCCCCACGAGTGGAGAGGTCGGAGACAGCCTCAGAATTGACAAAATTCTGATGAACCTGGAGGTGGGAACATTTATGTCTGAGCGGTAAGGTGGTTTTTTTCACTCTGTTTTGCCATCGATGTAGGTATTTTTGTTGGTGTTTAATGAGATTAGTCCTCTAGGTGTGGTGGCCAGCTGTTCACTTTGCAGACAGGCAGAAAAAAAAACATTCCAGCATTACACTCCTGCTGCTTTCGTCTTGTAACGAGCTTGTTAGCAATTAGTCGCTCTCGGAACAGGCTGCCGTGGCGTGGAGTGGGAACTCAATGAGCTTGGCATCGGGAAAGTTGGATTTTTATAATGGGAACCAGGTGGGGAGAGGTTGGAGTAAATGGTTTCAAGACTGCTGGGCAAGTGGCTCTATTTTAGGACCTGGGGGTGCTGGTAGGACCTGGGGGTGCTGGTAGGACCTGGGGGTGCTGGTCGACAGGCGGCTGAACATGAGCCAGCAGTGTGCCCAGGTGGCCAAAAAGGCCAATGGCATCCTGGCTTGCACAAAAAATAGTGTGACCAGCAGAAGTAGGGAGGTGATTGTCCCCCTGTACTCAGCACTGGTTAGGCCACACCTTGAGTCTGGTGTCCAGTTCTGGGCACCTCAGCACCAGAGAGATCTGGAGGGGCTGGAGCGAGTGCAGAGGAGGGACACGGAGCTGGTGAGAGGCCTGGAGAATAAGGCTTATGAGGATCGATTGAAGGAGTTGGGATTGTTTAGTTTGAGGAAGAGGAGGCTGAGGGGAGACCTCATCCCTCTCTACAACTGCTTGAAAGGGCATTGCAGAGAGGTTGGTGCTGGTCTCTTCTCACGGGCAATGAGCGATAGAAGGAGAGGGAATGGCTGCAAGCTGCAGCAGGGTAGGGTTAGGCTGGACATTAGGAAAAAATTTTTCACAGAGAGAGTGGTCAGTCAGTGGAATCAGCTGCCCAGGGAGGTGGTGGAGTGTCCCATCCCTGACTGTGTTTAAGAGTAGATGAGATGTGGTTTTGAGGGATCTGGTGTAGGGGAGAACTTGTAGAGTAGGGCTGATGGTCAAACTCAATGATCCCAAGGGTCTCTTCCAACCTAAATGATTCTATGATTCTATGATTTCCTTGTCCTTTTGTGGAGTTGAGTTTGAGGTGATAATATATAGATAAAAATTGAGGATTTTGATAGATGCATATATATATATATAATTTGGGGATTTAACACTTCTAATGTTGAAATTTTCCTTTCTCTCCTAATGGGCAGGCCGAGGAACTGCTCAGAGAACTTAAGTCTCTCTGAAGTCTTTTCCTAACCCAGGCCTGCCCACATCTGCAAGGAGATGCAGATGGCCCAGCACATCTTGGGGAGAAAGGATGTGCTGGGATTTGCAAGTGGCAGTTTGGGCTGGCAGATATGAGGATGCTTTCTGGGGGAAAAGGAGAGTTTTTACGGCGTGGTGTAAAATTGCCCCAGTTCTTTAGAGCCTGCCCTTTTTGCCAGCCTCACTGAGTGGAAATGAATCTAAGGGTTGAAGGGCTGAGCTGGGATCTTGGAGCTGGTGTGTTTGACTTTCAAACTTGCAGAATACTTACCCTGCATTTAAATTTCTATTTTTTGAAGACATTGCACAGGGGAGATTGCTGAGCTTTTCCTTGCTGGTGGGTGCTGGACCCACGTGCCATCCCAGAGCTGCGGGTTCCTGCCCTGTATTTTTTCTTGCTAGGTTAATAAACCTGTTCTGCTGGGCCAGGACTTGGGCAAGCCTTGGGCTCAGGTGTTTGGAGGATGTCTTGAAGGATACCTATGAGGCTTGGTCATGATGGTGTTCAACAAGATGCAACTCATAGTCCTACCTGCTATTCCTGGTGGGATTTGCTCCCCTACATATGGCTGGGCAGGAATGTACTGTTATTAGCCACAAATACTCTCCTTGCCTGGGGCTGGAAGGGGAAAACAAGCCCATGTGGAGCATCTCTGATGGCTACAAGCCCAGTGGGTGCCCTCCCTTGGCTTTGGGGTGGTTGAGTGGGAGGGAGCGGAGGGGGAAATCACTGCACCTGAGTCCACATGCGTGGGCTGGCCCGGGGCTGGTTCAGGGGTGGGTTCATTTAGCTCTACCTTTCTGGGGACACAGCTGGGTTTCGGTGCCTCACAGGGTGCTGAGCAGCGAGCTCTGCCACATGTTGCTGCGAGGTTTGAACGCCCACAGCCTGGCAAAACTAGACCCAATGACTTCCCGAGCAAAGCCAGGCATCTGGGTCTAAATAACCTCCTGCCAGACCAAACTGCTGTTCTACCCCGGGAACCTTCCTGAAAAGGGTCACTTTGTTAAAAATAAAAAGGAAAATGGAGACACGGGACTGTTGCTTTTGCACAGATTTTCTTCTGTTGCTCTCTCCTCCTCTTGTGTTTCATTCATCTTCCTTTCCAAAAATCACCAAACCGTAATGACTCACATACTCCAAGCAAATTAATCCTTGGAAAGGCTCACAAATGGAACAGGGAAAAAAATAAAGAAAAAAAGAAAAAGAAAAAAAAAAAAAACTAAGAAGAATTTTTTAAAAATGGCTTTGGGGAATGTCCCGAGGAAAGAACAAATCAAGAAATAAATGAAGCTTATTTTTACAAGCTGCTTTAATTTAACCTTAACGACTGTGGCCTTCCCGCTCTGCAGATGCGCCTGCGATGCTCTGGCAGAGCTGGCCCCAGCGTTGCAGATGCCGGGCACGTGCGTGGCCAGTCTCTGCCTTCACCATCATCGCCGTTTGCAGCAAGGAATCGCTGTTTTCTCCCCCGGCTCACGTGGCTGTCGGACGTAGGAATTTAATAAGGAGTAAGTGAAGCTGAAGGCTTGTATTGGCAGTCGAGTTTGCATGCAAAAGAGGACTTAGTCTATTTATTTGGCGATAAATAAAGGAGCCCACTGAGGTTTGCTCGTGACACACAACCCAAGATGTGTGTTTGGACCAGAGAAGTGTTTTCCCAGGGGCTCGGCTCTTCGTCAGCTGCAGCTGGGGGTGAATGAGGGTTAGAGTTTGCCTGCGGTTGTGTGCCGGTGCTGCCCGTGTGTTCCCATGTGCGTGGACACATGCAGAGGAGCTGCTGGGGTGGGTGAGTGGCTGATGCTGATGAAAACTTCTGGTCCTTCAGCTAAAAGCTGTTTGTTAAGGAAAAGTGAAGTCACGAGCTTCTCTGTTCAGAGCCACAGAGGTGTTCTTGGTACAGGAATGCGTATGCTTACCCCAAACACGACGTGAGTGATTTCTCTGGGCTGCTACAACCAAAGCAAAGCCTTGCAGCAGGAAAAACAGTCGTTGGCTGCTTCCCCTTCTGTACCCAATGACTAACAGCAGCAGAAAATACCATCTTTGGGAAAACAGCTCCAGGCTCTTCCAGTTAAACGTGTCATTTTATCTGCTTATTCATCCACTTTACACATTGGCTTCCTTCAGTCCCGGATACCATCCCTCTGGTTTGCCTGTTTCCTCTTGGGCTCTGTTGGGATGGTGTTATAACCTGGCCTGGCATCTGACTGCCACGTACCCAAGCAATGTGGGATTGAGTCTTGAAGCAACCAAAGAACCCAGCACATTTTTTTTTCTGTCTGTTCTCCAATTGCAAGAAGGTTGGTCGCAATTTCCTTGTTAACACAAAGCGTACACGACTTTTTGTGTTTCAAAACAAACTCCTACGTGTGTCATCTCTCACATTGGCAATTACTGATGCCAAGTGCCAAAGCCCCTAATTAGCTCTTCAAGGCTCCTCTTGCCCAGCTTTTGGTAAAACCTTAATGTGGTCACATGGGGGGTGGAAGCAGCAGTGATGGTAGGGGTTAGACACAGTAACACGCAACCTACGGGGGCTGTGATGTGCTATAGACAGGTCTGCCGGGGTGTTATATACTACCTGGCTGGAATTACAGAATAATTGAATGGTCTGCATTGGAAGGGACATTAAGACCCACCCAAAGCCACCTCCTGTCCTGGGCAGGGACACATTCAACCAACCCACTTTGTACCAAGGCCCCTCCAACCTGGCCTTGAACCCCTCCAGGGATGGGGCAGCCACAGCTTCTTGGGGCAACCTGGGCCAGGCTCTCACCACCCTCACAGAAAAGAACTTCTTCCCAGATCTCCATCTCCCCTCTTTCAGTGTCAAACCCTTCCACCTTCATCCTAGGGCTCCCCTCCCTCATCAAGAGTCCTTCTCCAGCTTTCCTGGAGCCCCTTGAGGGACTAGAAGGGGCTCTAAGTTTTCCCAGGAGCCTTCTCTTCTCCAGGCCGAACCCCCCCAGCTCTCTCAGCCTGTCCTCCCAGCAGAGGGCTCCAGCCCTCCCAGCGTCTCCATGGCCTTCTCTGGCCCCACTCCAACAGCTCCATGTCCTTGTGCTGTTGGTGGCCTCAAAGCTGGAGGCAGCACTGCAGAGGGGTTCTCCCCTGAGAGGAGCAGAGGGGCAGAATTCCACCCCTTGCTCTGCTGGCCACGCTGCTGGGGATGCAGCCTGGGGTATGGGGGCTTTCTGGGCTGGGGTGTGTGAAGCTTTTCATCCACCAACAGTCCCAAGTCCTTCTCCTCAGGGCTGTTCTCCAGCCATTCTCCCCCCAGCCTGGATTTGTGCGTGGGATTGCTGTGATCCAGGTGCAGGACCCTGTGCTTAGCACTGGGGAGGCCACCCCTTGAGTCTTGTGTCCAGTTCTGGGCACCTCAGCACAAGAGAGATCTGGAGGGGCTGGAGCCAGGTCAGAGGAGGGACACGGAGCTGGGGAAGGGCCTGGAGAATCAATCTTCTGAGGAACGATTGAGGGAGCTGGGAGTGTTGAGTTGGAGGAAGAGGAGGCTGAGGGGAGACCTCATCACTCTCTACAACTGCTTGAAAGGACATTGCAGAGAGGTTGGTGCTGGTCTCTTCTCACAGGGAAGTAGCGATAGAAGGAGAGGGAATGGCTGCAAGCTGCAGCAGGGTAGGGTTAGGCTGGCCATGAGGAAAGACTTCTTCCCAGCAAGAGTGGTCAGAGCCTGGAATGGGCTGCCCCAGGGAGGGGGTGGAGTCCCCACCCCTGACTGTGTTTCAGAGTAGATTAGATTTGGTGTTGAGGGATGTGGTGTAGGGGAGAACTTTGTAGCTTGGGGCTGATGGTTGGACTTGATGATCCCAGGGATTTCTTCCAACCTGCATGATTCTATGACCTTGCACTTGACCTAGGTGAACTTCTTGAGGTTTGCACAGTCTTACCTCTCCAGCGTACCCAGGTTACAGAAGCACGGAATTGTCAGAGTTGGAAGGGACCTGTAGCATAGTCCAACTACGCTAAAGCAGGATTGCCCAGAGCACATTACTCAGGTCTGTGTCCAGGCAGGTCTTGAAGATCTCCAGAGAAAGGGACACCACACCCTCCCTGGGCAGCCTGTTCCACGTCCCTCTGGATTTATCCCCATTCCCTCCAGCATCTCAACCCCTCCACCCAGCTCAGTGTCATCAGCAAACTTGCCGAGGGTGCATCAGTCTCCCTGTCTTTGCTGTCAACAAAGATGTTAAATGGCACCGGTCCCAGTACTGACCCCTGAGGAACCCCACTGGTCACTGGGAGCAGAGCGGAAGGCAGCGGCAGCCCCCTGTGGTCCTCCTCGCTGCCAGAGGATTCTCCGGTCCTGTGCTGGGTATGGATGGCTCCCAGCTCCAGGTCTGCCATCTATAAATCCCCTGTCCACTGGGAGTGAAGGCAGAGACTCATAGCAGAAGGACATGAAGACCTTGTGGAAACTTGGCAGAGAGTGCCCATGTCGAGCTGGTGACCTGTAAGTGGCCTCTGTGACACGGCTGTGACGGATGCTGGGGCTGATATGGCTCCACCTCGGGGCTCCACCAGGGGGCTGCTGTGCCTCGGGGGGGGACCCCAGGTTGCAGTGTTGGCCAAAGGCTGCTGGCTCCGGAGCCGTTGCAGCGTTAGTTCGTTACCCCACGACGATGCAGAGATGCTGTAGCTGCCAGAAGCCTAACAAAAACTGCATCTCGCCACGTGTAACGCATGGCTTTTTCTTTTCCCCTTCCCTCTCCACCTGCATTCAAGACAAAAATCAGGTAATTTCCTAGCAAGGGAGAGTGACAGTGCTATTTTTAAAGGGCAGGTTATAAATAGGGGCATTATTTCAGGCTTTTGCAGAGCCAGGGTGCGAGGCATCAGCCTACAACGGGCCGAGTTTTGCTGCAGCCCTTCCAGCTTCCACCCCCTATTTATGCTTTTCGTGCACGTTTTCTGCTGACCTATTTTCTTGGTGTGTGTTTGTGATAAACCCCAGATGTAATGGCACTTTCTATTTTTTTTATTATTTATTTACTAAGTTCCTGGAGTAATAGCTTTGGAAGGAAGGTTTCCACGCGGTTGCTAATAGCTCACCTGTGCTGTTATTTCATACCGGGGCGAGTTCAGCCCGTGGTGTGTGGAGCAGGAGGAGGGAGGACGGGGAATCACACCTATTTAATGTAACGTGGAGAGTCAAAACCCTTCAAGTCTGTCAGTGAAAGCCTGGGAGTCTGATACACTTTAGTGTGTATTGTATCTATTTCTTAATTTCCGTGTTTTTTAACTTGTAATATTAATACTTCATTAGTTTAGTTCATTCTACAATTAGAAATCTCCTTATCTCTTTCTCTCCTCTCTTTGGAGGGGGGTGGGTAAGGGTAAGGGCCATCTGTCATCCCTGACTGTGTTTAAGAGTAGACTGGATGTGGTGTTGAGGGATCTGGGGTAGGGTAGAATTTGTAGAGCAGGACAAATGGTTGGACCCAATGATCCCAAGGATCTCTTCCAACCAAAATGATTCTATGATTCAGATTGGCCAGTTTGGCCCAAACCACACCACTTACTCTTTGCTGGTAGGATGGAGGTGGTTTGCTTTCCTCTCCCTCCACCTGGATTTTTGGCAATAACAGGCTGCCGACCCAGATTTGACGGGAGGGAAGAAGAACCTGCAGCTCTGGGCTGGTTGATGGGTCATAGATGCAGGGAAGGGACGAATAAAGCATCGCCAGCCAACCTGCTCTGACACCCGCAGTGGCACTTCTCATTCCCTACTGCCATGGACTTTAAGGGTCTGGCTGTGATTTATTTGCAGCTGATTAAAAAGCACAGCAGCGAGTGCGTTTCTGAGTCATAGAAGCCCCGACCTGACCAGCTGCTTTATACCAGGCTCTGGTGCCAGCTCTGCCTGGGCAGCCGCCTGGTCCTGCTGCCAGCTCGCAGCCCCCGCTAAGCCAGCAGGGAAACGGAGCATCGCCCCTGCCTGCCGGGAAGGCTGAGATCATTGCTTCCCCCCCTTTCCCCCTGCCCATCAAAGATGGAAAGATCCACCTTTAGATCTCACCCGGCCTTCTCCCGGCTGGAGAGAACTCTGTGAAGTCCTCCCTTGTCTGATGCCACCAACCGCCCTGTTGGCATCGCTGGGTCTGAGATCAGCTCCGGCTGCTGCCTGTGTGTCGCAGCAGGGACCGAGTTTAAAGCAGGTTATTTCACCAGGAGCAGCTCTGTGTGAGCCCTGGGGCTGTAATTAATAATCTTGCTGCATGGAAGAAGGTTTCTTCTTCTCGTCGATGCAATGGGCCGGTCGATCCGAGCTCTGCGGCAGCTCAAAGCCATCGGGACCCTCCTCCTCCTTGGGTTAAGCCTGGCTGATGCTAATGGGATGTGCAGGTGTGTGCCAGGGGCAGGGCAGAGGGTCATTATTCCCTGGAGGTCACTCAGAGCATCCAAAAAATGCAGCTGGGTTTTATTTTTAAGGTTTTTACGTTCCTGACTGCTGCAGCGTGGGGCTGAGCACTTTCACGCTTGGTGGTTGAGGAGTCGGGCTGGGAGGAACAACGGCTAGAGGAGGTCCAAGCTTTACTATCATATGATAGAATTGAGAAATGTTGAGAAAGTAAAAAAATTAGGTATTTTGGATGGGAGGGGAAGGCCTGCAGTGGGGTCTGGGCACTGCTGGTACCTTCTGGCAGCACCGATGAGCCATGAGCTTGTAGCCATGGACAGAAGGGTGCCCCTGACAGCTCTCCAAAGGGCTTCGCATCCTGCCCTGAAATGATTTTGGCCACCATTCAAGTGAAATTCGTAATAATAACCCTCAGGTCTTTACCAGTCCCCAGAGATGCCGAAAACCCTGCAGTAACTTGTAGCTGCGGTGTCGGCAGCCACAGCCTGAACCCGCTGTTTAATGAGGAGTTATTTGGGGGGTTTTTTCTCCTTTGAGCTAGTCCTGGGTTCATCTCCTCCACCTGCCCTTGTGCTGTGGTGCAGGAGGTCTCCACTGCCTTTGGGAAAGGTTGGCCATTTTTCCTCTCATTTCTTTTTCCCCCTGTTCAGTGAGTTAATTTAAACCCTGAGGAGACTGTAAATCGGCATCACCGCACGGGATAAAAAAGGGTGCTGAAAGATTAGAGGTAAATTAATTCCTGTCATTTCTGGCTCTTCTGAAAAGTCATTTCCATTTTTGGATATTATTGGAGGGAGGCTGAGATGCTCTCGATGCCTGGAACGAGAGCGACGGTGTTGGGGCTGGTGTGTGAAGCCCGGGGGAGAAGAGGGCTGTAAATCCCCTGGGGTGAACAGGGAGGGGATTTTGCATTTGTGCAAAACATAAAATAAAATAAAATAAAATAAAATAAAATAAAATAAAATAAAATAAAATAAAATAAAATAAAATAAAATAAAATAAAATAAAATAAAATAAAATAAAATAAAATAAAATAAAATACCTAAATAAGTAGAGAGGGAAAGAGTGAAGCAGAGAAAAATTGCAGTGTGAGCAGGGGCAGGAGTTTTTTAGGTACACCTTAGGCTGTTGAAGGCATCGGTGGGGAATGGAGATGGGAAAATGTGGGCTCTTGAAGGCTCTGGGGATGGAATGTGGGAGCCTTTCGGTTTCGAGAGCAGAGTGGTGTAACAACGTGGATGCCTTGGGCTTGTCCTCAGGTGGCCCAGAAGCTGGATGGGAAAACCCTTGTTCTCCATCGGAGCAGGGGTGGCAAAGCTCCCTGCTGGGCTGGGCTGGGCTTCCCGGGGCCTTATCCCAAATATTAGGTGGTTTTGTGAATCCCACTGGTTTCCAGCCCTGCTCGGCTGCAATAACCTCCTGAATTAATGGATTTGTGAGTGCTGGAGCGTAGAGCTGGTGGGAGCAGACGGGTGCTGGGTCGGGGAGCAGCAAGCACCACGTTGAGCTGGGTTTGCTTTGAGAGTTTAATTTCCTATTTAATCATGTTGAAAAATATTTAAAAAACCAGCTCTGCATTTAGTATGTAAGGAACTTTGTCACAGCAGCCAGGCTGAGCTGCAGCACAGCAGGGTTTTTTTCCAGCGTGTTTGTGTGGGTTAGGAGATACTAATTTTCATTTCCTCCTGTATCATATAATCATGAGCACTTAGAAGAGAAGACGTAAGAATGGACATGGCTAAGTGATTCGATTAATCATGGGTTTCCCATCCGGCCTCTCTAGCTGTGGTTTATCAACAAGGCTTTCTTCACCTTCCTACCTTAAATAATATATCTATTTAGCGGCAATTTTCAGGTGGAGACTTTCTGAATAAGATGATTGCGCTTGATCACATAATAACTACACTAATATGACTTGTTAGCCTTCGTAATATCAGCTTTGCGTTACTGCTGGTGATAATTAAGTTACAGTTAAAGCTGCAAAGCGCTGTTCAGGAGATACACCATTAAAGGCATTCCCTGAACAACAAAAACCAGTGTCAAGCATGTTGGGCAATGGAGATCCCAACTGAGGCATCGTTGACCATTCTGGCACCAACCGTTGTTCCATCTCTTATGTTTTCATCAGCGTCATTGCTCTTTAGAAACACTCGACAGTTAATTTGCTGAAGAAGGCTGGCCATGAGGAAAGAATTCTTCCCAGCAAGAGTGGTCAGAGCCCAGAATGGGCTGCCCAGGGAGAGGGTGGAGTTCCCATCCCTGACTGTGTTTAAGAGTCTATTAGATGTGGTGTTGAGGGACCTGGTGTAGGGGAGAACATTGTAGAGTGGGGCTGATGGTCAAACTCAATGATCCCAAGGGTCTCTTCCAACCTGAATGTTTCTATGATTCTAAGACGGTCTTATGGTGTGGTGCAAGAGCTGGGGTTAAGGTACCTTCACACCTTGGTTTTGTGCTACTTGGCGGGTTCTGAGTTGTTACAGGGCGTTGGTTTCCAGCACAGATCTGGGCCAGCATTTGATCCTGATGCGTTTCACCGGGTTCTTCTCAGATGGGGAGGATACTGGTAAGGCAAGGGGCAATGTGTACAAGCTGGAACAAAGGAGGTTCCACTTAAATATGAGGAAAAACTTCACAGTGAGGGTGACAGACCACTGGCAGGGGCTGCCCAGAGAGGTTGTGGAGTCTCCTTCTCTGGAGACATTCCAAATCCATCTGGACGTGTTCCTGTGTGACCTGCTCTAGCTGTTCCTGCCCCAGCAGGGGGATTGGACTGGATGAGCTTTCAAGGACCCTTCCAATTCCTGATTTTCTGTGATTCTGTGATTACATTGCCCACAACCTGGGATGCTCCTGCTTTGGGAGAGAGGGAAGGGGGTTGTGGTTCTGTACCTCGCCTGGATTCTGTCACAGAGTCAGGTTTTGAATCCCTGGAGCTCTTTTCCTTCTAGATGTGCAGAGCTGGTGTCACTGACCCAGAGGTGGGAGATTTTTAAACTGGGCAAGGTGGGAATGGTGCCTCCTTCCCCGAACATCTCTGTGGGGTCCAGTCAGCATGGGAAACCCACGGTGCTCATGAGGGATGTGTTTTCTACCTATCAGAGGGCTAAAAAAAAAGGATGTTCTCATTTTATTGACTTTTTCAGAGCGGTGTTGAGAGGGTGCCTGTTTTGAGTTAAAACTCAAGCCATTTGGGGACAGAGAACTGCTCCCATTTTGATCCGCAGACACAAAGATTTGGCGAGAGCTGTTCAAGATTGTTTATCCTTTGCATTTAGGTTAAAGAAAAATGAAAAGCAACACTTTCTTCAGCGTGAAACCCACCGTGGCACACTTAGGTGTTGCATTTTGGGGCCACTGGGGGGGGTTGGGATTAACCCATAAGTATTTTTCTCATTGAAGGGAAGGAAACACCGGCTTCACTTCCCCAGCCCCAGATAACCAGAAGTTAAAATAAGTAGCCACTGGCTTTAATCTCGAGCCCATTGCAGTGGCCGGTCTTGAATGCAAAGGCCGGATGTTTTGCACTTGTTGAGTGCTGCACTTAAACTGCAGGATTTTCTATCCTTTGGAAAGCTGCAATTTGTCTCTTTTCTGGGGGGTTGGCCATCGCTAAAATACCCAGCTTGAACCCGCTGCTGCTGTACGATGGGTTTTGTGCTTTTCCTCCCTCCTCGCTGCGGCTCTCGGCACTTGAGCAGAGAATCAGGAAATTAGCAGTGTGATTATATCTTTCAAGGTTCCTTTTGCAAAGAGAGAAAGAAAAATCTCAGCCTTCCCCCCCAAAAACCCTCGTGCCAAAACGTTTTAGTTTTATTCTCCAAGCTGCAGAGAAGGAGCTGCCCTTCACTGCCAGATTGGATTATTTCATTATATTAGTTGACGATGAGACCGATCAGAATAAATACCCGGCACAGACTGGCAAGGACCAGAGGTGAAATTGAGAATATTAAGCATTTTGCCGAATCTTAGAGGCCTTTGTGCTGTAATAGCAGTGAAAACCTTGAGAGCTACAATCAGCGGCGTAGGCTCCGAGGATGTTTTAATTAAAGATGCTGCCATTAGAGACAAGTGATGTGCCAATTGTCATGTTCTTCCTTTTTTTTTCCTGAATAAAGGAATAACTCACTTTCCCAGCAAATGCAGACTCTGATGCACCCCAAAGACTGTACAAGTGCTTCACGCTGAGGCTTGGGCTCTCACCTGAACTTCCTTATGCTTTTTAATTAATTAAACTTGATAACTTGCCTGTATATGTCCATGTCCTGGGTTTAGCTGGACTAGAGTTTTGGGTTTTTTTTTCTAGAAGCTGCTGTATTTTGGATTTAGTATGAGAAGAATGCTCATAATGCGTATTGTTTTAGTTGTTGCTAAGTCATACTTATATTAAGTCAAGGGCTTTCTCTGCTTTTCATGGAAGCTGAGAGGACAAACTGGCCAAAGGGTTATTCCATACCATAGACATCCTGCTCATGATGTATCAGTGGGGCTCGGCCAGGGAGCAGGAATCCACAGTTGCTGCTTGGGATGGGATGGGCAAGTTGTGTTGTATCCCTTTATTTTGTGTCCAGCTAGAGTCCTCAGCATAGAAAGGACATGGACCTGTTGGAATGGATCCATTGGAGGACCACCAAGATGCTCAGAGGGCTGAAGCACCTCTGCTGTGAGGACAGGCNACCTATCCCTGAATGTGTTGAAGAGTTGTTGAGATGTGGTGTTGGGGGGTCTGGTGTCGGGGAGAACTTTGTAGAGTGGGGCTGATGGTTGGACTCGATGATCCCAAGGGTCTTTTCCAACCTGAATGATTCTATGATTCTTTGGATGATGCCATCTTCTGAGTAGGGATGGTCACCACAGCCCAAAGTATTAAATGCAATGAAGGCAAATCTTTGTGATGCAAAAAACTAGAGGGCATCTGTGTTGAACCTCATGCTGATGGCAACAGCAAAGTATCTCCATAGTGCTGAGCTTAAAGGGCATTCTGGTTACTTCTCAAAACAAAATCCACCCTTCCCATTCCCCTGGGATAATCAGAAGTGTTCATGTCTACCAGGCTCCCTCACCTTCTCATTAGGTGTGAGGGCTTTTTCGGCTGCTTTCAATTAAAAAATTGATTCCTGAGAGAGCTGCTGATGCTCTCCTCTTGCAGCCTGCAAGGAGCAAAACGGTTCCCCAGGCCCGGAGCCCAGAATTAGAAGCGATGTTTCATCAGATGATTTGTTTGTTTGCCCACAGAACCCATCAAAGCGTGTTATTTACCTTTAGCTGTCCCGGCATTTCCAGCTTCGCTTGGAAGGCAGAGAAGTGCGTCGGTCTCAAGGATTTTACTGTGTTAGAGGAGCTGTAGTTTACCCATAAATGTCACTGACGTGATATATGTATTTCGAATAAAATGCAAAATGTACCAGGCAGATACAATCGCTGAAATGAGAACGACCCTTGCAGAGCCACGTGAACTGCCTGCCAGCACAAAGCACCAGCATGAAGTCATTAAAAGAGACACTGAATAAGCTGTTTCAGATGGCAAATTATCCTGCCAGGAAACTCCGGAGGGGAGTTCTGTCCTGCCGGTCTCGGTTTGTATAGCTCTGTGTCCCAGAAGCTCCTTAGACATGGTAACGACAACAAGATTTTCATATTTAAACCTCGTTTTTTTGAGATGCTGCCGGGTTCCTGAGGTTTCTGTAAGGAAGGCAGAGAAAGCCATGGGGAGGAGGATGCCTCTGTGCCTGTGGGGAGGGGAGATGGAGATGAGATGTGTGGAAGAAGTTCTTTGGTGTGAGGGTGGTGAGACCCTGGCCCAGGTTTCCCCAAGAAGCTGTGGCTGCCCCATCCCTGGAGGGGTTCAAGGCCAGGTTGGAGGGGGCTTGGAGCAACCTGGTGTGGTGGGAGGTGTCCCTGCCCAGGGCAGGGGGTGGCACTGGGTGGGGTTTAAGGTCCTTTCCAACTCCACCCATTCCGTGATTTTGTATTAGGAAGAGATTCTTCACTGTGAGGATGGTGAGACCCTGGCCTAGGTTGCCCAGAGAAGCTGTGGCTGTCCCATCCCTGGAGGGGTTCAAAGCCAGGGTGGAGGGGGCTTGGAGCAACCTGCTCTGGTGGTATGTGTCCCTGTCCAGGGCAGGGGGTGGCACTGGATGGGCTTTAAAGGTCCCTTCCAACCAAAATGATTCTATGATACACAGCCTGAGACAAGCAGCAGTGCCAGCTGCTGGGTGGATGATGGATGTGTGATGGGTGATAGGGGCCTCTCTGCATTCCTCCTCTCAAAGGAGAGCAAACCACTCTGGAAAATCATTGATGTGTTTTTCCCACTGCTGATTTTCCCCAGCTCCCAACTGAGGGAGCTTGGGGTGCTCAGCCTGGAGAAAAGGAGGCTGAGGGGAGACCTTCTTGCTCGCTCCAGCTGCTCCCTGAAAGGAGGGTATAGCCGGGGGGGGTCGGTCTCTTCTCCCAAGTCACAGGCGATGGGACAAGAGGAAACATCCTCAAGTTGTGCCAGGGGAGGTTCAGGTTGGAGATCAGGAACAATTTTGACACAGAAATAGTTATCAAGCCTTGGGATGGGCTGCCCAGGGAAGTGGTTGAGGCAGCATCCCTGGAGGGATTTAAAATATGGGTTGACATAGTACTTAGAGACAGGGGTTAGTGATTTTTTTATCAGAGTTAGGTTGACGGTTGGATTTGATGATCTGAAAGGTCCCTTCCGACCCAGAGAATTCTATGTTTCTATGCCCAGTGCTGCTTCTCTGCCTTGTTGCCTGAGGCAGCTCTGCAATGGGGACCTGAGCAATCTCCCTGTCCTATAAGGGCTATAGGGTCCCATGTTTTTTTGTAGAATGAGAAAATAGGAGAAAAACTAGTCATTTTCTTCAGCCAGAAGTGACCTAACGTGTCCAGTGTTTTTGTCCTCCAGCAGGCCATAACAGCTGGAATACCCAGGAGAAAAATCACTTATCCCCAAGTGCTCCCAGCCCTCTCTCTTCCCGCTCACGGGGGAGGCTGTTCCTTGCTTGGTGTGTTTGGATGTTGTTTTTATTCCCCCACGCCCACCCTCAAATGCATCTTTCTTGACTTACTCATGCAAAAATCTGGTTTCCCCCCTGCCACTGCCTGCTCATCATGCAGCTTTCAATCATCCTGAAGACAATCTGTGGCACCGGCAGTATGAATATTTCCACTCAACAGACTGAGCTCGGTCATTAATAAGCGAAGCCAAGAGCTAACGGGGCCTCGCTGACCCATGTCTTCTCGGGGTGACCTCCCACCTCCACCCCGTTAGCTAATTTGTTACCCAATTTATAGCCTGCGTCCTTGCTTCGGGGTGACTAAGAGCCAGAGCACGTGTGCCTGTCACATCGCCGTCCTCCTTGTTAATGGCATCACCTTCCAGCTCCGCTTACAGGCTCTCTTGCCGCCAGCGGGTAATGAAAAGCCCCGCTGCCCTCTGGTAAACAGCCCCCCTGCCTGTGGTTCGTTACTGCAAGCTCTTCTGGAGCCGTGTTTAATTGGGATCGCCTTTGGCCGGGTTTACCTGTGGGCGGCTCGGTTTGCAATGTGACTTTGTCCCTACAGCGCCCGAAGAAGGGCGTAGAGAAAGCCTCACGCTAAAACCAGTGTCGAAGTTGGGCTTGATTAAAGATGCTGTCTGCCCAGGTAGCCCTGGATGCTTTGCCCAGCTCATTTTCCTGCTGGAAAAGTCATTAGAGCATCCCTTTTCCCCAGCAGTGGTTTCCCCATCCATCCCCCAGGCAGAGCGGACGGGGCTGGGGGATGCCGCTCTGGGATGTTTCTCCTCGCTGCCTTCTTAGGTCTGCGTCTCTTGGCTGAATTACTGCATTTCTCTGCACTTCCCCTGTTTCTGCTTTTAAAGCAGAGATCACATACAGCGATGTGGCAGAGCCCATGGGTTGCAGTGACCTGGTTAGAGGAGGAGACCTGGGACCCGTGCCCAGAGCTGGGCATGAGCCTTGGGCACTTGTAGTGGGTATTTTGCCGGGACTGCTGACAACTCAAGATAATAATAATAAGCTTCATGTTTCTGCACCATATTCTCCCCCCATCCATAGGCCAATTTCAAGCTTTATTATGATTTCAGTGTTTTAGTTTATGCTGCAAGTGGAAAATTATGCTAGGATTCAGGGAAGCTCATTAGAGCACATTAAAGCTCTCTGTGAGACGGTTCTCCAGAATTAGAGGCTTTAACCTTGTTTAGTTAAAATTCAAAGCCAAGTCTGGCCGTGGCAGGACTGGAAGGGGTGGTTCACTCCAAGGTTAATGCACTACATGTGCCCACTTTATATTCCCTTCACCGTTTTGCTGGCTGATGGCTCATGCTCATCCAGGCCAGCCTGTGCGGAGTCTCGGGGTAAAACAAGGACCCTGCTTCTGAAAGCCCCATGGGCCGGGGCAGTTCACGCTGATTTCAATAGGTTTTGGCAAAGTCTTGAGCAGAAAGAGTGTTTTATTCCAGATTTGGTGCTGTCACTGGCTGCTGATCCTGTGGTGGGGTTAGGAAAGGGTTGGTAGAGTTTAACCATCCGTCAGTCCATCCTTCATTCTCTTTAAAGCCCAACTCCCTCATCCCCAGGTATCATCATGATCTGCGTCACTTCTAATTTTCTGGTTATTTCCAGCTCAATGTTGGCTTTAGGGAGTTGGAGCTTTTCCTTATAGTTCATGTAGCACCTACCAACCCCAGTCTTGAACAAAGAGGCTGTTTCCTTTTAAGCACCAGCAGAAGGACCTTGCTGGAGTGCAGTGACCATCCCCGCCTCCTTGCAAGCTGCCCTCAATCCCCATCTAGTTTTTTCACCCACTGCCACATGGTCCCTTTCCTTCCTGGATGAGAGGGATGGATTGCAGAGACATGGATTTTGATGGATAGACCACTTGGCTGGGACTGGAAAGCCCTTGCAAAGGGCACCTGTTTGTGTTGGGACAATGGAGACAGTGAGGAGACTGCTCTGTTCCTGAGTTTAAGACTATTTTGGAAGTGTTTTACAGCAAGGAGGTGTATTGTATTAAACAGACTGTCATCTTGGTTAGAAAGAAAAATCTCAGATGAGAAATGGGGAAAAACTTGGGCATTCATTTATCACGGCGGAACTGGGAAAGATCCGTTTATCCCTTGGCTGAGCAGCAGCCCAGGGCAAGAGGCTCCTGTTTGCCCCTCGGGACAGCAGCTCGCCATGGAGAAGAGGAGAGCTTTAACTCGGAGTCGCTCTGGAGACCTGCAGGGAAATGGGCTCAGAACACTTCGGTGAGACCCGTGGCTCCTGGGGGGACATGGGAGAGGGCTTGGAGCAGCCCCGCCAGGAGCCTGTGGGAGGCAAGGGGACAGGTACAGTGCAGAGCAGTTGCTATTTAAGGTATTGCTTCATATATACTTTTTACTCACTATAATATATATATAATAGGGCTGTAATATGTGGTTCTTTTGGGTGCAAGTGAGGCTTTTCTGTGTCTCAGATACACCCTTTAGGAGCATGGTTGCACCCCAGCCATGGTATTTCCTTGAGTGGAGGGTGAATTAATTCCCTGGGCTCTGAAACAAAAACAACCTGATCATTTTTTCCACGCTTCAATATTGCTCTTGTGGGTCCTTGCATGGTCAGGATTTGCCAGAATCCCTTCCTAGGGAAATAACTGTCAATGCATTGCCTGGGCAGGGCGGGGGGGGGCAGAGCCAGGGACGTTGTCTTATCTTTCTGAATTAACTTGTGCTCAAGGCGTGGGCAGTGGGTGGTTGGAAGTCGAGTTAGGAAGCAGGTGACTCATTCTTGGTGCTCGCCGAAAACAAGTTGGTGGGGAAAAGACGGGCAGAGGATCCGGCTCCATCATACCCACCCACGGCACAGCACCACGGGGTGGGGTTGATTGAGGTGCAGGGCAACAGGAAGCTGTGTAGACCCATCGCTCTGCACCAAAGGCATCATCACAGCGGGAGCCCCAAGTGCCTGCTGCTTCCTTGGAGAAGATTTTAATGTCTGCAAGGGATGAGTATTTTTTTGGTGGGGGGAGACGGGGGGTGGGTGGAAGAGGGGGTATAAAACCTGCAAAATCTGATAAAAGCAAAGGGATGCTCCTGGAGTGTTAGCAGCACTCAAAGAGAGAATATCCGAGCCATGCGTTTCCCTCATGGTTAGAAGAGAGAGTTAGACCCACACAGTCATAATTCATCTTATCCGAGGGTGCACATGAAAGGGGACACGTGCCTTGTGTCCTTGTGGCATCTGTTGTTGTACCTGGCACATTGCTGATAAATAACATTAAGTGAGACTAATTGCCTTCTCACTGTCTAACCCCCATAGCTCTTCAAGATGTCTAAAGCACCTAGAAGCCTTCCCCAGGGGTGCTTATCATGTTTTTTCTTGCTTCTAGGTGGTGTTTCTGGGTAAAAAGAGTCATTTCATATGGCCACAGAGTCACAAAATGCTCTGGGGTTGGAAGGGACCTCTGGAGATCATCCAGTCCAACCCCCTGCCAGAGCAGGGTCACCCAGAGCAGGTCCCACAGGAACGTGTCCAGGTGGGATTTGAATGTCTCCAGAGATGGAGACTCCATCACCTCTCTGGGCAGCCTCTGCCAGGGCAAAATAAAGAAGCTCCTCCTCATGTTTAGATAGGACTTCTTATGTTCAAGTTTGTGCCCGTTTCCTCTTGTGTTGTCACTGGGCAGGGGAGAGCAGTGACTTGGGGGACCCATAGAGACTCAGGGAGAAGGACCCCAAAGGCAGCTGGTTGTGATGCTTGGTCATACCAAAATGAATTATTTGATCCAGTGCAGGCGTATCCACTACAGGCACATGAGGATTATTAAAAGACTTATTAGACCTGAAGGTCTTTAAACATTAATCTGCTTTCCTCGAAACCCATTGACCTGGATAAGAGAGACCAGGTAGCTGTTAGCACTGATTAACTAATGGGAATCCATCCGAGCTCATAAATGTTGGGAAATGACGGGGAATCAAGGAGCACGGCACGGCCAAGCATCCCGCTCGGGGAGGTGGAGGTGCCACCACCACAGCCCCCTGGCAGTGAGCGCTGGCTGGCATTGAGAGCTCGAGCTATTCAAATGAAACCTGAAATAAAACTTTCTGGGCAGAAATTCTTGAAAGTAATAACCTTTTTTTTTTAAAAAAAAAATCTCCAAGCTTGGAGTTGATTCCTGCTGAGGAATTGTGTGTTTCTTGCCATGTTCATGGCTCCTTTGGAGCTAAGGTCTCTATGTTGTAGACTGGAGTTCTTAATTTTTTCCCCTTTTTGTAGTCAAAAACAGGTGGTGTGGGTTTTTTTATTAAACAAAACCCTCAAACCATCAGAAATTATGGAGAGGCAAACATTGTTTGAGCCAGGTCTGTGCTGTGTCTTGCATTAAATTAAATTGCATGTGTAATTTCGAAGCTAGGTGGGTTGGGCTGTTTAATTGAGATGGGTTTGATGCCGATGTGCATCATGTCCCTGAAACATGGATTGCCCACGGTGGAGTTGCTGACCCTCATGCTTTTGGTGATGTAGAAACTTAAAATATGTCTTTGTTTCCTTCTTGAGCCTTTCTTCTCCATGGCTTCTAGTAAAACGTGGGATGGCCCCACTGTCTTCAGTTTTTTTCTTCCCTGGTTGCTCACCTTAACACACCAATCTCCTGAGGTGGCAGGTCTAATTTTTTTATGTGGCTTTCTGGGATGAAACCCAAGAGCATCCCACCAGAGCACAACCTGCTGAGGTACCTCAACTCAGGACCACCTGTAGGCTCAGCCCTAGCATCTCTCTGGGCAGAGAAGCCCTAACAAAATCCACCTCCACCCTGCCGGGTCCCTTCGATTCGCAAATAAGCCGGTCAAAAGTGGTGTTCCTCAGGGCTCAGTATTGGGGCCATTCCTGTTTAATATCTTTATTGATGATGCTTACAAGGATATAGAGAGCACCATCAGTGAGTTTACAGATGACACCAAGTGAGGAGGGAGTGCTGATCTGCATGAGGGCAGGGAAGCTCTGCAGAGGGGCTTGCATAGATTGGATGGATGGGCCAGTGTTAATGGCGTGGGCTTCACCAAGGCCAAGTGCCAAGTCCTGCCCTTGGGCCACACCAACCCCATGGATGGCTACAGGCTTGGGGCAGTGTAGCTGGAGCTGCCTGGCAGAAAAGGACCTGGGGGTGCAGGGTGACAAGCAGCTGAACATGAGCCAGCAGTGTGCCCAAGTGGCCAAGAAGGCTAAGGGCATCCTGGCTTGTATGAGAACTAGTGCAGCCAGCAGCAGTAGGGAGGCAATTGCCCCCCCTGTGCTCAGCACTGGTGAGAACACCCCTTGAGTCTGGTGTCCAGTTCTGGGCACCTCAGCACAAGAGAGATATCGAGGTGCTGGAGCGAGGTCAGAGGAGGGACACGGAGCTGGGGAAGGGCCTGGAGAATCAATCTTCTGAGGAACGATTGAGGGAGNAATCATGGAATTACCCTAATGTGGATCCTTCAAGAGAGAAGCTTTGCTTCTCTTTTCCTGTTTCCATTGCCATTTCAGCCCTTTGTGGAATTGGCCAGGGCTCATCCCAGCGCATCGGGAAAAGGTTGGAGAGATTTGTTTAGTTCTGCTCATTTTCTGGTCTGGTTTTTGTTTGCGGAGGGTCATCTGGTTCCTTCTGCAACGTGCAATTTGCTTCTAGGCCAGGTCTGTTATTCCGTTAACAACAATAAGCTTTCAAGCTGTCAGCCCCTGCGTTGTTGCTAATAAAACACGTTGGGAGTAGCGCAGCTTTGCTGGGCAGCCAAGTAGCCCAGGAGCAAGGGGAAATAACCCGTTGTGATGGCTAACGAAATTATAAGGTGTGGAGGGAACAATGACCTGAGTTATTTCATTGCTTTACAGAAGCTTTTAGCGCTTCAGACAGCTGCAGTTGCTCAAACCCAAAGCTGCTTTGCTTTTAATTGACTAGTAATTGCAGATCCCTGAAGATGGCTCTCAGTAGGAATACGGGACATTTCCTCGCTGGTTGAACAGTTAGGGGGAGGTCCCATTTTGCTTTCAGCTCCAACAATCCACCTCTGTTGAGTTGTTTTTAGCTCATTCTGCTGTAGTTGAAGGAAACTGGTGAGGCCACACCTTGAGTATTGTGTCCAGTTCTGGGCACCTCAACACAAGAGAGATATCGAGGTGCTGGAGCAAGTGCAGCGGAGGGCAACGAAGCTGGTGAGAGGTCTGGAGAATAAGGCTTATGAGCATCGATTGAGGGAGTTGGGGTTGTTTAGTTTGAGGAAGAGGAGGCTGAAGGGAGACCTCATCACTCTCTACAACTGCTTGAAAGGACATTGTAGAGAGGCTGGTGCTGGTCTTTTCTCATGGGCAATTAGCGACAGGACAAGAGGGAATGGCTGCAAGCTGCAGCAGGGTAGGGTTAGGCTGGACATTAGGAAAAAATTTTTCACAGAGAGAGTGGTCAGTCAGTGGAATCAGCTGCCCAGGGAGGTGGTGGAGTCACCCTCCCTGACTGTGTTTAAGAGTAGATGAGATGTGGTATTGAGGGATCTGGTGTAGGGGAGAACTTGTAGAGTAGGGCTGATGGTTGGACTTGATGATCCCAAGGATCTTTTCCAACCTAAATGATTCTTTGATTCTATGATTCTATGAAACACTCGTTCTCTTGTCCCTGGAGCTGGCCACTTCCCTCCTCATCGTTATTTCTTGGTAAATGGTTCCCATAACTGTTAAATTTGAGGTTTATATCTGTACGCCTATATTGTGTATGGGGCAGCGTAGCTCCTTAAAGGCACCTAACTGGTGTAGAAGCTAAGCCCCTTTCCCAGAGGGCGTGAAGAAAGTTGGCCAAGACCTGCTGAGCTGTTGGGATCCATGAAAACCAAGGAGAGTGAACAACATGTGTTGCCCCAATGTTCTAGGCTGCATCCCGCAACACGGAGGACACTTGGGATGTTCCCTCATGTTGAAACCCAAAAGGCTGGGAAATAGTGTTTATCCATGCTGGACACCACTGTGGTGGCCAGGAGTTGAGGCTACAGGATTGATTTTTTTGGCTGGCCAAAGTATGGCTCCAAATCCAGCCTTGGCCCATGGAGCTGGAGCAGGAGGTGCAGGGGGATGGTCCCTGCCCCAGGAGTTTGCATCCAGCTCACGCTGAAGCATCAGTCTCTGACCATTATCAGCAGGATCAGTTTGAGCCTTTATTTCTTACTGGTGTAGATCTAAGCGTGGAGAAAGGGATTACCCTTAATAAGGGCAAAGGCAGGAGCAGAGAAAGTGGTCACGTGCAGAACATCACAAAACAGCTTTCCAGGATGAGTTGCCCTTTTCCCTTCTGGCAGCCAAGGCTAAGAAAGGAAAAAGAGTCTTTTCCATCCGTGCAGGACCATTTCCATGCAACAACCCCCCTCCCTGCTCTCCTGGTGTAGCTATTCTTTATTTTCCCCTGGCTAATTTGGATATTGATTTGGTGGCTGGGATAGATCAGCTGTGAAAGCTGCCCTGATCCAAAACGCACCAGCTCAGGTGGAGTTTGTTCAGACAAATAATGTCTCCAAGGTTGACTCTGTAGAGCTGACTTGGCTGGGAACAAGTAGCTACAAAAACCCTCGACGGAGCGGGTGAGGCTTTCCAGGATCTGACGGTGCTTTTAAGAAGTCACCAGGGAGACATGAAAGTGCAGAGAGCTTCCAGCCACACTCCTGGATTGCTGATTTCATTGCGAGGGATGAGACTGTGTCTGCTCACCCGTGGCTGAGGGACTGCTCAGGGCAGCAAATTCAGGGGGAAAAGGGAAAAAAAAAAATAATGCAAGGAAGAAAACCAACTGTATTAAAAATGCAGAGCCCCGATGAAGCTGTCACATACTTCCCCGGTGAGGCCAAACTCTCCATGGGATGTAAGGAGGCTCCACAAATAACTATGAATATCTGGAGTTACAACAAGGGGATGGTTTTGGAAGGGAAAAAGAAATGTTGTTTTTGGTAGAATCTACTCCAGTGAGAAATGCTCTGTCCCCGCTCTGCCAGAGCATCTGAGGGAAGGGGTTTGGGCTGGAGGCTCTTGGATTTAGCCACATCAATGATGCTAATTTTTTCCTCTCTTCTTCTTTTTCCTGGCTTGTTGGGACAAATCATGTGCCCCTAAGGACTTGTGGATTTATTTGCCCAAAGGTGGGGTGTTCATAAAAGGTTTTCTCTCGGAGTTGCATTCTAAGAGTTTCCTGTTGTTGACCCAGAAATAATTCTCCGTCGATGTAACTTGATTCATCTGCCTGGCATTTTGGTCGTGGAATAGTTCTTTGCTTCCAAGTGCAGCATATCTTGGAGCCCTCGTTTCAACCACAACCTGTTTTGGCCACCAAAAGAGCTTGTGTTGCAGCTGAGCATCACTCACCATTTGCATCCTTCTGTGGGCAGGTTCCTTACGGCAGCAGCTTTGTATCTCCCAGCATGTTGGCCACCACAGTCCCTGCAGCATCCTGACCCTCAGCAATATCTCCAACCCTACACAGAGCCTACATCTCCAACCCTACACAGAACCTACATCTCCATTATCTCCAACCCTACACAGCATCTACATCTCCAATATCTCCAATAGCCAGCAGTGTGCCCAGGTGGCCAAGAAGGCCAATGGCATCCTGGCTTGCATAAAAAATAGTGTGACCAGCAGAAGCAGGGAGGTGATTGTCCCCCTGTGCTCTGCACTGGGGAGGCCACCCCTTGAGTCTGGTGTCCAGTTCTGGGCACCTCAACACAAGAGAGATCTGGAGGGGCTGGAGTGAGTGCAGAGGAGGGACACGGAGCTGGGGAAGAGCCTGGAGAATAAATCTTATGAGGAATGATTGAGGGAGCTGGGAGTGTTTAGTTTGAGGAAGAGTTGGAGGAAGAGGAGGCTGAGAGGAGACCTCATCCCTCTCTACAACTGCTTGAAAGGACATTGGAGAGAGGTTGGTGCTGGTCTCTTCTCATGGGCAATTAGTGATAGAAGGAGAGGGAATGGCTGCAAGCTGCAGCAGGGTAGGTTTAGGCTTGACATTAGGAAAAAGTTTTTCACAGAAAGAGTGGTCAGTCAGTGGAATCAGCTGCCCAGGGAGGTGGTGGAGTCCCCATCCCTGACTGTGTTTAAGAGTAGATTAGATGTGGTGTTGGGGGATCTGGTGTAGGGGAGAACTTGTAGAGTAGGGCTGATGGTTGGACTTGATGATCCCAAGGGTCTCTTCCAACCTGAATGATTCTATGATTCTATGATCGCCAACTCTACACAGAACCTACATTTCCAACCCTACACAGCATCTGCATCTCTAGTATTTCCAACACTACACAGCATCTACATCTCCAGAATCTCCAACCCTACACAGCATCTGTATCTCCAACATTTCCAACCCTACACAATATCCTCTCAAAGCAGCTCCCTGCGGCTCCCAGCCCCTCTCCCGCCTGCAGGATGCTGCCATGCACCGACACTTGATTCTCCTTCTGAGGAATCACACAGCTCAAGCTAAAATCTGCCCCCCCTCTTTTTTTATAGGTAGGTTTGGTGTCAAAATCCCTCTAAAGGCCACTTGAAGGAATTTATGGAATAATCTTTGTTATTGGTGCCTCTAAGCAAATAGAGCTGCGTGCGTTTATGTGCTGGATGTGCCGGGTATCATCAGGAATAGAAATTGCATCAAATAAATTCCTTGAAATGCAGAGGAGGACAATCTTTATTCAGTGAGCTACTCAAACGAAGTGCTGAAGAACCAAGCTTTTTAGAAGCTAGTGTCAAATTAATTACAAAATAAAGCCTTTACATTTCTGAACAGCTGGTTTTCACATTTTTAGAGTTGAATTTTTCTCGTAATTACTGTGGGCTTGCTCCTGCGAAGCGAACCATAAAATAAGACCAGGGGAAAGTTGTTAAGGAAGTCATGATATCTGTAATTTCAGGGCTTGCCTGGAGTGCACACGCTGAGGGCTCAGGGATTTTGCTCCTGAGTTGTTTCATAGTAAGTATTTTCTCCTTGAGAAAGTTTGTTCTGGTGCTTTTATTAATTAGGAAGGCAGGAACCAAGCTATGCTGCGTGTGGAAAATTTGAAATAAAAGGCAAAAAGAGGAGGGGTATAAAGTCATTCTGTGCCATTGCTTTTGGAGGCTGTTGTGCTCTGCTCTTAGAGGATGCTCCCACCACTGGTGGCATCTGGGCTTCATCTGAGCAGCTTTGGTTGCTGCCCCGTGAACTTGCGCTGCAGTAAACGGGAGAAGGGGGCAAAGTGATGCTGGCAGGCAGCATCCTGGGGAGTGCTTGAAAAACAAAAGTACTTCTTTCTTTAGAGTGCAGGTTCTCAGAATGTTGGGTTATTGCAATCTCCTGCCTCCACAGCAGCGGCCGATGGCTCTTAGAGCAGGGTGATGGGTGTTGTCCAACAGATCCCATTCCCTCCCACCATAGCCCTGGCCAGAGGCAACGTGCTTCTGCTCTTACATTAAAGAGAGAAGTCCCTCTATAGGTGTTTGGTTTGGACAAGTGTCTGGACCAAGAATTTGGCACTTGGTGTCCAAAGGGTCTTTGTGCTGTGGGTTTTACCCACAGTCTTATCTCAGTCTTAACGCTAGAAGAGGCATCAGGTTTCAGGGGCTGGCAGGTTCTGGTGCAGATACATATATATATGTACTCAGCAAGCTAATTAAAGGGATATTTTTGTACTTTAAAACCATGCTGTGTGCCTTGAACAAACTAATTTCCTTCGTTGGCTTATGAATATCATCTGAGGTTATTGAGCCAGCACTGTACCCTCATGACCAAGAAGGCCAATGGCATCCTGGGGTGTATCAGAAGGGAGGTGGTCAGTAGGTGGAGAGAGGTTCTCCTCCCCCTCTGCTCTGCCCTGGTGAGACCCCATCTGGAATATGGTGTACAGTTCTGGGCCCCTCAAGTTCCAGAAGGACGGGGAACTNCTCAGTTCCAGAAGGACAGGGAACTGCTGGAGAGAGTCCAGGGCAGGGCTACCAAGATGATGGAGGGAGTGGAGCATCTCCCATAGGAGGAAAGACTGAGGGAGCTGGGTCTCTTGAGCTTGGAGAAGAGGAGGCTGAGGGGTGACCTCATGAATGTTTATAAATACGTAAAGGTTGAGTGTCAGGAGGATGGAGCCAGGCTTTTCTCAGTGATGTCCAATGACAGGACAAGGGGCAAAGGGGCAAAAAGAGGAGGTTCCAGTTAAATATGAGAAAAAACTTCTTCAGGGTGAGGGTGAGGGAACACTGGCAGGGGCTGCCCAGGGAGGTGGTGGAGTCTCCTTCTCTGGAGACATTCCAAACCCTGCTGGACACCTTACTGTGTGACCTGCTCTAGGTGTTCCTGCTCTGGCCGGGGGATTGGACTGGATGAGCTTTCAAGGTCCCTTCCAATCCCTGATACTCTGTGATTCTGTGATTATTTCGAGGTAGAAACAACTAGAAGCAATGAAATGGGCCCCGTTGGCTTTGTTTTCACGTGCGCTTGGCTCCAGGCACCAGATCTCTGCCTGGAGGATGCTCCAGAGAGCTGAGGGGTGGTGTGTGTCAACCAAAAGTTTAACTGCACGTTTTCTGACCTCCCACAGCTTGGGGTCTGTCTCTAGTTGAGGCTGTCAGGTCTGACACATCTCTACCAAGGAGCAGGCGGTGCATCGTTGGAATATGTCTATGTATTTTTCAAAGGGAAAAAAAACAACGTCTGGGTTGATGTGGGGAGCCACCTTTGCCCATAAAGAGCCTTGAGTGCCCCGTCAAGTGTGAAACAAGCTGTAAAAATGTAAAAAAAAAAAGGAGCTGGCAAATACCTAAGCCCTTTGGTGGGAAGTGAATAGGCTTTAAACCATAGGAGACCATAAAAAGGCTCTTAGGAGGTCTCCTCCAAAACCAGGAGTGTTGGTCTTAAGAAGGGATGCAGCTGCCTTGTGCCTGGTCACCCTGTATTTGCTGTACTGAAGGGATCTCCCTTTCTTTCTCTTGACTTGCTCTGTTTCACACTTGTGTTTGCAAAGCAAAATGTTCCTGTCCTTGGGCAACGCCACTCTTGGGGTGTCATTACACTTCACCTGAAATTGTCAGGGTCTCTCAGAAAGGTTTTGGGTTCAATAAAGAGTTAAGGGTTAAAAAATCTTGCCTTTGAACTAATTGGGATTTTATGTGATAGGATGAGAGGGAAGGGTTTGACACTGAAAGAGGGGAGATGGAGCTGAGATGTGGGGAAGAAGTTCTTCAGTGTGAGGGTGGTGAGACCCTGGCCCAGGTTGCCCCAGGAAGCTGTGGCTGCCCCATCTCTGGAGGGGTTCAAGGCCAGGTTGGAGGGGGCTTGGAGCAAGGTGGTCTGGTGGGAAGTGTCCTTGCCCAGGGCAGGGAGTGGGACAAGATGGGCTTTAAGATCCCTTCCAAGCCAAACCATAGAACCATTCCATGATTCTATGATTCATCCATCATCAGTGATGGGGAGGATTGCCCCAGCCCTGGAGGAGGGATGCAGCTGTGGAGGTGATGGTCATGCCTGGCCAATGCTCCATGTCTTACACCGAATACCAAACTGCTGCTGCTCAGCTGAGGGTTGTGTCCAGAAAATCCTTTAACACACTGCAGCTCGTAGCAAGAGCTGGGGTTTCGCTGCCTGTGTCTTGTCCTGGGGCTCCCACTCAAGTTGTTAGGAGATGGTTCCTAAACCCCACCATGTACCTCCACGCCTGGCTCCGTGCCACGGGATGGTGTGTCCCGCCACCTTTCTGGAAGAGCAAAGGGCCACTCGGGACTGTGGCTGTACAAATAATAAATAGCAGCTATAAAAATCTCTCGCTGAATCATCTACTTCAGCAGTCATTTCAATTAAAGGGCTAACTGAGGTTAATCCTTTAGCCAAAGGACTCTCACAGCGTGGTCTGCGCTGCTCTGGCTGTGGAGGATCGGGTGCCTCATGTGAGGTTTGGGAATACAGAATGCAAAATCATTTCCTTGCTGTATTACTATTGTTTTGTTGGGTTTTTTTTCCTTTTAATTTCCCATGGCAAAATATTCCAGTCCTTTTCCTAGGACCTTTGTAGGGCTGTCTCCAAAAAGCTGTCCTGCACTGAGCCTGCTCTGTGTGAGCAGCAGAGCCTGGCTGCTGCTGTTTGCCTGATGGTACCGGTGTTTAAACCCCACAGTCCGAATAGGGGTCAATCCCACCTGGAAAGTTGTCAGGAATGATTTATATTAACCCAGCGGGAGTCAAGAGGATTTTCCAAGAGCATCCTCCTTGCCCCATTGCCGTGGTGGCTGGAGATCGGGGCAGGGGGACAGGGGGGACACGGTGCTGCTGGGGTGCAGCATCCCCTGCCCTCCTCCGGTGCTGCTCTGCTCTAAAATGGGACTGTAAAAATACCAGTTTACTGCCACTCGGTGATTCTGGATCCAATCTTCCCTGTTTACAAGCATGAATGTTATTTTTTTTTTTTGTCCCTGCCTGCTGGGACCAATTTACCCTGGAATCAGAGAGTTAACTTTGTCGTGTCCTCGGCAATGATGATGATATAAAACTTCAGCTGCGTCCCTGGCTGGAACCCGGGCCAGAAAGCAGGGCTGGCTCTGCCGCCGGCTCTGCCCAGCTGAAAGGAGAGGAAAAGAGTATAAAGATTTAACTTCCTACAGGCAATGAACTGAGAGAGATGGGGCTGTGGATGCTAATTCTCTTTTTTGCAGTGTATTGCACTGTAAATTTCAAGCATTGGGGGGATCAGGGGGGCTATATCTTGCTCTAAGAGTGGCTGTGCCTCTCTGCTCCCCTGCACCATCCCGCAGGGACAGATCCATCCCTGGGAAACAGATGCCTGAGTGTGATCAATCCTGCCCATAGGCTTAAAACAGACTTTATCTCAGTTTACATCTATCTGTGCCTTTATATGTACCCTCATATGTCCCTCCCTCCCCGCTGTGCCTTTCTCCATACATGGCAGGAGTCTTGGTAGTTGGGACTGGGCCCCCATTTCACTGCATAGACCTGAATTTAGGTGGGATAAAAGCTGCTTCAGCTGTTATTGTTGTATTTTCCCTGCCCCAAGGGGACCATTTGTTTCACAGTTATCATTGGGTATAATTTAGTTAGGGCTGGAGATAGACCTGCCAACATCTTCCTGTAGGTAACGCTGCTTCGTCTGTCGTGTCTCCAGGTGATGATATGCTGCGTTATCGTGATGCGTCTGTGTGGTGGGGAGCAGAGAGGCAATATCATGGAATTATAGAATGGTTTGGGTTGAATGTGGCTGCAAAGACTATCCAGTGCCACCCCTTGCCCTGGGCAGGGACACCTCTCACAACACTAGGTGGCTCCAAGCCCCATCCAGCCTGGCCTTGAACCCCTACAGGGACGGAGCAACCACAGCTTCTCGGGGCAGCCTGGGCCAGGCTCTCACCACCCTCACACCGAAGTTCTTCCCCACATCTCATCTCCATCTCCCCTCTTTCAGTGTCAAACCCTTCCCCCTCATCCTAGGGCTCCCCTCCCTCATCCAGAGTCCCTCCCCATCTCTCCTGGAGCCCTCTGAGGGACTGGAAGGGGCTCTAAGGTCTCCCTGGAGCCCTCTCTTCTCCAGGCTGAACCCCCCCACACTTCTTTCAGCCTGTCCTCACGGCAGAGGCGCTCCAGCCCCCTCAGCATCTCCACGGCCCTCTGCTTGCTGAGACGTTCTGGGGTTGGGGAGTGAGCACAAGGTGATGCCTCTACTCCACCCATTGCCCCATGAGCACAGCAGCTTCCTCTCGTGGGTCGGTGCTCAGAGGTTCTCTTGCTGCACGAGGTGGCGGTTGTGTAGACGGTGTGTTGAAAGTGATAGCGATTTAGCTAATTAGAGGCCTGATTCAGCTCATTCCCATCTGTAGTGAAACTCCCACCGTCTGTGGTCGGCACGGGATGGTATAAATCTGGCTACGATGCCGGCGCTCCTCCTATTGCCGTAATTTCCCGGCACCTCACAGACATGAATCCAAGTGTCCTCACATGGTCCTGTGGAGTCAGGCACTGCTGATATCCCTGTTGTAGAATTATAGAATCATTGAATCACAGAATGGTTTGGATTAGAAGGGATTTTAAAGATCATCGGGTTCCACCCCCGCTGCAAGGACACCTCCCACCAGCCCGGGTTGCTCTAAGCCCCCTCCAACCTGGCCTTGAACCCCTCTAGGGATGGGCAGCTACAGCTTCTCTGGGCAACCTGGGCCAGGCTCTTACCACCCTCACACCAAGGAAGTTCTTCCCCACATCTCAGCTCCATCTCCCCTCTTTCAGTGTCTAACCCTTCCCCCTTAATCCTATGGCTCCCCTCCCTCCCCATCATTCCTGAAGCCCCTTGAGGGACTGGAAGGGGCTCAAAGGTCTCCCTGGAGCCTTCTCCTCTCTCAGCCTGTCCTCCCAGCAGAATAGCTCCTGTGAGCAAACCTCCTATGAGAACTGATCCACAAGCTGCATTTTCCCCACAGGAGGTAAGAAGCTGTCCTGTCTTGCCTGCTCCGTGCACCCAAATGGAGACCTTGAGATGAGACTCGCCACCATGCTGATGGCACATGTGTGAGTGGTGGGACATGGCTGTGCATGCACAAGCAATGGGGAAGACCTTTGCTCACTGGGATTTTTAGCTCTGGAGAGGAGTGGGCGTTACTGGGAGGTCTTTGTGGAGCCAATGGGTGAAAAAAGAAAGACACTGTGCATGTGTGTCTTGGGAACGCTCCATCATTGGGAAGAGTGAACTTGGAGAGCCACTTTTCCAATAATGGAGCCATCCAAAGAAAGTCAAAAATAGTGCTTAGTGCTAACTTTTGAGCATCTCTGCCTGAAGCACTTATGGAAATAGTCTCTACAATTGGTTGTAGAGAAATTTTAAGAGCCAAAATGGTGGGGCTTGTTTATACACCAGCAAAAACCTGGCGTGCAAATCCCTTGGTGTCCAAAGGGCAGAAACCCCATCACCCGACCGTATGGCTGGGGCCGTTCACACTGGACACAGTGGCCAGGCTGGTCCCGAGCCCCACTCTAAGCCCTGCGCCAGATGGAGATCACAGAATCTCAGGGATTGGAAGGGAACTTGAAAGCTCATCCAGTCCAATCCCCCTGCCAGAGCAGGAACACCTAGATCAGATCACTCAGGAATGCATCCAGGCAAGTTTTGAATATCTCCAGAGAAAGAAACTCCACAACCTCCCTGAGCAGCCCCTGCCAGGGTTCCCTCACCCTCACCCTGAGGAAGTTTTTCCTCATATTTAACTGGAATCTCCTCTGTTCCAGCTTGCACCCATTGCCCCTTGTCCTGTCATTGGATGTCACTGAGAAGAGCCTGGCTCCATCCTCCTGACACTCACCCTTTCCATATTTATAATCATTCATAAGGTCACCCCTCAGTCTCCTTTTCTTCAAGCTAAAGAGACCCAACTCCCTCAGCCTTTCCTCCTCTGGGAGATGCTCCACTCCCTTCATCATCTTGGTAGCCCTGCCCTGGACTCTCTCCAGCAGTTCCCTGTCCTTCTGGAACTGAGGGGCCCAGAACTGGACACCATATTCCAGATGGGGTCTGACTAGGGCAGAGTAGAGGGGGAGGAGAACCTCTCTCCACCTACTAATCGCCCCCCTTCTGATACACCCCAGGATGCCACTGGCCTTCTTGGCCATGAGGGCACAGTGCTGGCTCATGGGCATCCTGCTGTCCACCAGGGTCCCCAGGTCCCTTTCCCCTACGCTGCTCTTCTTTCCTGGTGCCCCAAATATTTCACTTCAGGCAGAAGTTGTAACACTCAGGACTGTAAGTAGTAAAAGCCTCCCGGGGTTTTCAGCTTCGCTGGCTACAGAGAAATGCTGTTTTCAGTAGGATGTTTAGTGCTTATCTCCTCTGCGTAAAGACGAGGGAGCGGCTGCTGCTTTTCCTCCGCAAAAGGCATGAGACAAAGTTGTCCCACTGGGAGTATTTGGAGCTGTTTGTCCTTTTCATGAGGCTGACGCCTCCCTCCCACACTTGCTCTGCGGAAAGGCCGGGTTTTCTGGGCAGGGAACAGCCTAAAAAGCACCATATAATCAGAATTCTTTTATAATGAAGAGCAAATGCTTCTGGTGTTGGCTCAGGAGGAACCGTCCTGCAGGTTCTCAGTACCTTGGGAGGGTTGTGTAGGGGCTGAAGGCCATGACTGAGGAGTCTCCAGCCAGTCTCACCCTGGATGACCAGGATGATCCAGCTCACCTACGTTTCTCTATCCCTCCTTTGGCTTTGGGGTGCTGCTTCATGGTTTTAAGGTGCGTGTGGCCTGAAGATGGGCAATCGGCGTTTTCTGGAGAACTTGTTACCCTTAGCTGGAGGGGTTTGGGTTTGATGCTGCTGTTTCAAGTCCAGATGTTTTATCCACCCTCTCTTAAGGATCCATAGCACCTGCCTGGGTTATCTTCATGTGGGTGAGTGCTGCAGGGATGTGTGGGCTCCTGTGGGATGTTCTCGAGGTGTCTTTGGCTGGTCAATAGTGCCATTCTCCATCACAGAGCTGCTGCTGGGCTAGAGACAAGAGCTGTGCTGCTACTGGGTAGGGAGCTCAGCAAGGTTAATGAAGAACAGTTCATTAAATGAATCAGTGGGGAGACTTTAGGAAGACAGATTGTAATTATTATCCAAATGAATCCTGGACTTCCAGCCGTGTGCTGGCACCTACCAAAAGGCTCCGGGGCTCCTACTGCCGGGATGTGCAGAGCTGGTCCACAGGTTGCTGCTGGTGGAGGGACAGCCTTGGTGGTCACGAAGGGGGAACGCGGTGCACCCTCACCCGCCTTTCTCCTCTTTCCGCGCCATCTGCTGCTTCCTGAGGGCATTGTCCAGGTTTTTGTCTTGTCTGACCTCGTTTGGCCCCAGTCTGGTTCTCTCACGGTCCCAGCCTGACGCGTCTCGGGCCGGTGACCTCGTTTCACCTGCGTGCCGTGCATGTTTGTACATGCTGAGTCGCCTCATACTTGTGCCGGGAAGTTGCTTTTTGAAAGATGAGAAACTTCTTGTAAAATAATAAAAACCACTTCCCCCCGCTCTTCAAATGCCCCCTGATCCAGTACAAAAGTGGAGGATGACATTCTGCATCGGTGGATGGTGTTCTGCAAACCGAGTCCTGGGAAATTAAGAGGTGGTTTGGGGTTAGTTTGTGTTCAGCAAAGAAAACCTGTGTGGGAGCGTGCAGGTGGTGTTTGCCAACACTGATAAATTATGGTCTGGTGGGACAGAGCTCCTGTCGCATCCTTCTGCACTGGTTTGTTATGCGTGGAAGTAATTAGCACTTGATGGGGATCAGGGAGAGGGTAACAGTTTTCTTAGTTTATGGAGCCACATAGTTCTCAAATATTGGAGCTTCACCACTGTAGTTGATTCATTTGCTGCCAGGATATTGGTGCTATATTTCTTTTTAAATACCCACTCAAGCAGTGCTAAATCGTGGAGGTGATTTATACCAGCTGCAAGGACCCTCCGTGAGTACTCGCCACCCGAACAGATCCTTGCACCAATGTGCTGTTACAGGGAGTTGCTGATTGCACAAAGAAGCAGCAAATGGCAATATCTCATAGTGAATTAAATGTGCCAGCCTGTCGTGCCTCTGCGTTAAGTGCTGCTGGAGCTGAACTGAGTTCTTGAAGGGTAGAATGGAGGGGTGTGGGTTGTGATCCACTGGGTGACGTTTGATGCCATCCCATAAGATAAACAAATTAGAAAGAGGATTGGTCCTGTCCAGTGGCAAAAGCCGGTTTGGAAGGTGGAGATGGATGTCTTAGGAGGGTTACGCAGCAGCTCCTCCACGATGGGAGACTATTAAATTTGTAAAAGTTTGTAAAAGAAATAGCATTAACACCAGCACAAGATTCTCGTAGCCTCAGGCGGCACCTAAGACCCCAATAACTTCTTTAAAAACAGCAAAATTGTGTAGAACCAGAGCTGATATCCCTGCTGTTCCCACACAGTCGTGCGGCAGAGGTGCCCAAGGGGGTGAGGACAGACACAGGACTGATTTCAAGGCAGCGTCTCCCTGCCTGGCCCTGGCCAGCTCCTGAGAAGCCCCTCTGGGAGATCTCCACCTTGGAGGCCGAAAGGAAAACCCTGTCCTTGTAAACATGTGTCTTGACAACTTTTATGGCTCTGCTTTCCGGAGATCCATCCCCATTACTCTTCTCTGTTGAGAGATTAAACCTGACACCATGA
This sequence comes from Jacana jacana, assembly GCA_013400555.1. Taxonomy (NCBI): domain Eukaryota; kingdom Metazoa; phylum Chordata; class Aves; order Charadriiformes; family Jacanidae; genus Jacana; species Jacana jacana. The sequence goes on from VZTM01012984.1 coordinate 58,202, forward strand.
AGGATGGATAATATTTTGTTTGCCTGACATGTTTCTGTGCCAGGTTTCTGAGAACACAAACCAAACAAGAATATAAAGAGAAATCCATGGCTACTCTTTGAGGGGGAGAAGATGCCAGAAGATGTCATCTGTTTGCTTTTTCCCTCCTGGTTTATGAAGATGTTTGAAAGAGCCGTGCGGCCTACTGGGGCTGAACGACCAGCTCACCTTCTAAACATGTGGGTCTGTGAGTTTTATGGTTTCCCCCAATGTTTTTGTAGGGCTTGAGATACATAATTGTAAAATGATAGAATCATTTTGCTTGGAAGAGACCCTTGGGATCATCAAGTCCACCCTCAGACTCTTGCTGAGGAAGAGGGTGCCCCAGTTAGGCTCCCATCCCTCTCTGCGTGTGATGGGGACTTAATTCCTTCTTTTCTTCTGTGCTTCAGTTTGGGAGGGAGATGAAGTCCTTCCTGCCTGTTTGGTGAGAATTCCCTCCTTACCAAGCTATCATTGCAGCCTTATTCTTCTTTGGAAAGACATCCCCTTGGGATTTGACGCTTCAGAAACCTGTTTGTTATAGGCATCCATTGCAATTTGCTCTCGGCAACCATCATTTCGTTTTAAATGATGTACCACTGGCTCCTGCCGGGGTGTGAACGAATGGACCATCACAATGTGCTTGTGTGGAGCCAACTGGACCGTGCTGTTCCTTGCACCTCCAGTGAAATAATGACATGGCTCAATGCCACTGTTGGCTCAGCCGGTGCCACGGGAGACCTGGTAGCTACAGGATTGCCTCGCTCTGCCAAAACCTCAGAAATAAGGTCTTCTTTCCTCTTGAACAGGATCTTTTCCTCATCATCTCATGTGAGCTCCTGCCCAAACTCATCTCCGCTCTCCCCAGGCCCTTTCAGCTTCGTGGTGCCCCTTCCCCTGGACCTGTCTGCAAAGTCCCTTTGTTTTCCTTCTTGCTCTGTTGTCTATGATGCTGTTGGTTGTGGCTTGATGGGATATATGTCTCTGAGCCTTTCTGTACCGCAGTTGTGGAGAAAATGATTGTGAAGGATGCTAATTTGCTCTCTTTTCAATGGTTAGTACCTTAATCTGACAACTAATGTCTTGCCTTGTCAGTGAGCTCTAGCCTGCATCTTTGTCTGCATTTAGAAAAGTAATTTACAGACTTCAAATTACTTGCTTTTTCCATCATTTTGCTCCGTATTGAAAGGATAATTTATCAGCAGTATGCTTGTCCTGTGCAGCTGGTTATAAACTATGAAATACCTTTTTCTATTACTCTGGTCAGGCTCGTTTGCATTTTGAGTGTCAGTCATTTATGCCCTCTTGCTTTGACACACAGCAGGAGGTACGCCGGTGTCTCGGAGCTTCAGATGGTGGTGTCTTCTGCTTTGTACATAGAATTTGTTTGAGACACCCATGCTCTGCTTTTTAATTTGACAGGATGCACGATTTTCCCTAAAGAAGGGCTCATCGTGTCACTCTAATACCATTTCACTGATTATGAAGGTGTTTACCTTTGTACTTCAATGGGGGTTTGCAGAGGAGTTGTCAAAGGAAACCAGTGATCCATCAAAGAAAAAAAAAAAAGGTTTTTTTATAGACTATTCTCAAGGTACATGTTTGTATTTTCGTTTCTGTGCTGGACCTTCTTTTTATTGCAAGTTAAAACATTACGAACAGCAAGTAGCGCTGTTTTCCCCCAAGGCACATAAACTGAGGTTAAATCATTCTGCTTCTCTTCGTGTTGGCTGTCTCGGGTGTACCATGGGCTGGCATGCTCTGATGTTGCCCTTTCCAAACAGCTCTATCCTTTTATCTTGATGAGCTGATAATGCTCCGAATCCTTCCCTGATACTGGGGAGCACAAAAGAGCCTGAAACCTAGAGAATGCCCTGAAAAAGTTGTACCTCCTCAGATAAACCTTGGTAGCAGGTGAGGAACAGCCCAGCCCCATTTCACAGGACTTGAAATCAATGTGTGTGGATTTTTGAACTTGGCAATACCTTTTCTGATTATAAAATAATCTGTCATATCTTCTTAGGGAAAGATGGAAAACCTTGTGGTTGAGGGTCTTGAGAGAGGTACCTGCAGTCGCCCAGCTCTGTAGTCTGATGCCACAACTGGGCCTGGAGAACCATGGCCATGCCCCACTGTGCAAGGCTCAGCTGGTGCCAGGAAGTTTTATATATGAGAATAACAGATATGTGTGGCATTTATCTATGGTTTGGTAGGGGATTTTCATATATTGTGACTGCTGCAACCCTGGAGGGGTTCAAGGCCAGGTTGGACAGGGCTTGGAGCAACCTGGTCTGGTGGGAGGTGTCCCTGCCCAGGGCAGAGGGGTTGGAACTTGATGGTTTTTAAGATCCCTTCTAACCTGAACCATTCTGTGATTCTATGCTTCTATGATACAGGCACTGGGGTTTCTCCCTGTAGAGGAGGCAGAATGAGCCTGCCCAGGGATTGAGGTAGAAGGTGTCCATCAATGGGGCATGGGTATCCCATGGGACATGTGCTGCAGAGGAGAAATGAACCCTGTGGGGCTTTCCTTAATGCCTTTCATCTCTGCACAGCTCCCTCCTAAGCAAGGCTGTTGGCCTCAAAGGTTTCATGGCTGTCAAACAGCCGCTGGTGTTTTCAAGCTGAGGTAAAACACCACGTCTGTGCTCAGAAAGGGGCTTGCTCCACGTAGAGAGTTGCGTGGATGAGATGTGTTAGTACAAGTGTGCATGTTCTCCCCTAGATCACAGTCATGGCTCTGCTGTGGTATTTGGCCATACAAAGCCCTGAATAACTGCCTGCTTTGCAGAGATGAAGGGGTGGAGACACACCAGGAACCTCAATGAGGATCTGTGCTTGCTGGTGGCACTAAGGAGCAGACAGAAGATCATCAGGCTTCCTTGAAAGTGTTTCCTTGCAGGGTCCTAGGGGTGATGTGGATGATCTGGTGTATCTCAGATTATCTCCTGGGTTTACCAATGCTCAGGAGTAGATGTGGGGCTGGAAAGTGGTTGCATCTTTCCATACATGTGTCAACACAGCTCTGGTGGTGTATAGCGGGATGGGTTTGCCATGGAGAGAAACCCAGGAGAGACATCTGCCAATGTCTCGGCAGATGAGCTCCTGGGCATGGCCAGCAGCCTTTGGTGGACGTAGACAGTCTATTGCTGAGGAGAGGGGGGGCAGAGGGGATGGAGGAATGTCCCTTCCTTTTCAAGTCACCATTTGATTTCTTTTTTGGGGACTGGGGTCTCAGCCATGCAGCTGAAGTCAGCCCTGGGCCCCTGTCGCTTTAGATCTTGTTTGTTGGAGAAACATGCCCAAAACAGGAGGTTTCACACTTAAATTTTTACAGCTGCAAAGGGTTGTATAAAAAGCCCCATAAAATTGCCTGGATTTATTTGGCTAAAGACTGGACCGGGTCCATCAGCACTTAAATCCTTACTCAGCATTTTCCAGGCGCTGTTGCTCTGGATGGGAGCTTGCCTGATTCGCTCTCATTGGCACTAATGCAAGTTTTCCTCTTGCTGTATTTTTAAACTCTCCTAATTAGACTTTTTTTTTTTTTTTGACTTCTGCCTTCAAAGCCTATCTGGGAAAACCCATCTACAGGGCACAGGCTGCTAATGCAGGATTACTGGTGTTCGGCTTATCTTTCCAGCTCAAATGGTTTAATAGGTCAGTCAAGTATTAAAATGGGATTTCCACATGGATATAAAAATCTCTTTTAAAGGGCACGTATTTTTTAAACTGCCAATGCTTAAACTGCATCTTTTTTGCCCCGATTGGAGGTTGTAAACCTGACGGTGATTTCATCTTTCTCTCTTTTTTCACCTGTGGTTATAAGGCATATGTCAATATTTGAGGGAAAGGAATTGCTGATGACTCCAGCTTCTGTTTAGTTTTATGAATCATCTCGGGGTTCTATGATCTCAGCAACATTAGCCACGTGTGACTTCTGATGGGACTGGAGCCAGCGTGCCGCTCGGTGTTGGGCTCCCTCCGCTCTGAATATTCACTACTGGTGTTTGCTGGTTGCTTACCAGTTCCAAAACCCCAGACTTTGTGAGCCGTGAGGCAGCAGGGTGGCTTGGAGACAACTCTTGCTCCCATTTTAGGCTGGTGCTTGTCAGGAGTCACCATCTGCAATGGTTGGGGGATTTCTAAATGTCTCTGAGCCATTTTATCCTCTTTTATTATAGGAAAAAGTTCTGCACATCTGCATGTCCCCTGCTCTGTTGGTGGAAGGCATGGGAGGGACTTGTGTTTTAATCTTTGCTATTCCATATCTTCTCCCAGTTCAGGGGAGGACTGAGTGCAGAACTGGTCAATGCCTGAGGCCATCAATGCCACCATGATCAAAGATGTCAAGATGTCACACCTCTGATGCCCCACCGGGAGCCTCCCCACTTGGAAGCTCATGTCCCCCACACTCAGAAACCCATGGCCAGCTCATTTCAAAACCCATGTCCCCCCAGTGTTGAATCCCATGTCCATCTCATTTGGAAACCCATGTCCCCCCCACTTGGAAACCCATGTCCACCTCACTTGGAAACTCATGTCAGCCCCGCATTTCAGAGCTGCTGGTGGCCCGGCAGCCACCACCAGGGGTTTGCCCACAGTTTTTATCAAGAGATAGACCAAAATGAGACTAAACAAAGAGCAAAAGCAATGGAGGAAATCTTTCCTCGTCTGCCAAAGTATTTTTATCTCTTACCAAGTAGTGGTAGAGTGAGGAATTAATGGGATATTGTATTTTTTTTGTGTCAGGAGAGCACAGGCATCATTCACATTGCTCCCTGTGGGTGGAAAGCAGTGGGAACGAGCTGTGCCTACAGATTTTGATATTCAGCAGCTGGATGAGCGTGGAGTAAGCGGGGGCTTCAGTGCCGGCATCTCCATCCTTTGGGGATGAGCTTCCTCTGGCTCTGCAGCCGTGAGCTCCCAGTGGTGGTGGGCTGAGGTGCCTCCCCCGAAACCAGGGAATTGTGTTATATTTTGGTAGAAGCTCAAACACAGGGTGTACCTGTGCTTCTCAGAGACTTTACCTGATGCGACTCTGGCGTGGCGAGCTGCTGAAGACATCTATTCACCCCTCTTAAAGCAGCTTGCTCTTCCTCTCGTCCATCTTTTATTTTCTGTAAAGAGAAAACGAAACGCTAAGTGATCAAACAGGCTTAGATTTATCTGCAGACATTTCCCTTCCAGCTACGGCGTGTGGCCGTTTCTCATCCCTCCGTCCGCATTCGGGTGGGGAGAGGTGTTGATTACACAGGAAATGTGATATTATTTCTCTCTTCTCTCTCCTCGCAGGTGTTTACAAAATATGGGAAATGCTACATGTTTAACTCAGGAGAAGAAGGACGGCCTCTTCTTACCACAGTTAAGGGAGGGACAGGCAATGGACTGGAAATCATGCTGGACATACAGCAGGACGAATATTTGCCAATATGGGGAGAAACAGGTAAGACCTCCTTTGTTTCTCCTGCAAACATGCATGTACTGGTGATCTTTTTTGGAATGACTATCCCATCCCATCCTCCCCAACCAAAGGCTAAACCTAACAGCCCTTGAAAGCAAGAGGAACCCTGTCTGTGTGGAAATGAGATGCTTTTCTTCTTGGTGTCTGTGGCTGCTGGTGGGGACCAGCAGCCCATGGTTCAGGTCATCAGTGAATGCTGGACTTGGGTGTCTTGGCACCTACGATTGAGACAACAAACAGGAGTGTCATTACCTGTCCTGGAGTGGGCACTTGTGGGTGACAGGAGGTGTGAAGTCTCCTTTAGATGCTCCAGCGCTCCCTCTTCCTTAGAAAGGTCCACGTTCAAGGTGAACTTCCAGCTGCTGTGTGTGCTTTCCCCCTTGAAATTTGGGGACATTCATTGCTCTAATTGTCCTTGCATGGGTTCGTGCTGCCTGGGTGGACTAAGAACTCAGCTCATTGCACTCAGGGTATGGATGGACAGCATCTGTCCCCTAATGACCCCAACCTGGTCAGGAATCTTCTGAAGAGCCCATGTGTTGCACGATGGCACAGAAGGGCAGAAGGTGCTGAGCAGAAGGGCTGGGGCTGGACGCTGTCTCACAGGTCTCATGGGTTGGGATGGCAGCACTTGGAGGGGACGTGGAAATGTCCACGTCCTGTCCTGCAAGGGCAGCTCGGCAGCTCCCATCATCCCAACCAAGCTGCCACAGTGGAAGTTGCTCTCAACCCTGGTAGCTGTCTCTTCAATGAAGCTTGACAGAAAAACAGTGGGTAGGAGGTTGCAAGAGGGGTGGCATGGTCAGGGGACAGCTCAGGGTGACACATGCCACCAAAGCCACCTGTTTAGAGCAAGTCTTAGCAGTTCTTCAGCAGTGGTGGCTGCACTTCTCATGAACCCACACTGGCATTTTAAACAATGCATCCCCCCCAAAAAAAACCAAAAAACCTCACATTGGAAAAACTGCCACCCGCTCTGCTTCTCTGGCAGTTGAAAGGCAGAGCGTTGTGGTGGGAGTTTTTCAGGGTGGGACTGTGGTTTTTTTGGGGTACCAGGAAAGGGAGAGGAGCCCATATCACGTAAGGTTTGGTGTCACCATCTCCCTCTCATCCTGTGCAAATGAGCCCCCTTCGAGCACCTTTGAAACTTCTGCTCAATAGCAACAAGGAGACTTGGTTGTGTTCATTCAAAACTTACCATTTATTTGTGTGGAGCTTGATTCTTGTGATTTAAACAGATTCCCACGGTCCTGTCAATCATTTAAAATTGCACAGGCTTTTGTAGGAAGAGCTTTGCTTCCCAGTTTTTATCTCGTATTCAGAGTCAGCCTGATCTGGACCCCGTGAGGGGGAGGAGAAGGTGATTTGAAGTCTTCATTTCTGTCTTGTTGCATTTGTTTGAAGTCTTGTCCTTTTAAAGGCAAAACAGGTTCACAATAGAGAGTGGGAAGATGAAGAGCATCTTCTACCTCTGATGCTTTATCGCTTACACACTGCCTTGGGGGAGCCTGTGGTTGCAGGAAACCATCACCTTGATGGTTTGGAGATAGAGAAGGCTTGGAAAAGCCCACCAACAGCTCTGCATGTTCTACTTTCTTGGGTTTTGGACCCCTCTGAGCTGTCCCATGGAGACACAGACCTTGTGTCACACTGTTATTGCTTTAAGCTTGCTTTTTGGAGCTGTCTTTTGGAGAATCTTTGGGAGGAACCCATCCAGAGATGTGCTGCCTTTAGAGCCGAGATGTTGGGAAAGGTGGATCAGCCTTGGCTGGGTAAAACAGACTCTCATTGCACAGGAGGCCAAAAAGCAAGAGAAAGAAGCAAGTGGAGAAATAAACTGGGGGGACAAAAGATGAGGGAGGAGGATGAACCAGGTCTTGTTCTTGCCATCTGACAGGGAAGCTGGGCAGAAGAGCCTGTGGTGGGAGGGAGGAAGTTTCCAGTCTGATACCTCCGTGTCTGTGAGCATCACCATCATTCAGAGGTTAGGTGGAGTGGCAGCTTCTGCTCGTGTGACTCTTCAGGCAACTTTCAAGCCCTGCAGGTGGCAAAAAGTCCTTGAAACCTGGCTATGGCTGTGGACTTGAAACCTGAGGAGAGAAAAAAATACCAATCCCAAGTGTCTTCCCTTTTTTCAAAATATTTGTGTTTTTTTGTGTCTTTTGAGTCCAGATTTTACTTTTGACCACATGTGGAAGGGAGCAATGTACCCTTTCGATTTTCAAGATGCCCCTGATGATGTCCTGTCCCCCCAGGACCTCACCACTGCTAATCTCATGTGTATTTAACTTAAATGTGTACTCAGCTAAAGATCAGAGGCGCAGGGAGAGGCACTAGTTCCCACATCCCCAGAACTGGGCTGATATTATGAGGTTGGATTGTGCTGGGATAGTTTTTAAGGTCTATCTGGCTGCAAAGTGCTGTAGGAGCCAAGGCAAAACTATATAAATGGGGCTCTTGATTTGATTAAATGGTGTAGGAGAGGCTCCTGGACTCATTGCAAGCAAATTTGGCCATGTTCTCACAGGTAGAACCGGTACTTGACTTTGAAGCTCACAAAACATTAATCTTTGCCTTTCAACAAGGGACTTTTTTATCCTCCACATTCGTACAGCGCCTTGTACAAGCTGTCTTCAATCTTCATTGAGCTCTCTGGACACTATCAGAATAAAAATATTAACTATAGTGGTTAATAGTTGCTGTTCCCATGGAAACACTTAACTCAGCTCTTAGTAGGTAAGTGAAGGAGTTGATGATTTCCAAATATTTGCATAATAATGTAAATGTGTTTGGAATTAAATCTCCTCAGCTGCTGCCGCTGGGAATGCACAAAGTTGTCTCTCTGATGAAAAGCTTTGTCAAGGGCATGGAGCTCTTGAACTTCACCCCTGACTGTGGAGACTCATGGGGTGGACATGGGGGCAGATCTTGGCATTGTGGTGCCTTGGAGAAGCACAGCCCTGGGGATACTTCCATGGAATGAGTTGAGTTTTTTCTTCCTAGTGCATTCAAATCTCTGTTATGGCCTGAGCTGTTCCGTTCTCTCCTTATCTTTAACTCTTCAGATACTTCCACAGGCTGGTTTTGCTGCTGCATTTTCCCAATAGCCACCCTGTACCTGGCAGCTGCTCTTTCAGTTGCCTCTTAGGCAATGATTTCTTGTGTGGTTGAGTTACTTGACCTTTTTTTCCCAGCTTCCAACTTCCACAGCGTCCCTCAAATGTGTCTGCTCAAACCATTTCCTTTCCCAGTTGGTTGTCCCCTGTTAATCCAGGTTTTCCCAGATTGATCTGGAACTGCCACCACTCTGCAACTGAGACACCAAGCTGGGGGGGTGTTCAGCCTGTTTGCACCCCGTTAGGGCTTCACAGATGCTGAAGGTGGACCAACCTCCATCAACACAGAGAGCTGAAAAAGTAATGCATTTCTCTGGCCTGTTGTGGTGACCTTGACTCATGCTTCCTGCAAGGGTCTGTCCCATAGAACACAACCACCCATAGAACACAAACACCCAAAGAACCATCCAGAGCCCAGTTCATCCCATGGACGCCCCATGAGACCTTTCTTCCTGCACCCCGGGTCCCTCAGACCCTTGATGGCACAGAGCAGTTGTGGTTCTGTTGGTTGGATGCAGCTGTGAATTTTATCAATGGCAAGTTCAAAGGGTGGCATCTTACTCTGTATTTAGTCCTGTAGATGCTTTGCTTGTGAGGGGAGGCTGAGGGAGCTGGGGGTGTTCAGCCTTGAGAAGAGGAGGCTGAGGGGAGACCTTCTCACTCTCTACAACTCCCTGAAATGAAGGTGTAACCAGGGCAGGTTGATCTCTCCTCCCAAGTCACAGGTGATGGGACAAGAGGAAACAGCCTCAAGTTGTGCCAGGAGAGGTTTAGGATGGACATTGGGAAAAATTTCTCCACAGAAAGGGTTACCAAGCCTTGGCAGAGGCTGCACAGGGCAGTGGTGGAGTCACCATCCCTGGAGGGATTTAAAAGCCAGGCAGACGTGGTGCTGAGGGACATGGGTTAGTGGTGGTTTGGGCAGTGTTGGGTTGATGGTTGGACTCCATGATCTGAAAGGTCCCTTCCAACCGGGACGATTCTATGATTCTATGAAAGCTGGGTCTCCTTCGCAGCCCCACGTGAAAAGAGTTGGCGTGTGGACTCAGAAAAATCCTCTTTTTGCTGCTGGCTGCGTGCCTCAGGATCTTGGCTTTCTTTTTTAAACTGTTCTTTGCAATTCAAATAAGAAGTGAAGAGGGAAAATATTGGTTCGTAGCTTTGGGATAGGGCTGCTCCAGGAGCTGCCACCACCGTGTCACGCTGGCATATGCTTTGTGATACAAAAAGCAATTTAATTGTTACTGATTCGGCTAACAAAATGAAGTGCATTGTCATTCTACAGAGACCTTTATTGAGTATCCATTAACATCTCGGGAAGCTGAAGTATCTTGTCGAACAAGTTGCTTGTAATAGAAGAATATACCTTTTGCTTGACTGTCTGCATATGCAAGCTCATTATTTGAGCATGTTAAATTTATGTGGAGTCTAATTTTGGAATCGCGAGTGTACACAGACTGCTTCAGTCTTGATTTTCAAGTGCAAAGAAAAGGGTATTTTGACTGTGCCTGGAAGTCACGGCATCAGGCAGCCTTGCTGTTTCTGGGTGTGCAAAAATATTGTGTCAGGGCTGTCAAACTCATGAGGCACGTGGTAAAAAAAAAAAGAAAAGATGATAAAAAGAACTGGAAAACTCTGTCTTTTGAATTCTGCACTTCTAGAATGTGTATTTTCTAGCATTTGATTTTAACCATGAGTGTAGCAGACATGAAAAGCCTGGGAAAATAATTTGTGGCTGAAGTTTTCCCACCACCTGTGTGCTTTAAAGAAGGGAATCGTGATGCAAGCAAGCCAAAAAAAAACCCCAAGACCCCAAACAACCAACCTAGCAATCCTGCATGGCGAGGTAAAATGCAGGATGGAAAACTGTTTCTATCAGGGAAAAAACTCTTTCCAGTAACAGAGGAGGAAATGGCAGAGCTGGAGCAGCGTGGGTGGAAGCTGCAACCAGCCCTACATACGGCAGGGAATCTCCCAAATTCTGCGGTTACGCATCGTTGTCTCACGAGATGAAGGGCTGGGGAGTGGTGGGGCTGTCAAGGGGCTGCTTGGTTTATCTCACCGGGTAGGGAAAGGGCAGAAAGGCAATCAGACACAGGAGAAGAAAATCTGAATTTATAGGGGCGACTATTTGATTGGAAAGAGAAGCCACTCCTGGTTAATCTTTCTGGAGTGGCCCCAAGGTATTATATATTGACCTAATACAGCGGCACATTAAATTGGAAATCACTCAGGCTACAGGGCTGTAAATAAGAAATACAATCAGAGGGTTCTGTGTTTGTTTTGTCAGGAATTGTTGGATAAAGATGAACACTTCATACCAATTAATCGAGCAACACGCTGAATAAAAAAACAGGAGGGGTGAGAAACGCGGTATAACATTGCGCTACGCAGAAGCATGAAATCTGTAAAGCTTGAGGCTTCAATCCACTTGGGAGACCATCACGTAGTATTATGGGCTGGTTTTATTGAATTTGGTAAAAAATGTGGGCTACAAGCAAGACTTTTGATCCGGGTCACGCAGAGGAAGATCTCAACCCCGTCTGATTCACGCCCAACACATTTGGGTCACAATTTGTGTTTTGCTTCTCAGCGGGGCTTTTCCATCCTGTTACGAATCCCAGAATCTTCATGGTTGGAAAGGACCTCTGCGATCACCAAGTCCAGCCATACACACACAAAAAAACCTCTACATCTCAGCATCAAGTGCCACATCTACACGTTTCTTAAACCCCTCCAGGGATGGTGGCTCCACCACCTCCCTTAGCAGTCTGTTCCAGTGCCCGACCACTCTTTCAGCAAAGTCATTCTTCCTAAGATCTAATCTGAACCTCCCCTGCCACAAATTCAGACCATTTCCTCTGATTCTGTCATTATTCATGAAGTGGTGGGTACTGACCTTGACCATAAACAGCAAATGCAGTGGAGAAACGTCTGTTGGTGGCCCCTCTCCAGGGTGTAGGTACCAACCCTGGCCATCAAACAGTGGATATAAGGGAAAACCATCTGGTTGGTGGCTGGAGGAAGCCACTCTCTAGGGGATGGTGGGTTTGGAAAAGGAAAAGCCAACGGTGTGTGGTAGGATCTTGGGGACCAACCTCTGCAATGCCCAAGGTGCTGGATGCTCGTCCTCCCTCCAGGCATTGCTGCTGGGGGAGCTGAGCCGTGTCTGTCTCGTTAATCCAAATTAGCCAGAGGTGCAGGTGGTTTCGGTAGCATTGAATTTCCATGCCGCTGCTTTTCTTCCTCATTAAACCCCCCTTAATTCCACTGATCTCTTTCCATTTCCAAATTGAATTTAGATTAATTGAATTAGCGTGGCTTTAATTTTGAACCGGGATCTTCACACAAGCCCTGATGCTATAGAAGGAAGGTCGGATTTGTGGCTGCTGGCTGTCCTGGGAAGGGCCATTTGGGTCTTCCTTGTGTCTATAAAGAGGGGAAAAGTGAGGGTAGTGACATCCATGCTGTGAGGAGCAGCATTTCCTAGCCAGCCCTGACCTACCTCTGGTTGCATCTCCCCAGGATCCAGCTTGTGTTGGGATTCTGCAGAGCTGGGACCTGGTGCTGACACCAGCACCAGCCTCATTTTGTGCACAGCTTCGCTTGGGTTAGATCAGATTTTAGAGAAAGTGTCTCTTTGGTGGTTTTTTTTCTGGCAAAGAATAGGTTAATCAGGGCTGTGCTGAGGGATCTGCTGCCTGCTTGGGCTTTGAGGGATCTGTAGTGGAGCATCTCCAGAACTTGCCTGAGGTTTGGGATGCTCCAGGCATCAGTTCAAAGGGATTTGCAGCACAAATCATCCACATTCCCTCCTCGCAGCCAGCACCACGGCCATGCTTTTGGCTCGAGCTGGGGCTGCTCCTCCTCATTGCTCACAAAACCCTGGTGACTTTTGGGATCCTGCAACCCAGCTCTAGCACTGAGAGGACTCGGAGGGGGCGAGGGTGAACCTGGGGAAGGTTCAAGTGGCTGGAGGCCAACGCTGCCAACCTTGAAAATCCGTCTCACAAAAGTTTACTGATGCAGGCACAAATTGAGAGCGTTTCCATGGTTTCTTTGATTATTTTTTCCTTTATTGTCATTATTGTTATTTTTTTCCCTGCTGCCCTCCAGGATTTCTTGCCAGGCAAAACAGATTTTAAGCAGCATCTCCATGCTGCTGAGATGGGCCTTTTTTCCGGGCGCTACGACCTCTTATTGCAAGGGTTTTTTAGAACAAGGAAAGATGGTTGGTTTAGCTCAGGGGTCAGATGTCCTTCCCCCCCTCCTCTTCCACCTCCCCCCCAGCTTTCCCCAAAGCCTTCCCAGCCCCAGCAGTGGGTCTCCAGCTGTGCAGCCTCTGTGCGCAGTGCATTAATAACCCCGAGCCCTGGAATATTTGATTTGCCAGCTGTGGAGAGGCACAAAGCACTCACTGTCATCTACTTTTGCATATTAACATGATTAGCGGTGGTTCTTCATCAATTCAGGCCTCTCTTTGCTTACAGGAGATCTGAATTCAAGCTGGACTCCCCCCAGGGTCATGGCTGCAGATCTGGCGGGCTCCTGGCACAGCCCCGGGGTGGGGAGGCAGGGGGGGGGCCTCTTTTGGATTTACACCTCAGGGAATCATCATCAGGCTTTGAGACGGTGGGTTAAGCATGGGTTTTGGGAAAAAAAAGCCCTGTTTTGTGCATTTCTTTAATTCACAGCTTGTGGAGTTCTGAGTGGGATAATTCCAATCAAGGTAAAAACTCAGGGCTCAGTATTGGGGCCATTCCTGTTTAATATCCTTATTGATGATGTTGACAAGGATATAGAGAGCACCATCAGTGAGTTTACAGATGACACTAAGTGAGGTGGGAGTACTGATCTGCATGAGGGCAGGGAAGCTCTGCTGAGGGACTTGCATAGATTGGATGGATGGGCCAATGTTCATGGCATGGGCTTCAACAAGGCCAAGTGCCAGGTCCTGCCCTTGGGCCACACCAACCCCA
>VZTM01012984.1:72842-123194 GCA_013400555.1 Jacana jacana
GGTGGCAGTTTGTGGGGTGGCAGTGTGTGGGGTGGCAGTGTGTGGGATGGCAGTGTGCGGGGATGGCAGTGTGTGGGGTGGCAGTGTGTGGGGATGGCAGTGTGTGGGGTGGCAGTGTGCGGGGATGGCAGCGTGCAGGGATGGCAGCATGCGGGGATGGCAGCGTGTGGCCGCAGCTGCCCGAGGGCCGCTCCTCTGCAGATGAAACTCCTGCTTGCCTTGGAAACGGGTTCTGGAAATTGATTCTCAATTTCATTTATCAATTAAAATAAAAAGGGAAAGAAACATTTTGGGAAAAAATGCAGAAGAAAGGCAAGGTGTGTGTAAGAACTTGTCTTCTACAGCACTTTCCAGCCCAGAGCATTTTCAGCAGCCGCTGGACGAACCGTGTGTGCACCCTTAACAGCGCGGGAGGATGAGATGCTGCTCCTTCTGGAAGGAGGAAAGACCAAAAAAAGCTTTCACTATTCACAAAAAGAATATGTGATGGCATCAGACAGAAAAAAAAGATACTGAATGCATCTTGAAATGGAAGCAGGGACTTGGGGAGCCGGAGGGGTACACTCTGCTTGGTGTTCAGTCAAGGCACCAGTGGCTAATTCCCTGTTATTACAAAAGAAGAATCCCAGGATCCTGAATTAACATTCCCTTCTGATTTTGGGTAATTTTTAATTAAGGAATACACAACAGGGCAAGGCACGGGGCGATTCTGCCCCTCTGCTTCTCTCTGGGGAGACATCTCCCACTGCTGTGCTGCCTCCAGTTTTGGGGCCACCAATACCAGAAGGACCTGGAGCTGTCAGAGCAGGACCAGAGGAGGCCCCGGAGATGCTGGGAGGGCTGGGGCACCTCTGCTGTGAAGCTGAGAGATTGGGGGGTGGTTCAGCCTGGAGAAGAGAAGGCTCCAGGGCAACCTTAGAGCCCTTTCAGTCACTCAAGGGGCTCCAGGAAAGCTGGGGAGGGACTCTTGATGAGGGAGGGGAGCCATAGGATGAGGGGGAAGGGTTGGACACTGAAAGAGAGGAGATGGAGATGAGATGTGGGGAAGAACTTCACTCTGAGGGTGGTGAGAGCCTGGCCCAGGTTGCCCCGAGAAGCTGTGGCTGCCCCATCCCTGGAGGGGTTCAATTGGAGGGGGCTTGGAGCCATCTGGTGTTGTGAGAGGTGTCCCTGCCCAGGGCAGGGGGTGGCATGGGGTGGTCTTTAAAGTCCCTTCTAGCCTAGACCATTTCCGTGAGTCTGTGAATGCCAGATAAGACACACTGATGCCTTCGCTGCAGCTTTAGTCGTCTGCAGGGGACGTGGCAGTGTCTCTCAGCTGCACGTTGGGTTTCACTCCCAGCAGGGAGTGCAGGGCAATGCACAGATCTGGTGATTTTGAGCAGTGGCAGAGGTGGTGGACATGCCTCCCTGACTCCTCTCCCATACAACAACCTGCGTCCCAGCAAGCCAGAGCAGAGCAATGAATCTTACCTGCCGGTGGGGTCCAAGTGGTATGAGAGCGTAGAGACCCAGAAAGGCACGAAATCAAAATCTGAATAAAGTCAAGAGAGCCACAAATGGACTCACAAGCCATAAACCTGATTTTTCCCCCTACCAAGGACAAGCCTCGTGTATCAACTGTTTATGAAACTGGGAGGTTGACTGGTGATAATTGGTGCGTTCAGGGCCCTGCACAGACACCCCCGTGCCAGGAATATTTTAGATGACAATCTGCAGTGAGAGCCCATAAAAGCGATGAAGAAGATTGCAGTAGGGTAGTAATTTGCTGCGTGACATCAAACTCATCCTTAGAGAGTCAAATTGTCCTCGCTGCTTACATCCCTCTCTGCAAAATGAAGTAGAGCTCCCCGTGGATAAATCTCCTCTTGCTAAATATAAGCCATTAAAAGCCACCACTTCTACGGAGCCGCAGTCAGTGCTGCAAAGGGAGAGTGCTCTCTATTTGAAATGATGCAAAGCTTTGGCATTACCAGGCAGAAATAATTAGCCAAGGCAGTAGAAAAACACCCCAAACCCCAGTGGCGAAGGGTTGATTCATCCTTCTGACGAAGACTTGAACGTCCGAGGAGATAAATGGTACCTATAAAGCAGCAGTGGCCTCAAGCATAAATAGCATGGAGGGGTTTGGGCCAGGAGAACTCGTTGCTTTTTTTGCAATAGGAAAGTCTGATCTCGGATCAACTCATCAAGAGGCAGCTTGACCTTTAGGAGGGTGGTTGGTGTCACCTAAAGGGAGGCGTAAAATGTGCTGCATCTTGGACCTTTTCCTAATGAGAGCGAGAATTCATTCAATTAGCCAGGTTTCCCGGGGAGAAAAGGTCAACGTTCTTTCCACTTTCCACCAGCCCCCTGACAACCAGAGTATCCACAAAATTAGGCTGCCACTAAAAATTAATTATGTTTGCCCGAGCACACTCATCAATAGCGCCGGAGTGAAGGGAGGCAGCTCAAAGGTTACTGGGGTTTTTATGT
The DNA here is from genome assembly GCA_013400555.1 of Jacana jacana. Classification (NCBI taxonomy): domain Eukaryota; kingdom Metazoa; phylum Chordata; class Aves; order Charadriiformes; family Jacanidae; genus Jacana; species Jacana jacana. The sequence goes on from VZTM01012984.1 coordinate 75,318, forward strand.
CTGGGCTGTGTCATTAAGGTTGTCACATAACCGATAGGCTCCCGTTCGTGGTGAATTGCTCTCCGGGGCCTCTCGATGTTATCGTGGAGCTGGAGGGAGCCAACGCAGTCCCTGAAATAGCTATTTTTTTTCTCTTTGGCGATGTAGCAGGTCCTGCTGTTTCCATTCGCCGAGGAAATTGTCGGGGGCTGATCTGGGCTCGGATTGACCCAAGGGTTGACGGTGCCCATCCAACACGGCTCGTGGAATGAAAAGACTTGGGAGTAGGAGGGGAGAGATTTCAACTTGGTATTAAAGTCAAATGGTTGTTAGCTTTTAATAAATAGGGGGAAAATGTTCGTTTCTAGCCTGTCCTTTAGGCTTTTGGATTTAAGAGCTCAAAGCTGGTGCTTTGCAGCCATCAAGCTCAACACCTCAAAAGCTTTGGCTGCTGGTGAGCAAACATAAACCTGAAACCTGTGGGCTTTTTACAAGGGATTTCCTCCCTGGGGAGCGCAGGCAAGTCTGTAGTATCCTGTATCTTGTCCATCAAACCCCCATGGTCCCCACAGTGAGCTTGATGCTGAGGTCCTGGCCCATGAGCTCAGGAGTGTGTTTCAGCCCATCCTAGTGCGATCAGCACATTGTGCAATGCCCTCTTGGTCCAATTCGTGCCTGTTTGGCAGTTTGGCACCCAGAATTAAAAGAACAAAAAGATAAAATAGAATCACAATGCTTGNCAGCAAGCCAGAGCAGAGCAATGAATCTTACCTGCCGGTGGGGTCCAAGTGGTATGAGAGCGTAGAGACCCAGAAAGGCACGAAATCAAAATCTGAATAAAGTCAAGAGAGCCACAAATGGACTCACAAGCCATAAACCTGATTTTTCCCCCTACCAAGGACAAGCCTCGTGTATCAACTGTTTATGAAACTGGGAGGTTGACTGGTGATAATTGGTGCGTTCAGGGCCCTGCACAGACACCCCCGTGCCAGGAATATTTTAGATGACAATCTGCAGTGAGAGCCCATAAAAGCGATGAAGAAGATTGCAGTAGGGTAGTAATTTGCTGCGTGACATCAAACTCATCCTTAGAGAGTCAAATTGTCCTCGCTGCTTACATCCCTCTCTGCAAAATGAAGTAGAGCTCCCCGTGGATAAATCTCCTCTTGCTAAATATAAGCCATTAAAAGCCACCACTTCTACGGAGCCGCAGTCAGTGCTGCAAAGGGAGAGTGCTCTCTATTTGAAATGATGCAAAGCTTTGGCATTACCAGGCAGAAATAATTAGCCAAGGCAGTAGAAAAACACCCCAAACCCCAGTGGCGAAGGGTTGATTCATCCTTCTGACGAAGACTTGAACGTCCGAGGAGATAAATGGTACCTATAAAGCAGCAGTGGCCTCAAGCATAAATAGCATGGAGGGGTTTGGGCCAGGAGAACTCGTTGCTTTTTTTGCAATAGGAAAGTCTGATCTCGGATCAACTCATCAAGAGGCAGCTTGACCTTTAGGAGGGTGGTTGGTGTCACCTAAAGGGAGGCGTAAAATGTGCTGCATCTTGGACCTTTTCCTAATGAGAGCGAGAATTCATTCAATTAGCCAGGTTTCCCGGGGAGAAAAGGTCAACGTTCTTTCCACTTTCCACCAGCCCCCTGACAACCAGAGTATCCACAAAATTAGGCTGCCACTAAAAATTAATTATGTTTGCCCGAGCACACTCATCAATAGCGCCGGAGTGAAGGGAGGCAGCTCAAAGGTTACTGGGGTTTTTATGTCTGGGCTGTGTCATTAAGGTTGTCACATAACCGATAGGCTCCCGTTCGTGGTGAATTGCTCTCCGGGGCCTCTCGATGTTATCGTGGAGCTGGAGGGAGCCAACGCAGTCCCTGAAATAGCTATTTTTTTTCTCTTTGGCGATGTAGCAGGTCCTGCTGTTTCCATTCGCCGAGGAAATTGTCGGGGGCTGATCTGGGCTCGGATTGACCCAAGGGTTGACGGTGCCCATCCAACACGGCTCGTGGAATGAAAAGACTTGGGAGTAGGAGGGGAGAGATTTCAACTTGGTATTAAAGTCAAATGGTTGTTAGCTTTTAATAAATAGGGGGAAAATGTTCGTTTCTAGCCTGTCCTTTAGGCTTTTGGATTTAAGAGCTCAAAGCTGGTGCTTTGCAGCCATCAAGCTCAACACCTCAAAAGCTTTGGCTGCTGGTGAGCAAACATAAACCTGAAACCTGTGGGCTTTTTACAAGGGATTTCCTCCCTGGGGAGCGCAGGCAAGTCTGTAGTATCCTGTATCTTGTCCATCAAACCCCCATGGTCCCCACAGTGAGCTTGATGCTGAGGTCCTGGCCCATGAGCTCAGGAGTGTGTTTCAGCCCATCCTAGTGCGATCAGCACATTGTGCAATGCCCTCTTGGTCCAATTCGTGCCTGTTTGGCAGTTTGGCACCCAGAATTAAAAGAACAAAAAGATAAAATAGAATCACAATGCTTGTGATTTTGTATATATAGACCCAGATGCACAGAGCAGTTAAGATGTGGCTTGGGAAAGCTGCTCCTGTTCCCGTGGTCCTGCTTGAGAAGGTGTGTGGGCCACCCCAGCAAGGCTTTCTGCCCCGTGGGACTGGTATTAGCAAGCACAGCCAGACGTCCTCAGTCTCACAATGTTGTTAAACTGAAGCTGGAAATACATATCAGTGACTTAATGAGAAAATCCTTTAAGGGATGTGGATGCTTCAAAAGCTTTTCTTTAAAAAAAAAAAAAAAANACAAAAAAAAACCCCAAGCCCCCAAGTCAGGAAATGTTCATTTAAGGCAAAGCCAAAGGAATAACAACTCGAAGCTGGCTTTGGGAAACCTGGTAAAGCAGAGATAAGGCACCTAAAATCAACGGGTAGGTGTTACAAAGCGGCACCGAGCAGCATTCAAATTAAACAGGCGTTTCATGCTCCAGCTTTGCTGCGAGTCTCTGTGGCTGGCGTGTAAAGGTAAATGTCTGCAGCCAAAATATGAGTGTTTGAAATAGAGACAATTCATGGGATAGTAGGAACACATGAGAAATGGCCAGTGTTGGGGCTCTTGGCTGGTGTCTGGGGTGCTGGCACTGAGGTGGCAAAACCCTTGGGGGCTGCTCTCTGCAGCCTCAGACGTTGCTGCCGCAGGAGCTACGAAGGTGCCAGTGACCCAGGTGGGATTTTGGGAGGTTCTCCAGATGCAGCGGTTTTACATGAGGATAATCCAGGTCATTACCCCCCACCTTTGTTCTTGACCCTTCCCTGAGTGTCTTCATTTTCCTCCTGGAAGACGAAGAGCTCTGCGCATAATAATCAATCTGACGGAGGCACCAGGAGATCTTGTGGCTAGAAAGCGCTTTGAAGATAAAAGTCTTTTGCAAGTGCTAATTAAATCTAATTGTATTAATCTCTTTGGTGCAGGGATCATCGTTTTGCTCCAATTTTGTCCAGCCTGTAGTGACACGGGCTCTGGTTGGCTTTTGAGACCTCCCAGGTGCTTCCGAAGGCAAATCGCTGTAGTCCCCACGCGGTGTAAAACTGTGCTGAGGATGATGATGGAAGGGTTTTCCTGTCCCTTAAATGCATTGGGAGCATTTCACTTGCAGCATGAGCAGACCCCAACAGCCTTTTCTTCAAGGCCAGGAGGACTTTGAAGGTTCAAGGGGGCTTTGAGCAACCTGGTCTGGTGGGAGGTGTCCCAGCCCAGGACAGGGGGTGGCACTGGGTGGGCTTTAAGGTCCCTTTCAACCCAAACCATTCTGTGATTCTCTTAAAAACATCGTCGCTTCAGCCAGCTCTGAAGTAGCAAATAATCTGCCTTTTCTGAGATACAGAGCCAATAAAAAGTGTTTTTCCTGAGGCATGCAGGACTTAGTGAAAGAAATTGAGGAGCTCCAGTGTGCATGCTCCGTGCAGGAGCACTCCATGAGGGTTTCCTCCAGCGCTTGGTGGCTACTTCTTACCTCGTCTCGTTTCCTCATCAGGCAGCATCGCCAAGTTTTTCTCATCCTTTCAGTTACAGCTCTCTCCTTGTTTGTTTACGAGACAAAATAGCCAGCGGTCTGTGCTGAGCATCTCTGTTGAGGAGCACAGCTGTCTCTGGTTGTACCACGTCTCGTTGCGGTAATACAAAGCGCTCGGAGGAATCACAGATGGCAAGGAGCATCTAGAGCGTGCTTCTGGATGGCTGAAGAGCAGGTAAAGACTATCTCAGCAGAACAGAAGAGCAGAGGGGAAAGAAAATCAGTTGTGGTTAATTATTCGGCTTTTATGGAGGTTAAAATGAGGGCAGGAAAGAATCAAAGCTCCTCTCAGCTCACGCTCTGCATTCCTGCTGCTTTATTGACTGGGTCCACGGTGGCTGGATGTTGGGGGGGAAAGATGAAAAAGGAGGTAAAAGCTTGAGGGTTGCAAGGACTTTATCAGCTCTGCTGTCCCAGTGCTGCAATCACACAGTGGTGGCACCTGCTGCCCCAAGAGGTCTTCTGCTGCACAAATTTAGCCACATCAGTGCTGGGCTTCAACTTGAGGTGGTTGAAGTGGGGAGTGAGTCCACACTGCCTGGTTTGAAGAAGAGGAAAGAGAAAGGCTGGTAAGGAGAAATGGCTGCCCCATCGCTGGAGGGGTTCAAGGCCAGGTTGGACGATGTTTGGAGCAACCTGGTCTGGTAGGAGGTGTCCCTGCCCATGGCAGAGAGTGGGACTGGATGATCTTCAAGTTCCCTTCCAACCCAAAGCATTCCATGAGTCTAAGTCTTCAGGTATCAGCAAGACTAAGCTAGGGAGAAAGGGAGGGACAAGCCATGGTGGGTAGGTGAAGGACGAATGGACTTGGGTGGTGGGGAGGACAATGTATGAAGCCCTGGAAAGATGTCTTCTCTTGTGCCCACAATGGAGTGAGGGAAACCCACCTTCACTGGAGGCTTTAGGGACATGTTAGATGATGGTCAGTTGGAGAAGGCTGGGACTGCCATGATGCAGCCCTGCGCCAGGAGGTTGGGTTTGGTGGTCTCACCAGGGCTCTTCCAGCCCTGGCTGTCAAGACAGGTCACTCAGTGCCCATGGGGACAGGATTTGTCCCCAACTGCCCTGCAGGGTGATGGAAGGGGATGTTACTGGTGACCTCTGCTGCTGGCACGTTGGCGTCTTGTGTTTCTTCAAGACACGTTTCTGGTGCTTTGAAGGCTGTTTTCATTTTCTGGCACGATGAGATGTCCCAGGTCATGACTGTTGACAGGGATGGATGACTTTTCTTCTCAGTGACAGCACAGTGAGATCTCAAAGACGTGTAGCAATAAAAAATGAGCTGTTTTAGAGCTGCCTGGTGCCCAGAGTCACCACTACTTGGGAAGACACCCAAGCATTTGGGGGCTATCTAGGGCTGGGTTTGAAATGGTGCCACCACTGATGTATTCTTTGGCACCCAACACCCTGCAAAACTGGGGAGCTTAAGGAAAGAAGATTGCTCCTGTGTTTTGTTTGTCAGTTTTAATATTTTTGTTGTGCTTATTACTTCCACTACTACTACTTAAGGAGAAGCTTATAAAGATTAAGAGAGGGAAATGCCATCTGCAGAGTTTGGCCAAGTGACAAATTACACTACACGATGTCGTTACTCAAATATTTTGGAGAGTGTGAACAGCGGAGAGAGGGAGTGATTGCTGTTGCCTTCTCTCAAATATAGATGTGCAGATGGAAAAGTCTCTATTCCAGTGGAAGGTCAACAGGAGGAAAGCAAAATAGGTGTCCTCAGAAATGAGGATGGGAAAGAGGTTTCTGGTTTTAAAGAGCCCGGCAGCTGGAGGCAGAAGTCCTTCTCTTTATGGGGAAAGGCCAAAGATAGCAAAGGGTTCATGCAGGAGCCTGGAGAGAAAGGACTCTGGACCAGCTCTGCTTCTCCTTGTCATCTGGTCACCTTTGGTCCAGAGCAAGAGATCATCATCTCTCAGGGATGGTGTTTTTGAAGGCTCCCTTTTGGGCAAGGAAGCCATTTTCCACCTTTTATGAGCACTGTGGTGCTGTGCACCCAGTGCTGGCGTTTCAGCCATCCATCATCCTCCCCAGACTAGTTTATTTGGTGACACGTCAGCCCCTGCCAGAACATCTGAATCCATCCAGGCTGCTGGTCCCCATGAGGGAGCAGAAGGTCCCCCCAGTTTGCTCTGCGTGATCCAGGCTTCTTCACTGGTGGCTTCCCTCCACCACTTCACCCAGCCCTTTCTCCAAGACATCAGGGGTTTCACTCGCAGGAATTCCAAGCTGGGGCTGAGGCAGCTCCATGGTGTAGCCACATCACGAGGGATCTCAGAGCCGATTTGGGGGGGTAGGGGGGAAAAATGGCAAAAAATCCTTTATTTTTCAGTGATGTCCTGATTGCGATGCATTTCTCGTGCTCTGAGCTCTTATCTGAGCGTGTTCCCATGGGAAAAATTGACACATTTGAATGTTAACACAGCAGTTTGTTTTACTCCAACCTGGGAGACAGGAACAATTTATCTTATCTTTGCCACATCCTGATGCCCTTCAGTGCAGATATTTATTTCTGTAACGGTAGTAACGGCCTCACGGGGTTGTTTGCGTAATGTTGCATGGGCTTCCCTAAATATTTCAATAATAAAAACAAGAATTAAGCATTATTGCTGCAATCCAAGTTAGTATTGAACCGGTGAAAGCTGCAAACTCATAAAAGCAAGAACACTTGCGTCTCTGGTGCCTGGCTCCATCCCACGCGGAGTGGGGATCCATCCCCACTCTGCAGCCAAGGACACAGGGCTGGGCTATGGACAGGAGAGGACCAAGGCTTTGGGGGTTGGATTTGGTCATTTTACTGCCCTGGGGTGGGATGTTGAGACACAGGAGCCTGTGTGAGCCCAGGTGTTGCTGTAAGGATGCTGAGTGGGTCCCATGGGCACGGGGCAAGAACTGAGGTTTCCAGAGGCAAAGTCTTTCCTTGGGGTTGCGGTTGTGGTCCATAAAGCATCACGATGCAGATCTTTGGGGCCAGGGTTTTGGCCACACTCTTGTGGGGAGATGCAGGAGGCAGTCTTTGCACCTTCCTAACCTCAGCAGCTTGTTCCTCTGCCCAGTTCCCTGAGGGTTTGGCTTTATTGATGTCAAAGCGGGTGCAAAGCAGGAACAGCCATGCGTGGTGCCCACCATGGTGATGAAGGACCTCAGTCCTTCACCATGAACCCTGCAGCATGGAAGTGAGCTGTGGGGCTGCCTGTAAGCCTTTGAAAAAGGCTTCTCCTTGAAGGGCAGGTGCTACAAAGTGGTGTTAAAGCGAACCGTGCTAGCACTACTCTTTCTGCCCGACCCCCTGTTGTTGGCTCCACACCTTTTGGTTTCCAGGTGAAATTTATTCACCATCATCATAGTTTGGATTATGGGGTTTTTATTTTACAAATATTTTCCTGATAGTAGAAATGCTCTGATCCCTTCTGGTGTTTTCCTTTGATGCATTTATAGAGAGGATTCATAGCCTTTGTCTCGCCAGACGATACACAACCCGAGCTGTGTTGGACTTCTCCCAAATGCTGGGTTCCCCGCTCCCCTTCCCATCCCAGCAGCTTTGCTGTGCTCCTTTCCCCATCTCCATTGATCAGTCTCCAGTCACCAGAACCAATGATGGTGTTTCTAAGGAGGTTCCACTCCCAAGACTCCCTTGCTCTCAGGGCATCATCTTTCTGGTGTTGGCACTTGAGAAGGTGAATATGAGTGATGAACAAGGTGACCGAGCTCTGAAAGCTGGAGTGGAGCCATCCCTCCCTCCCTTATCCATTAAAAAGAAGTTTCTCATTTAAATAAGTCAAGCAGCCCTCAAAGGATGGGGTGAACAAACTCCTGTCCCTCTCATAGACTGTGGAGGGACCCTGGTGACCAGCTGTGACGTCACAGCCAACTCTTGAGATGGCCAAAGCACGAGGAGCCGCACATCTCCCTCACTTTGTCTCTCATGCAAAATCCACCTCATCTTCCCAAATTTCCACCAGGGTCTGGCTATGCCTTGTGCTCCATCCCATCACTGTGTCCCCCCTCCTGCCCAGTCTCTCCTGCTGCCGTTTTCTCCCTGTGCCTTGCAAAAACTCAGAGGAAACCTCTGGTATCAGCAAGGCTGTTTTCTGCTTAAATATCCAGGTTAGTGCTGATTTTTTATTTTATTTCATTTTATTTTTTCATAGGATTTTTTTTTCACCCTCCAGCAAAATCCATCACAGCACTGCAGGCTGCGTGAGATGGAATTTTCACGGGTTATTTTTATCAGAGGAAAATATTAGCCTGCCTGCTGCCGGATGAGATCTCTCTGTGCCCCAACTGGCCTTACCGTGGGCAGAGCACTACAACACAATGCAAATATTGTTATATATAGCACCCTCCATATGCGGCGCTGGGGGACGGCGGGAGGAGAGAGGGCTGGGGGGGACACACTGGGGTCTTTGGAGGGGGGGGACAAGAGGGAAGGAGGTGGTGACGCTGTGAGGAAGCAGCATGAGGATGCTTTGGGCTGAAGGTAGGACGTGGATAGAGAAGGAAGATCCTTTCCTGGTGCAAAAAGGGGTTCGGTTTTGGTGTGTGGATGGTGGAAGTGGTGAAGGCACCTGGGGGGGTCTGTGAGGGGGTGGGAAGCTGAGATTGGAGGAGCAGAAGAATCCCGTGTGAGCGTCACCTCCCGTAGCCACCGGCTCTCCCCTCTTTGGTAACCCCAATCCTGAATAATGGCTGTAAAATAGGATGTTATAAATAAGGTAACCAAAAGTCAATATGAAATCCTCCACTCCCCAGGCCTGCAGACTTTTTAGATTTTCATCTAGAAAGGTCTAAAATCCACTTGGGGGCTAAGGGTAAGACTTACTGGGTGAGGAGTTTTCTAAGGCAACATGCAGGAACTTTGGTTAGTAGGTGGAGAGAGGTTCTCCCCCTCTACTCTGCCCTGGTGAGACCACATCTGGAATATGGTGTCCAGTTCTGGGCCCCGCAGTTCCAGAAGGACAGGGAACTGCTGGAGGGAGTCCAGGGCAGGGCTACCAAGGTGATGGAGGGAGTGGAGCATCTCCCATAGGGCCTTTCCTTTTTAATATCTTCATTGATGATGTAGATAAGGACACAGAAAACACTATTAGTACGTTTGCAGATGACACTAAGTAGGGTGGGAGTGTTGATCTGCTTGGGGGCAGGGATGCTCTACAGAGGGACTTGGACAGACTAGATAGATGGGCCAATGTTAATGGCATGGCCTTCAATGAGGCCAAGTGCCAGGTCCTGCACTTGGGCCACAACAACCCCATGCATCGCTGTAGGCTTGGGGCAGTGTGGCTGGAGCTGCCTGGCAGAAAAGGACCTGGGGGTGCTGGTCAACAGGAGGCTGAACATGAGCCAGCAGTGTGCCCAGGTGGCCAAAAAGGCCAATGGCATCCTGGCTTGCATAAAGAATAGTGTGACCAGCAGCAGCAGGGAGGTGATTGTCCCCCTGTGCTCAGCACTGGGGAGGCCACACCTTGAATATTGGGTCCAGTTCTGGGCACCTCAGCACCAGAGAGATATCGAGGTGCTGGAGCGAGTACAGAGGAGGGCAACGAAGCTGGTGAGAGGCCTGGAGAATAAGGCTTATGAGGATCGATTGAGGGAGTTGGGATTGTTTAGTTTGAGGAAGAGGAGGCTGAGGGGAGACCTCATCACTCTCTACAACTGCTTGAAAGGGCATTGTAGGGAGGTTGGTGCTGGTCTCTTCTCACAGGCAATGAGCGACAGGACAAGAGGGAATGGCTGCAAGCTGCAGCAGGGTAGGGTTAGGCTGGACATTAGGAAAAAATTTTTCACAGAGAGAGTGGTCAGTCAGTGGAATCAGCTGCCCAGGGAGGTGGTGGAGTCCCCATCCCTGACTGTGTTTAAGAGTAGATGAGATGTGGTGTTGAGGGATCTGGTGTAGGGGAGAACTTGTAGAGTAGGGCTGATGGTTGGACTTGATGATCCCAAGGGTCTCTTCCAACCTAAATGATTCTATGATTCTATGAAATATGTAAAGGGTGAGTGTCAGGAGGATGGAGCCAGGCTCTTCTAAGTAAAATCCAATGACAGGACAAGGGGCCAATGGGTGCAAGCTGGAACAGAGGAGGTTCCACTGAAATATGAGAAAAAACTTCTTCAGGGGGAGGGTGAGGGAACACTGGCAGGGGCTGCCCAGGGAGGTGGTGGAGTCTCCTTCTCTGAAGACATTCAAACCCGCCTGGAGGCCTTCCTGAGTTACCTGCTCTGGGTGTTCCTGCTCCAGCAGGGGATTGGACTGGATGAGCTTTCAAGATTCCTTCCAATCCCTGAGATTCTGTGATTCAGTGAAACTCCTTGTGGAGATGTGCGGAAAAAACCAAAATCGCTCTAAAATATCCTGCATCCCTATCGTTGAAGCATTACTTTGGATGCAAGGTCAAGGCTCACACCCTTTTATCCCGGGGTTCAAGCAGGGACTTGGGGTTTCTTTTCTATTTTTACCTTTTTTGTTGTTTTTTTTTTCCCTCCACCACCAGAAAAATCACCTATTGATTTCAGGTCTGTCTTGGTCCTGACTGGACAACGATTTGAAAGCTCAAATGCAGGAGCAGAATCATTTCCCTCAACAGTGTAACTAAAACACTTGGATTGTTTTTCACACAACCTCAACCCCCTCCACCCCGGCCCCGGCTCTGAGGGAGTAGCTCTTTCCTGGTGTGTTGTAATCACGGACAGCATCCGAGGCACATCCCGCTCCATCAGATGAAGTGTTTACTTGGTTGCTGAGTTCACCGAAGTGCCTTGGAATGACTTCACTCACAAGGCTGACATTTATAGGCAGTGCAAAATAAATAGAGAGAAGCACAGCTGTCAGTGCAATTCAGGCAAGGCGCGGAGTCAAGGTTTCTCCAAATGGTGAAAACCTCGCTCTCTGCCACGGCCGGTCTTCAAACGTCCTTGTAGCAGCAGTGGTTGTATTTAATTGCACACTGACTCCAAAGCTTTCCCATCCAGCTTGGCTTTTCCCTCAGAGAGAAATGGCTTGGCAGCTCCTGCCTGCGGGGACTTCTGGACTTCAGCCTCCAGCAATGTGGCCTGGAGAGGGACCGGGGGAAAACAGAAGGTTGTAGGAGGTTACTACTCAACGGAGTCATAGAATCCATCTCCCTCCTGACCACCTCCTTGGCACACCTACAGCCAGCAAAGGTGTTCTCTCTCACTCCACTGGACACTGCTGGCTGTTGAGCAATGGGTACAAACTGGAACACAGGAAGTTCTATTCAAAGATGAGGAAGAACTTCTTTGGAGTGAGGGTGGCAGAGCCCTGGCAGAGGCTGCCCACCTCCCTGGGCAGCCCATTCCAGGCTCTGACCACTCTTGCTGGGAAGAATTCTTTTCTCATGTCCAGCCTAACCATACCCTGCTGTAGAGTGGCTGCAGAATGAGAAGAGCAGGTGGGTGATGGGGAGGCATGAACTTGGCTCGAGAGGGAAGTCTTCTACTTGAAGGATTAAGGCTCAGCGGGAGTAAATCATGGTTATCTGCTGGTGGTGCTGGACCAGTGTGGTGCTGGACCAGCATTCTTCAGGCTGGAAAATTAGAGCACAAATTCTGTGAAGGAGCAGGACCTGGCGCAGCTTGGTCTGTTGACCTGCATGGACCTTGCAGTCCCATGGAGGCTCTCACCTCAGGTTAAGCTGGTTATGGTGACTTGGGATGGTCACCCACCATATTGGAGTGATGACCCACCCAAATCTTCTTCTATCCCAGTTTGGAACTATTGTGCCTTCCCATGGGATTCACATCCCTGTGTGAGGGTGCAGAGAGGCTTCCTGAGGGCCAACAATGCTCAGAGCTGGATGGTCTCCCTGGCACCTCTTGGACCTCTAATTTGAGAAACCACATCCTTTTGACCCCTCTACCAAGGACATGGAGGTGACATCTCCCTTTCATCGATGCCAAAGGCTGCCTGGAGCCCAGGGCTCAGCCTCTGGGGGGTCCTGGTCCCTTCCATCCATCTGTCCTGGTCCCTTCCATCCATCTGTCCACCCCAAAATGGGCAGCAGAAGAGCTAGGACCCAGCCTCAGCCCTGCGAAATGTGCTTCCATCTGGCTCTTCTACCAGCCAAAATTAGCAGCAGCTCCTTCACCGTTTAATATTTCAAGATGTTCTGGGGGAAGCGGCTGGGCTCTTGGAAGGGGGGGTGGGAGGGATGCGAAGAACCGCTTCTGCCCCTTTAAAACACATCCCTTCTTATTTTTATTGAATGGTTTTTTTTGAATCATTTCTGTCCCTGCGGTGGCAGCAGCTTGCTGAAGCGAAAGCAGGCAGATGGGTGGCCCGGGGAGGGACCAGCAGCCCCAGCTCTGGGTGCAGGGAATATTTCTCCCCTCCAGAGGGAATCTCTCTCCCTTCCTCACTCCCTATTTCTGGCAGCAGCTTTCAGGGATGGGGGAGATAAATGAGGTAGCTCTGACCACACACACACACACACAATTTTTTTGGCTCTCCTCCCTGTTTTCCTGGTTGCCCTGCCCTGCCAGATGCAATTCCCAAAGGATGCTGAGGTGGGAAGGGAATTTCTTTTCCTTCCCCACCAAGAAGCGATGGGATATGCAGCAGAACCTGGCAGGAGCATCCCTCCCTGCCCTGGCATGACCCTGCCAGTAAAGCAGGTTACGAGACACTTCCTCCCCTCTCCCACCCCCCAGCTTTAATGATTAAAGCTTAAGCTTAATAGGAGAGAAGGAAGGATCTGAAATATTCATTTGCTGGCTCCTCACCGTCCAGCAAAACCGCTTTGACAGCTCTGGGCTTGGCTTGCTGGAGACCTGCCGGTTTCTCCTGCCCCGTGTATTATGTAAGAAGCGTTTTTTAATAATATACGTTGAGACATATGGCCCCTCAGATTTAGTATGCAAATGCAATATGCTTAACTAAAAATAGCGGATATGCTTAATGTAGTTTGTTATAACACCTTCTGTTCCTTGGTGAGTAATGAATCGCGGCTGCGCTTTACCGAGAGCTCGGGATGGAGAGAGCAGGCAAAATCCTCCGCTCCGGGCTTGGTTTTTGGAGTGAAGGAGCTCCATCATGATCCCGTCTCCTGCCTCTCCCACCACCGTGACGGGATAATTAAGTAGAAGATACCCAGATAAATGCTTAGTGGAGGATTCAGTAAGGAATTGCTGTTAGGAAAGCTTTGGGTCCCAGCAAGGTGTAGTCGTTGCCTTATATCCTGGAGCGTTAGTTTGTGCTTTGGGGTTTATATCCTATATCTGTTATCCCAGTTTACAGTGTAGGAACCACACAGTGGTTAAATCCCAGTGGTGCCAGGTGAATGCATCACCTCTCTGTCTTCATCCCTCGGGATTCTACATCAGAGGCTTCACTGCTGCTTTTCCAGCTTTTGGGGGTACGGGAAGAGAGAGAAGGGCATGGGGTCCATCTCCTGCCCTTCCCAAATCTGCCTTTCAGCCACTCTCTTGCAGGCAGAAGGTTCTCCTCTCTCTTTTTCCCTTTCCTTTTCCCTTTCCCTTTCCCTTTCCCTTTCCCTTTCCCTTTCCCTTTCCCTTTCCCCTTCCCCTCTCTTCTATCTTTGATAACTCAAATCCCTTCTTGCCGTTGTTTCTCACCAAAGCAAGGAGAAACAACAGACGAGAGGTGAAACAACAAACGAGAGGTGTCATTTCGTGGTGTCAACCGGGTGACAGGAGTGCTCCCGTCCCCGTCGCGGTGCTGCAGTCAAGGCTGGGAAGCAGCCCTTTGTTTCAGATGCAGAGGGATGAGGTTTTTCCAAGTATCCGTCCCTTTAACGCAAACTGGTTGTTATTTATTCTGGTTTTGTTTTCCCAGAGTAAATCTTTAACCTCACACGCAACGAGCCTGATGACTTACTAGAGTGGACCTTGTCAGGTGGGGCTTCTATGCTGCTTCTCATCTGCTCCCCATCACCATCAAAGCCTTCAGCAGCCTTGAGATGTGCTGAAGCCACGTCTACCTGGGTAGTCCAGCTCCTGGGTGATGTTTGGGGAGGGTCTTANGTCTCATCTGCTCCCCGTCACCATCAAAGCCTTCAGCAGTCTTGAGATGTGCTGAAGCCACGTCTCCCCTCCAGGGATGGGGCAGCCACAGCTTCTCTGGGCAACCTGGGCCAGGGTCTCACCACCCTCACAGTAAAGAAGAAAGAAAGACGGAAAGGAAAACCTCACTGGTAGTCCAGCTTCTGGGTGATGTTTGGGGAGGGTCTTAGATTACATCCCACCTCCGTGAGACAGAAGCAGTTTGTCTACCAGGACATGATCCCTTTTCGCCCCATTTCATCCCAACACTGATTATTTGAAGGGTCCAGGGGAACATGAAGTCCCCGTTGTGGGTTGTCAGCAGTGCTTTGAAGCAGCGGGGTTTGATTTCATAGCCATGGGGAAGGGTTTGGAGAGAGAGAGAGAGACTGGTTACCTGGATCGATTCTTCAGCTTTGAAAAAGGCAACGCCTGAATTTCCTGTTGGGGCTGGATTGTGTTTATCTGATCCTCTCGTAGCTGCTTATGGAGATTAAGGAGCTGCTTTGGCTCCGTGGAGGGAAGTCGCAACACCTTGGATGTGACTCATCCTGCTGTAGACATCTCCCTGGGATGAGATGAATCACTCTCGCTTCTTTGGTGAAGGGAGAAGCCTGAAAATAGATTTCAATGTCCAGAGCTGGGCATGGGGCTTGGCTGGAGCTTCTTGTGGTGCTGTCATTGCCAGCGAGTCCTCCAGCAGCAGCGGAGACCCTGGGGGTGTCACTGCAGCATCCACAAGACCCCGGAATGGACCATGGCAAGGAGATCACATTGGAGAGAAAGGAGAGCATTCTGTGGTGTACTCAAAAGTTTGCAAAGGGGAACAGCCTTGGGGGGGATGTCTTGCCTTTTGGGCTCCCAGCAGAAAGGGGACAAGGTTCAGGGGCTGGTCCTTAAGGCCAAAGGGCTGGACGTTCTCCATCCAGGAGACTATAGGGCTATAACCTGTAGGTTATAGGACTTTCCTTCCCATCACCCCCACCCTAAATACAATATGCACATCCCAGGAAACAATAAGTGAGGTTTTCCTTTCCTTCTTTCTTTCTTCTTTACTGTGAGGGTGGTGAGACCCTGGCCCAGGTTGTCCAGAGAAGCTGTGGCTGCCCCATCCCTGCAAGTGTTCAAGGCCAGATTGGAGTGGGTTATGAGCAACCTGCTCTGGTGGGAGGTGTCCCTTCCCAGGGCAGGGGAGTTGGAACTTGATGGTCTTTAAGGTCCCTTCCAACTCTAACCATTTTATGATTCTACTCCATGGCTCCTCTCCAGCACCTTTGGAGACATTTTTTCCTTCTCCAGCATCAAAGTATCCCCATTCCCTTGGGCCAGCACCAGCCAACCACACACTCCAGATCAGCCAGACTTCTCCAAAGCTTGGCCAGACGAATGGGACCACAACAAGCTCCCCACTCCCTGGGGCCACCCTGGCAGGGTGGCTTCTGTACACTTCATTTACCCCTCTCGAAGGCAGGTGAGCAGCCAGGCTGGGCTCACGCAGGCTCCACGCAGCCCCCTGGGACCCTCGCTCCTGCCACATCCAAGCAGGACACATGGTATTTTCCCCCACCAGCTGCCAGCGCCGGTGGTTGACATCTCCTTTTCATCCATGGGGGAATTCCTGGTCCCTGATTGCTCCCAAAACAGCAGCCAAAAGCGCGGCCTGCAGTAACAAAAATCACAGGATGAATTTCGAGCGAGTGGGTTGTTTGGGGGTTTTTTTTGGATTGTTTTTTGGTTTGGTTTTTTTTTTAGTGTCGCCCGTCAAAAGGATGCTCTCGAACCTCCCCGAACCCTGTCGTGAATACGCTCATTCCAGCTTCTCTTAATCCCGTTACCAAGCAACTTGAAGCGAAGCAAGACGTGGCGCTTCCCTAGAAAGGAGAGCGCGCACAGGGGAGCGAAACCGGTTTGGCTGGCGTTAAACTGGTTTCTTTATAATTGACGGTATAATACTCTCTTTAATTTTCCACGGTAGGCTTGCCAGTCCTGCTTTCTTAAACTTACGTTTCCATGGCGATTTGGGGTGGGTTTTTTTCATCTGTAAATTTTCGCCTCTGAAAAAAATGGGAACGTTGGGAATCGTTGAAGGTTTCTGCACAGATACACTCTGGTTGAAGCGGTGGTTGACTTCCCTGAGTCTGAGACCACAAGGCACATCCTCTGGGTCACTGCAGGTCCCAGCTGTCCCACTGGGTGTGATGAGCCTGATGTGCTCAGGAGGTGCTGAGCTGGGGGCGCAGACTCTGGTGGGTGAGCTGAGGACGTGCAGCCATGTCCCACCTGCTGCTGAGCTACATGGGAGGTGTAGGAGAGGGATGCAGGAAGGATTTAGGGCATCACTGGGTTGGTGGGAATGGGGACAGGGACATGCACACCCAGAGCAACTTGGGGTGCTCAGCCCCAGTGCTGAGGTCTGACACAGGAGGTGGAGGAGCATTTGCTCTGATGCGCGTCGTTTCCATGGCGATACTGAGCAAAGGTGCCGTAAAAACTAAAAATCACAGAATCACAGAATGCTCTGGGGTTGGAAGGGACCCCTGAAGATCATCCAGTCCAACCCCCTGCCAGAGCAGGATCACCCAGAGCAGGTCCCACAGGAACATATCCAGGTGGGGTTTGAATACCTCCAGAGATGGAGACTCCACCACCTCTCTGGGCAGCCTCTGCCAGGGTTCTGCCACCCTCACAGGAAAGAAGTTCCTCCTCATGTTGAGATGGAACTTCTTATGTTCCAGTTTGTGCCTGTTCCCTCTTGTTCTGTCACTGAGCACCACTGAGGAAAGCCTGTCCCCATTCTCCAGACACCCCCCTTTAAATATTTCTGGATGTTGATCAGATCCTCCCCCAGCCTTCTCTCCTCCAGACTAAAAAGCCCCAAGTCCCTCAGCCTTTCCTCAGCAGAGAGATACTCCAGGCCCCTCATCATCTTTGTAGCCCTAGATGAACCTTTGTAGAGATGAAGCTTGACGTCTCACAGCATCTTCTGGGCACGTCTGTCCTGCCACAGCAGCCCCTCTGCTCCTGGGGAGCCTTCCTCCCTGAGGAAGACAAGGAAGTGTGGTCTCAACATACACTTCATGGAATGGACATCAGTGCGTCCTTCCAGATGGTGTGCTTGGTGCCACCCATACCCCTTCAGGATATTGTCCCCATGAAATAGTCCCCACCTTTGTGCCCCAGTGGTACTGTGCGCTTTGCAGAGCTCAGAAGGCACATGGGTGACTCTTCCAGCCCCATGTGTTAAGCGGCAACGTTGCTCCCTTTTTACAGAGGGGGAAACTGAGGCAAAAGACAGCGAATGTGTGGGGAGAAACCAAATGTCCCAGCTCCGTGCTTACTTCTGTGGAGGAGGGCAGCAGGAGGTTTATTACCCAAAATAAGCCTTTGGGCCACCTTCTAATGACGTGAACCAGCCGGGAAAATACCATCTGGGCCATGTGGGATCTGGCTTGGTTGTTCCCAAGAAGGACTGTCTTCCATGGAGCCACTGGTGCCGCCGGCAGAGCTGGCAGGTGACAGCTCCAGCGAGAACCGACCCGTGACTCGGGTGATATCCTCAATTCCCGACAAATGAGCTCTGAGCACGGCTTCAGATGTTAATTGCCAGAGAGACGTGGATCGGTTTGAACATAATAAGGCAGGGGGAGAAGGGTAGCTCCGTGCCTTTGGCGGCGTTTCTTACTTTAATTGCAGCTTCTTGCATGTTCCCGGGGATGAACCTCGCAGCCCGCGCCGAGCCTGCCGTCGGCTGGGGCTTCGTTAAGCTTTTCGAGGGATGCTCTAAGCAGAAAGCCCTGGCGAAGCCTTGGAAAGCCAACACCAGAAATAGAAAGCTGTGCAATCTGCAACATGTAGTGCTCTGCAGCCAGCTTGAAGCACATGCTGAATTAATCCCCCAATTTAATTAACGCTCCTCTAATCCTTCAGTGAAAAGAGCAGCTCGGGATTTGTTTGGAAACACTGTCCTATGTAGAGTAACGTGTATTAATTTATTTTAAAATGCAGTCACCAAGGAGTTTTGTTCTCTTCCCAGCCTGGGAGGCACCAAGGAATGAATTTGCAGGTGGTGTCCTCTGAAAAGCGGGATTGGAGATTGAACGTGGGTCAGTGGTTGGGCAGCGTCACAAAATTAGTTTAAAAACCATCAGGTACAAACCGAACCCCAGTTCACTGGGAATTATTTTTAAAGTTTTTTCTGGGATTTGAGCCATTTTGAAGGATTTTTCAAGGATGATTTTTTCCCACCCACTGATGGGGTGGAAACAGGTTTAACAGAAGAGCAGTGACAGCCTGGAGCGGGACTTAGCCCCTGCTTCCAGGAGGTACTGATACTTTCCCCCTGTGCTCAGCACTAGGGAGGCCACCCCTTGAGTTTGGTGTCCAGTTCTGGGCACCTCAGCACAAGAGAGATCTGGAGGGGCTGGAGCGAGTGCAGAGGAGGGACACGGAGCTGGGGAAGGGCCTGGAGAATAAATATTCTGAGGAGCCATTGAGGGAGCTGGGAGTGTTGAGTTGGAGGAAGAGGAGGCTGAGGGGAGACCTCATCCCTCTCTACAACTGCTTGAAAGGACATTGGAGAGAGGTTGGTGCTGGTCTCTTCTCACAGGGAATTAGCGATAGAAGGAGAGGGAATGGCTTCAAGCTGCAGCAGGGTAGGGTTAGGCTGGCCATGAGGCAAAAATTCTTCCCAGCAAGAGTGGTCATAGCCTGGACTGGGCTGCCCAGGGAGGGGGTGGAATCCCCATCCCTGACTGTGTTTCAGAGTAGATTGGATGTGGTGTTGAGGGATGTGGTGTAGGGGAGACCTTTGTAGAGTGGGGCTGATGGTTGGACTCCATGATCCCAAGGGTCTCTTCCAATCTAAATGATTCAATGAGTCTACGAAGCCATTCAAAGGGATGCTAAAACTGCGAAATCCAGTAAAACCGTGGCTGGGCCGTGTCTCTGCGAATGTTCACACCCTGGTTGCACCTCTCTGATCTCAAAGTGACAGCTCCTGAGACCACAGAACCTTTTCAGGGTTAGTTCTGCTCAGGGGCATTCATTTTACCAACCGAAATGCACCCAAATCCAGATGGTCTCGAGCTTCTGGGTCCTCTGAGACCTTTTCCTCACATTTGCAAGAAATGTTTAGAGCCACACTCATGTCCCTCAGCTCCATCATGGAGCTTGGAAACGTTTAAGATGCTGTTAATGAGGGCTGGTCAAGGCACATTCCATCAATGGGTTTTTATAGCTGGGCTTTTGATTTTTTTCCCTTAGTGGAAAACAGCTTATTTTGTGGAAAATGAATTTTTAGGAGAAGTGGCAGGTTTTTCAAAGCCAGTTTCGTGTTTATAGTTTCAACCCCACGTGTGTTTCTTGCAGGAAAAAACAAGAAACGCTGCCTGGCTCTTGGCAGCTTTTCTTAAAATAAACCCAAAAACCCCAAAAAAACTAAAAAAGAAAAAAACGAGGCTGTTTATTTTGCTCTTCTTGTTATGATCCACGATGAAAATTAATGACTGTGTGTTTTAAAACCCAAGTTTCTCCTGTGGCATCGAAAGTGCCCCCCTCCCCAACCCCACCACAGCCCCTGGCCTTCCCCTCCGTGATTACAACTGGCTACGTGCCAGGATTTTCTATTTAAAATTTACAAACCCCATTGCTTTTAAGTCCTTTACGGATCCTTGCGGGCTGGATCTTTGTTTGCTGGATATGGAGGTACCGGGATTTACCCCCCGGATGGTCCCAGGCACGGCACCCGCTCACGGGAAATGCCTGGAGTTAAGTCAGAGCTGAACAGAGCCAGGGCAGGTGCAGAAACGGGCAGAATAATTTGGGATGGAAAATGTTTCGACAAAACAGTTCCCGTTGCCCAACACGTTACGCTAAATAGAAGCTTTCTCCTCCAGCTTGTCAGGTAATTACTGAAGGGAGCATATGGTGTCTCCTCTGAAGTGTTGGAAGGGGATCAACACCAGGGAAAGCGTTGGAGCCGGGTGGGATTGCTAGGAGTGGGCGTCTTGTGGGAAGAACAGGAGGTGGGGTTGAAATCGGAGGAGCTGGTGGGCGCTCAGGAGAAGAGAGGGTTTGAACCCGTTCTGGTGTGCCTTCGCCCACGGGATGTGGGTGCCCAATTGTGGAGCCCAGGGCTGCTGCGGTAGTGTTGAGCAGCGATGAGGTTGGATGAGGACATTTTTGGGGAAAGCTTTGGGTGTTTGGGAGAGGTCTTAGAAGAGAGGAGACCCTCAAATGGGATGCCCGTGGGTGGACAGATGTAGGGCTTGAGCAGATAGTGAGAGAGCTTGGACACGTCAACATCCATCAGACATCTCTTGGAGCGAGGGGAGCCCAAGTACAGCTGAGCAAGGCAAAGACAAGTCGGTTTTCGTCACAGTGGGTCCCAGTTCCTTGCAATAGCCCCCATCGTGGGAAGGTGGTGGGGAGTGATTCGGGCCGTGGCCATTGGGTCTTGAGCAGAAGCAGAAGCCAAGAGCACAGATGGTCAATGTCAGTCTCACTCTGGGAGGCTCCAGTGGACGGAGGTGTCAAAATAAACTCATTCTCAATGTGCCTGTATCCCACCAACATGGGATTCGGAGGAGATGCACTCAGCCCATAAGGTAGCAGTGCTTCATGCCCTAAATCATGGCATTATTTAGATACCAAAAGTGCTTTTGTCAACAAAATAAATAAATGACCTCACAGGGAGCGTTGCAGAGCCAAAGCATGGGCAGGCAGGTCAGCGTGGGCACCGGAGGCACCGATCGATGGGAGTGTGTGTCCAAGAGTGAGCCCTGCAGACCAGTACATCTCTGACTGGTTAAAAGTCCAGCTCCAACTGGTTGGAGCTGAGCTCACCATCCCAGAATTTCACAGAAGCAGGCAGGGCCTGGGCAGGTAACTGCTGTAATAAATGCTTCTTTACCTCCAAATTGTTTTCCTGTGCCTCAGACAGGAAAAGGTGGGCTTTAAAAGCCTGCTCCAGCTGCTGAGATCAAATGCTTGAGATGTGGAGATGCTGCTGGTGGACACGTCACTGCAGGTGCAGAGCACAAGGTTTTGCATAGCCCATAAATAAAACAGAATATACATATATATATATATATATATATGAAGTGCTGTCAGAATGGGGCATTTCAAATGTTTCTTCCCAAAAGCTGAATGAAATGTGTGTTTCGGTTTGTGGTTGGCAGGAAAGGTTTGTTTGCTCAGGTGAAGGTGACAGCAGTGTGTCTGGCCAGGGATCTCCAGAGGCCTTGGGTCCAGCCTTCTTGGACCTTCTTGATAGGTTTGGCTGTGGCTGAGTGTTGAACCTGGGAGGGTGGTTGGCTGTAGAGGAGGTAGATCTGAGCACTGTGGATGCTCTCATTTAGCCTGACAAATCCATGCACAAGCCCATTCCCACCCATTTCTGGCTTCGTTTGCCTTGGGGGCTACAGGCTGAGCAATGTTCAAGAAAGTCCTCTTGGGAGAAGAAGGGTGGTCCCTTTGGTGCCCAACTGAATCAGCAGAGTTGCATCCTCCTAAGTGACAGGTTCCTGAGGTCTGTAAACCTCATGTCACCCAGCATCGCCTTATTCCTCCCTTGTCCTTCTCCCCTGGCCCGTGTCACCCCATGGTCTGGTGTCTTCTGCTGCAAATCAGTGTGGGTCATTGGCGTGATTCCTTGGTGCTGGGTTTCTACCACGGCTTCAGGTTGATACCGCGCTGTTAACAGTTAAACCAGCAGAAAAGTACCAAGGCAAAGGAAATAAAAAGTGACTTTTCTTTCAACAGAAGCTCTTCAGTTGTAGAAGGTGGCATTGCTGGGCACGGGCATGGATTCCTATTAGTGGGTAACTCCGTTTTAAAGCCAAATTATGCATAGTTAACAATTTCCTTTGCAAATGAGCCCCCCCGGCCCCGTAGTTTGTTGGGGTGTGAGACCGTGGCAGCGATGCTGCTCACGAGGGGAAGGTTACGCGCCCCAGCTGTGTGGAGGTGCCTGTGTGACAGAGGAGCCCAAAGTGCTTGTGTATTGTTCTCGTGTCTGATTTGCATGCCATTAATTCTGCTTCAGAAGGTCTTTTTTAGGGGGTTGGTTTTAGCTTCTAGTGGAAGAGGGGGACTGACCTTGAGTCACTTGGTATTCAGCACAGATTTGAGATGTGGAAATTTCCCATCACCCATAACTCTGTGTCTGCACCTGTGTGCTTCAAATGCCTTTGTCCAGCTTGGAGCAACTTCAGCTGCCAAAAACATGAGCTCCTTTGAATTTAAAACACTTCTTTTTTTCATTATTTTATTGCCTGTGTTGTTTCCCAAATGGCCCCAGGCTGTGTCGGTGGACACAGGGTGCACCCATGCTTTTGGCGTTGGAGATTCTAAGGACAGTGGGAATGTCTCTGTGTGTGGGAATCATAGAATTGTCTGGGTTGGAAGGGACCTTTGAGATCATCTAGTCCAACTGGGAGGAGTTCATTTGTTTTAGTAATATGGGAATGCATTTAAAGCGCTGTAACTAAATATCAGCTAGAAAGTAGATGTCACAGCCTGTTTTCTGTAGCTTGGGCAAACAGGTCAAGCTGGAAAGATCATCCTTCTCTGTGTTCCAGGGAGGGTGAGCCCCTGGATAGGCACCAGTGTAAGGACCAGGAGCCTGGAGATGCTCTTGGACCCAACAGGCAGTAGCTTGAGGTTTGGGCTGAGTCCCAGGTGTGCTCTGTTCCCAGCAAACGCTGCTGCTGGGATTCCTTCTTCAGTGCCCACAGGTCTCATCATCCAGGTGGAGCACTCCCAAAGGCTTATCTCCTGCTTTAGAGCAGCACAGATCGACCAGATGTAATTTTGCACGGAGGGACAAACATGCCCACGCCGGTGTACACCATCCTACCCACCCCAATCCACTAACCACCCCTCTTCTTCTTCCAGATGAGACGACGTTTGAGGCTGGAGTCAAAGTCCAGATCCACAGCCAGTCTGAGCCACCTTTTGTCCAGGAGCTGGGGTTCGGGGTGGCCCCTGGATTCCAGACCTTTGTGGCCACCCAGGAGCAAAGGGTAAGTCCTAAATTTCATTTACACACGAAGATCCCTCCATTGGGTTTGTATGAGAGGTTCTTTTTATGTACTGATGCCCATTGGGAGGCATCTTCATCATTAATGGCTATTTTTAGGCCTTGCTTCAAATTAGTTGGGATGAGGGCAGCTCTTTCAGCATTGCTTCTCACGCATCACCCTCAGTCCTTGTAATTTTGGCCACTGAAGGAACTTCATCCCTGATAATTTCCCTGCCTTGCTCTTCAGTGGTTATGGTCCAGCTGCGGCAGTCGCTTAATGTGTTGGGTACCTTCCAGCCCTCTGAGAAAGGATGCTCTTTGCCAAAAGGCTCTCACACTCCAAGGATATAAAAAGAGACAAGAGGAGAGCGTTTCATTATGCAGATCAGCGTGAACCCTTTCAGGTGACAAGGCAATAGTCACCTTATTTATTAGAAACTGTGGTGGGATGCTCCTGGCTCAGGATTGCATCACCCTCCCCGACTCCCAGCGGTGGCACATCATCGTGGTGTGGATGGATGCGATGTGACGTAGCGTCATTAGACCCAAATCCTGATTAGGCATACGGAAAGGCAGCCAGCAGAATAATTTCTTCCCCCAGCTTGGCCTCAGTGCTTTGAGTCCTAGCCCTCCTGCCTCATTGCCTCTCTCATTTTCCTCCCTGCTCTTGCATCCACCCTCAAATGAGATATAAATCAAGTTGAGGAAAGCGAACACGAGCTGTTGGAGGCTTTGCTCTGATTAAACTTCTCCGTGGAGATCAAAGCCGCAGTCGTTACACTTCAGCTCACAGCAATGCGAGGAATTCACCACCACTGAATACATCATTACAGCATCTCTCCGTGGCCACCGGGGGCCAAAATACACCTGAAGATGCTGCGTTTCAGCTGGGCTGGATGCAGATCTTCTCTCCTGCATTACGGCGTGCTTGTGTGCCGTCATCCAGGAGGTAACGAGCGGTGGGGGTTCCCGGAGGGCGAGTGCCAGGTGGAAACTCCGCCATTAAACAAGAAGAGAACTGTTTCGCTGGTGCCGGTTTGTGTCTCGTGGGGAGTGCGGTGGGCTGGAGAGAATGATAATCACAGAATATCAGGGATTGGAAGGGACCTTGACAGATCATCCAGTCCAATCCCCCTGCCAGAGCAGGAACACCTAGATGAGATCACTCAGGAACGTGTCCAGGTGAGTCTTGAATGTCTCCAGAGAAGGAGACTCCACAACCTCCCTGGGCAGCCCCTGACAGTGTTCAGTCACTCTCACTGTGAAGAAACTTTTCCTCATATTTAACTGGAATCTTCTATTTTCCATCTTGCACCCATTGCCCCTTGTCCTATCATTGGACGTTACTGAAAAGAGCCTGGCTCCATCCTCCTGACACTCACCCTTTACAGATTTATAAGCATTAATAAGGTCCCCCCTCAGTCTCCTCTTCTCCAAGCTCAAGAGACCCAGCTCCCTCAGCCTTTCCTCCTCTGGGAGATGCTCCACTCCCTTCATCATCTTGGTAGCCCTGCCCTGGACTCTCTCCAGCAGTTCCTTGTCCTTCTTGAACTGAGGGGCCCAGAACTGGGCACAATATTCCAGATGGGGTCTCACCAGGGCAGAGTAGAGGGGGAGAACCTCTCACAACCTACTAACCACCCCCCTTCTGATATACCCCAGGATGCCATTGGCCTTCTTGGCCATGAGGGCACAGTGCTGGCTCATGGTCATCCTGCTACCCACCAGGATCCCCAGATCCCTTTCCCCTACGCTGCTCTCCAACAGGTCATTTCCCAACCTATACTGGGACCTGGGGTTGTTCTTGCCCAGATGCAAGACTCTACACTTGTCCTTGTTATATATATAAGCAGCTTTAGTAGCACCCAGGGCTCTCATTTGGAGTGTGACACCTTAGTGATAGTGAAGGCAAAGGGCTCTTCAGGGGCTGAGGCAGTAGCTGCTGAAGTCCAAAACAGAAGCGGGCTTGGAAGCCCATCGTGGGCTTTTTTCATGCCTATTGCCTTGACAGAAGCCCTTCCATGTGTCTCGAGGGTCCTCATCTCGCTCCACAGCTGCTGTTGCCATCCCAGGAGACCCAGCAGCACTTGGCATTGTTTACACAGGGCATGATGTGAGATAAAGAATCTGTTAAGGATGGAAAGCTGATTAATTACTGTTGGCAGTACAATGGCCTGGTTGTCCCCATAGCGGCTACAGACAGGAGCCCTCCATGTGCCAGCACCGGGCAGGTGGCTAGGCCGCTCCAGGATAGACAAGTGACTTGCCATGGAGAAAAGCAGTGTCGGAGCAGAGGGTCCTGTGTCAGACTAGGTATAAGGGAGGAGGGGTTTTGACATGAAACATTGGCCCAGGTGGCCCAGGGAGACAGGAGATGCCTGGAAATGTTCAAGGTCAGGTTGGACGGGGCTCTGAGCAACCCAGCATGGTGGAAGATGTCTCTGCTCATTGTAGGCAGGTAGGACTGGATGGTCTTTAAAGGTCCTTTCCAACCCAAACCGCTCGATGATTGTGTGATTCAATGACTACACAGATGGAATGATGCACTTCGCTCGTAGAGAGAAGCAGCAATACCGTTATTGGTGTAAAACTGGGGCTTAGCAAAGTTTGACAGTGTTTTAACAAGATTTGAGATGGTGATGCACACTTGGTTATGTACTGCCTAGAGGACAGGGTCAGACAAAGCTGTCAGCTGAGTCCTGAGGTTCAGAGAGGATCCCTCAGCTTTCTAAACTCCTCAGGAGTCTGGGAGTGGCTGGATCCAGTCCTTATCCCAGACTTGGTCAGCGGTTCATGACTAAAGGATTATATCTGTGCAATCAATCCTTTCTATCACTTAGCTAAGATTTCAAAGTTTAGCATGCTTTTAGTCACTTACTGAGGCTCTGTTGCAACAAGGAATCTCTGAATCTTGAGAAGTAACCTTGAGAGGTGTCCCTACTCAAGGGGAGATGCTGGTGTGCATCCTGCTGCCGTGCAGGAGAGCTCAAAGGCCTCTTGGGCTCTTCACTATTTATGGGGGTGAGATGATTGAGCTTTAGTCATATTTGCCCATTGACCACAGCACCAGCATTGCTTGTTAGCCCTTGGCTATTGTGTTATCCATCTCCTTAACACCACGTTGAGCCCTGGATGGAGCCATCATGACTAGAAGTGCCCATTGTGAGCACCATGGGTGGTTGCCACTTGGGCTATGGGAGATAAAGATCAGGTTGGTGCTTGGGGAGGGGGAGCCATTCACAAATGTGTTTCTGTGTTGGAGCAGAAGGTCCCATGCTGGGGTCTTGCATCTCCATCCCCAGCAGGCACATGCCTTCAAGTGGAACCCTCTCAGCAGCAAAAGAGCAGGACTTTTGCTTTGCAGACTATCAGCTGTGCAAAATACCTCCAGCAGAATCAGGACTCCCTTAGCGAGGCCACATCAGCTCTGGAGAGTAGATAACCAGATACTGGGGCTGGTGATCAAGAAGGGCACCTCCAGCCATTTCCGTGGCACTTCTTGTGCCCCATTATCAGGCAGCTCCAGGCAGGGGATGGTGGTGTGCGATGAGGCCGCCTGATGCGGGAAGAGTTTGGCAGCACCTCCTCCAGTCGAACTCGCCTGGCAGCACGGGCAGTAATTGGAAAGATTTGTCTTCCTTAAACGTTCCGGTTTCAGCAAGATTCAGGAGGGTGGCTGGGAGCTGGAGCCTGCAGCGAGGTTCTCAAGGACTTTGTTTAAAGACAGAAATAGTGTAAATGCTGGAGACTGCTAAGACAGCTGCTGTAAATCTTCTCCACCCCATTGCCAGCATTAACTATTTCATTATTTTTATTAAAAAATTATATTTCCTTCCAGGAAGACAGCCAGCTGGGAGGGAGGGGGAAAAAAAACCCCATCCCTCCCCAAATCCCTCCTTCCAAACAGGGAAGATGTAGGAGATGACAAGTAAAACAGATCTGGGGGGGGGACTTTTAGCTCCAGTGTATTCCCTCTTCTGCAGGTTTTGCTGGAGTTTTGGTGCTGGGAGAGGGAAGGGCATGTCTCTGCTTACAGCCAGAGGCTCTGTAACCAGTTCTAAATTATACCAGGGCTGCAGTGCCCTGGTATAATTTAAAGACCCAGAAGACCCAGAGGCTCCTCAAGCTACCTGCCTGGAGCAACATTCATCTCCCGAGGCGATGCTGCCCATCCCAATCCCTCCTCTCCATAAAGTAATTTTTATACCTAATTACAACCATTACAGGATCCACATGCTGCTGCCTCCTCTAATTACCCCCCAGGGACTGGCCAGGTATTACCCACCTTCTCAAGCCCTCGTTGTGCATTCTTTAGTCAGACCCCTGATTCAGTCTTTTGGGTTTTTAACACAAAATATCTACATCTGGGGCAGGCAGGTGCTGCTCCTTCAATAAATCACAGGAAAAGGTGACAAAGCCCATGAACATCACCCAGAGGACTATGTCAGGCCAGTTATTGGGGTCCTAAACCATGTGTTTTACACTGTGAAACATAAATGAAACAGTCCTCCAGCTGGAGAAGAATAGAAATAAAGATAAAGAGAAGGTGGTTTCACATCTCCCAGCTCAGAGGAGCCTCTGTGTTAGTTATGAGCACTTCTCCCAGTCATTAATAAAATACAAAATAAAAAAAAAAGGTGTGGAATTGGGCAGAGTTGGGTTGGTGTGATGGTGGGAGCTGTGCATCCTCTCTGAGACGGGCTTCAGGGTGAAGGGGATTTATTTGTGGCTGGTTTAGAGGCTCATAGCTTTATTTGTGGCTCGGTTCCTATTCCCTGTGGCCGTGCTCTAATCTATCCCTTTGTTCCCCCCGTCCCAGTCTGGAAATAAGAGTATTTACTGAGCTTTGCTTCCTGATTTCCTCTCTTTCCAGGTAGGCAGCCGCTTAGAACAACTGAGGACTTGAGTCTCGGTGCCGGGGTGATAAATCCCAGGTCTCTTTACCCAGAGCTTTCCAAAAGCCCCTTGTTCAAAGCAAACTCTGGCTCCGTGATGGTGCATGATCTCATTAAATCTCCCTTTAAAATTATCTGTCAGGCTAAAAAAAGGAACAAAATCAGTTTTTCTCCTCCTTCTGCAGCGACTGAGCACTCTGATTCCTGCAGGGTTACAATTTTAAGATACATTTACCAGTTTGGGAAGGTTAATTCAGTAACGATGTCGTGCTGGTTTGCACTGGTATCATCGTAAGAGGGACTTTGCACGCCTATCGGTCACACGTGCTGAGTCAGCACATGCAATTCTGCAAAGGCAATGCCAGCAGGAGTTTTGCTCTGTAAAACATGGTGGTGGTATTATACAGACAAAGCTGATTCTAAAGGAAGATGTTTTCTGTGTGAAATCTCAGACTGAAGCAATCCCCTGAAGGTAAAGGGGAGCCGGGACAGAGCTCCCCAAAGCGACTCTGGAGGTGGTGCAGCAGAAGGCAATGCACGATGGACAGTTGCAACTAAAGCAAGAGTGTCTGGATGGAGGATGGTGGAAAAGGGAGGTGCTGGAAGGGCTGGAGCCCCTCTTCTGTGTGGACAGGCTGAGAGAGTTGGGGGGGGTTCAGTCTGGAGAAGAGAAGGCTCAAGGGGGAACTTATTGCCCCTTCCAGTCCCTCAAGGGGCTCCAGGAGAGGTGAGGAGACCCTCTTGATGGGGGAGGAGAGCCACAGGACAAGGGGGAAGGGTTTGACACTGAAAGAGGGGAGATGGAGCTGAGATGTGGGGAAGAAGAAGTTCTTTGGTGTGAGGGTGGTGAGAGCCTGGCCCACGTTGCTCAGAGAAGCTGTGGCTGCCCCATCCCTGGAGGGGTTCAAGACCAGGATGGAGGGGGGCTTGGAGCAAGGTAGTCTGGTGGAAGGTGTCCCTGCCCAGGGCAGGGGGTGGGACAGCATGGGTTTTAAGGCCACTTCCAACCCAAACCATTCTATGATTCTATGAAAACATCCTCGCTGGGTGACTTTGCACTATGGCAGTTGCTGTGTCTGAACGCAACGTGAATGACTGTAGAGTGGTTTATATGGAAGTGTGAGACCACAGCTGGTATTTTGGGGGTTCTCGCACAGTTTCAGGGAGACCCAGCCATGGTCCCTCTTCTGCCATGCAGCAAGAGATGATCTGGCTGTGCAGGGGAGTGGTTTCCATGGCAATTACTGAGTCTAATGAATAAGGTTTGTTTTCTCATGAATGGGCAAAGGCCTGAGCTGGGCTGGAGCTGTCTTGGGTCTCGCTGTAGCATCACCTTCCAGAGGAGTGCCAAGGGAGGGCTGGACCATCCTGAGTAGGGCAGCACCCTTCAACTCCTACTGCTGTTGGCTTTGGAGGGATGCATCCCATTTTTTCTCTTTTCCCAGCAATTTTGAGTGAGCCTGGTGCTGTAACAAACCTCCCCGGACCTTGTGTTGTGCATGGCCCTGGGGAGGCTGCAGCATCCCCCAAGCCTCTGCAGTGGACGGCAGCGCTGAGGCATAGGGGAGACACTGGAAATTACATTTTGGAGGGTTGACCCCCTGGAGAAAGATATATTCCTCCTGGATTTGGCTCCTTTTAATCCCTTTTTCCCAGCTGGGTTTTACAACACCATTACTGCATCTCAGCAGCATCACTTGAGCCTCTCCCAGAAGGGATGGGATCAGAGAGTGTGGCTCCCCCAGCTCAGCTGCTCCCTGCTACGCCATCGGCACCACGCGTTAGAGAAGATGAAAAGCGCACTAAAAATGGCAATTTCTGCCAACTTGGCAATAAAAATTTAAGAGGCTTCAATTAAGTAACAGGTTTGAAGATGGAGCAATATTGTTTAATAGAGCTCTAGTGTGCCTTGGAGACTCATCCCCTCGTTACGAGGCGTGCACGGGACGGAGAGCATCAGCCACCACCAACTGCAGTATCAAAAGTGTAATTACAGAGGCAGGAAGATGGGGTTTGGGGTCTGGCAGCGATCTCTCTGAAGCCCTTCTTTCCAAACAGGGCGTAGGCAGTGGCATTTGAAAGTTAAGAGCAATTAAATAGTATTTCCCATGTTTCCTAACCCTCGCTCAGAGCATCTTCTCCAACCTACGGTCTTACACATCCTCCTAGAAGAACGTTCGCTCCTGTTTCTTTCTGTTTCCCTCTGTCCCACACACTCTGCCAGTTGATTTCCTCTGGTATATCATCACGCTCTTAATTAATTCAACGAGAAGACGCAAACCGGCAGGCAGAGTCGCGGTTCAAAGGAGGAGATGCACAAAAAAACGACTGGAGGGCTGGTTTCGTAGGGCAGCAGAGAGGTTCTGCTCAGAAAACAGCATTAGGAGTGAATCAGCTGGTCAGGATACAAAAAAAGATGGGTTTAGAGGCAAGCGATGCAAATGAGTCAGGGCCAGGAGCAGCACGTCTGAGCAGGGAGAGATTAGAAAGAGCTCACTTAGGAAGGAGGTCAGAGAGAGAAGAGGTCAGGGGTGTGGATGAAGTAATGGTCTGGGTGCTCCTGCTAACCCTTCCCCGTATTATAGGGATAAGACGATTTTTTTAAAAAAAAAAAAAGCAGTAGAAAACTGCTCACTGAGGAGAACAGCTTCAGAGGATCCAACACCCACCACACCCCCACACACATTGGGCACCTCTGTAGGAGTTTGGTCAATATAGTCATGGAATCAGGGAACCATCAGTTAGAAGGGACTTCTAGAGATCATCCCATCCAGCTCCCCTACTCCTGGCAGAAAAATACCTGGGGGTGCTGGTCGAGAAGCGGCTGACCATGAGCCAGCAGTGTGCCCAGGTGGCCAAGAAGGCCAAGGGCATCCTGGCCTATATCAGAACTAGTGTGACCAGCAGCAGTAGGGAGGTGCTCAGCACTGGGGAGGCCACCCCTCGAGTCTGGTGTCCAGTTCTGGGCACCTCAGCACAAGAGAGATCTGGAGGGGCTGGAGCGAGTGCAGAGGAGGGACACGGAGCTGGGGAAGGGCCTGGAGAATCAATCTCCTGAGAAACCATTGAGGGAGCTGGGACTGTTTAGTTGGAGGAAGAGGAGGCTGAGGGGAGACCTCATCCCTCTTTACAACTGCTTGAAAAGACATTGGGGAGAGGTTGGTGCTGGTCTCTTCTCACAGGGAATTAGCGATAGAAGGAGAGGGAATGGCTTCAAGCTGCAGCAGGGTAGGGTTAGGCTGGCCATGAGGAAAGAATTCTTCCCAGCAAGAGTGGTCAGAGAATGGAATGGGCTGCCCAGGGAGGGGGTGGAGTCCCCATCCCTGACTGTGTTTAAGAGTCAATGGGATGTGGTGTTGAGGGATGTGTTGTAGGGGAGACCTTTGTAGAGTGGGGCTGATGGTTGGACTCAATGATCCCAAGGGTCTTTTCTAACCAAAATGATACTATGATTCTATGATAAAGCAGGGTTGCCCAGAGCACGTCACTCAGGGCTGCGTCCAGGAGGGGCTGCAAAGTCTCCAGAGAAGGGGACTCCACACTCTCCCTGGGCAGCCTCTGCCAGGGCTCTGCCACCCTCACTCCAAAGAAGTTCTTCCTCATCTTTGAATAGAACTTCCTGTGTTCCAGCTTGTGCCCATTGCTCAACAGCCAGCGGTGTCTAGAAGAGTGAGGGACAACACCTTTGCTGGATGTAGGTGTTCCAAGGAGGTGGCCAGGAGGGAGAGGGAAGAGTTTATCACATCAGTCAATGATGTTTAAGACTGAGCTTGCACAGGAGTGAAGGGTACATCTCCTTTAGCAGGGAGCTGGAAGTGAGCTGCAAATACCAGGAGCAGCTGTTCTGGGAACAAACCCAGGATGAGCCTCTTGAAGGGGCTGCCCTGGACTTTGAGGGACCTGCAGGAGGTTTCAGTATTCCTGTTTGATTTTTTAAAAAGTAATTTCTGAGGAAACAGGGACCCAGAGGAGCCTGGAGCTCCAAAATTGTGTTTTTCTTCTGGTGTCCACTCACCTCCAGCAGCAGGGAACTGGTGGGCTGTATAACTTCCCCGAGCTCTGCATGGGAAGACCTTCCCAGTGCTGGAAGGGTTAAGTTCTCCTCTTTAAAGACGATTTCTTGGTGCTTGTGTGAAGGGAGCAAATGAGAAGGAACGGTTGTGTATCGCACAGAAAAGGTAGACGGCAAAGAGACAACTTCCAGCCTCATTAACTGGGAGATGGTGCCAACAAGCTGTGTGTCGGCCGAGCTTTTTATGCATTTTACAAGCAGTAAAAGTTGCCTGGGATTGAAATTCTATTACGTTGCTGCTATTTGATGTCTCATTAAAGAGCGGGGGTTTCTGGTTGTTACTTTGGTCGGAGCAAGTGCAAGCACACCCCATCTAGAGGTTGCTGATGCTCAGGCAGAGGTTTGATCCCTTCTTGCTGGTTGCTGCCTGAGGTTTGGTGGTGACGCCCACGTGGAGGGGGCAGGAGAGGGGCTGAGCTGCAGCCCAGCACCCAGTGGATGCAGGATGCACCCCGAAGGCACATTCATCCCAGAACCCAGCTACAAACTGGGCTCAAACTGCCCCAGCCTCCTGCTGGAAACATCTCCGCTGCATTTCCACGTCTTCTCTGTCACATAAAATTAAACATGCAGGGAAAAAAAACAAACAAACAAACAAACAAACAAACAAAAAAAAAACCAAAAAAACAAAACAAGAGATACCACTTAAAATATATTTTTAAAAAATGACCTCTGGCCACAAACAGATGCTGGCAGTTACTGGGAGGCTCAGTGGCAAGAGCAGCCTGCAAAGGGCAGCAGCCACGGGCAGCAGCCTGGGCAAGCCCCAGGTTTGCCAAGAGCAACCATCCCTTTCCCCGTGTTTCGGGCAAGGAAGATCCATCCTGCTTTTGAGGAGACACGTCGATTTGTTTCTTTTCCTTTTTGGTGTCTGCCAGTTCATAATTGATTGTCGGAATCCCCAGTAGCCGGGATCAAGAAAATTTATAAAGCATTTCATTAATTAAGTATTAATAATACTGGAAGTGTGAGGACACAAGTTTGTCAACCTCAATTAGAGGCTGCAGCTGAATTTCGGTACTAGAAAGGACTTCTTTGCTCTGAGGGTGGTAAGAGTTTGGCCTGGGTTGCCCAGAGAAGCTGTAGCTGCCCCATCCCTGGAGGGGTTCAAGGCCAGGTTGGAGGGGGCTTGGAGCAACCTGCTCTGGTGGGAAGTGTCCCTGCCCAGGGCAGGAGTGTTGAAACTCCATGATCTTTAAGGTCCCTTCCAACTCTAACCATTCTATGGTTCTGTGGATTTCTGTAAGCTTGAGAGCCTCTGGTGCCAGGCAGGGTTATGTGCCCTTGGAAGGCAGCAAAATTAGAGCTCAGTGCTGCTCTCCTGCAGGAACCGAGGGCAGAAACCATCCCTAATGCTTTTACCTCTGCTTTTCCTTTTGCTTTTATGGTTTTTTCCTCTGTAGCTTCAGAGAAAAGTGGTTTGTCTTTGGCAGTAGCAGAGCAGGTTGGAGGGGAGCAGCCCAGCATCCTTGGGCAGCCTCCACCGGTCCAAGCCCTCCTGCCGACCCCAAATTAGAGTCATCTTGAAGAGAGGAAAGCCATTCTCTCCAGAGGAGGAGACCTGTGCGTGGCTGTATGCTGCCCGGGAGTGGCTGCAGGGGAGAGGAGTCAAATCCAATTAGTGTCTCTCCCGTTAACGTTGTTTTCCTGGTCTGTGGGAAGGCTTCTGTTTGCTGGCCAGCAGTGGAGGGGGGTGTCTTGGCTCCTCAGTCTGCTCTTCCAGCAGCCTTGATGGCATCGTGAGCAGGAAATTCAGATGTCAAATGACAGAATCATGGAATGGTAGGGGCTGGAAGGGACCTTGGAGATCATCTAGTCAGCAGATGTATAAAATAAGGGCAGCTCTCTGGGGCCAAGGGCTTTGGAGGTAAAGCCTTTGCTTGAGGTTACAGCCCCGTTTTGGCGAGCAGCGGGTTAAGGAGGGATGCACTTGTGGATGGGTTCACCATCATGTTAACCCTGCTTGCAGGGCTTGCACTGCATCAGGATTCCTGTGCCAAGGTGGGAGAAGCAATGGGAGCATGGACGGGGCTGGTCTGCAGGGCATGAAGCCACTGGAGGGGGGTTGGAGGGAAGAACCTTGAGATCCTGCTCCATTGCACTTCAGGGCAGGAAACCCCACAGAATTTGGCCCTTTGGTTTGAGTCTTTCACTGCAAGGTGCACTATTTGATGGGTAGAGCCATACCCGGCTGTCGGGCTGGATCTCATCCCTTTGGAGGATAACAGGGACCGTTTGAGAGGATGCCACCCGGCAGTCCTGGCAGTCCTGCCTCGCACCTGCGAGCGATGCTGCTGTGGCTCCAAACACAGAGATGGTAACAGCAGCTGCCTTCAGAGATAATTGGAAATAAAAGGTCAGGACAAGAGCTGACAACATCACAGGCTTGGTACATTGGTGCTGGCCCACCAAAACCAGCTGGGAAAGGCAAAGGGAGCTTTCCTGGGACTAAATTACCTTTGGATGCTGAGGCAGGATGTGGGAAATGTGGCTTCCCTGTTCTCTGCAGAGCCCCATCCCTAATGATGTGCCTTCTCCCTCTGGAGAGGTCCCACAGCCGTATCTGGCTGCTGATCAGTCGAGAGATTGCTTCTGATTACAAATTACAGAGCAAAAGAGAAGCAACGAGTCTTCCAAGCTGTAATTACGATGGAGGCTCCAGGTAATAGCCCTTGATGAGCCCCTTGGAGAGAGAAGAGTTCATTGACTTACTCAAGGGAGGGAGGGTCCAACCCTGCCAGCCCAGGGAGATTTGTCTCGAAAAACTTGCTGGAAGGAAGAAGCAGGGATTTGCCTCTCATGCTTCGAACAAACCTTTCCTGCAAGCACCAGCCATTGAGGAGGCAGCGCTTGGATTCCCAGAGCTGGTCCCCAGGTGTGGGAGATGCTCCAGCTACAGCCACCACATCTCAGGGCTCTGCTCAGAGCCGTACCCAGCAGTGAAAAATCCCTGCCCAGTGATATAAATAGGGTAGGGATTATAAAGAGGAGCATTAATATAAAGGTATATTAATCCCTTCCTATAAAAAGGAAGCGATTAATATAGCACAAGGCAGCACCAAGGGTACCTATGATGCACCCCACAGAGCTTGGCTCCATGGCCAGGAGTGTCACTGGGGAATTTCCTTTAAAAAAGTAAAAAATGGAGCTTCCCTGGAGTCTCCTGTCAGTCCCAGGCACCATGTGCTTTTCTCCAAACCAGTGAAAGCCTTTATACCACAGATCAAAAAAACATCCACTGGGGATAAATGCACCAAGAGGCGGTTTTTGCTCAGAAGTGTCAGTGATTCAGAGAGCGGTGGGGAGAGAAAAACCTTGCCACGTGGCAGGGGAGATGTTGTTGGACCTAGTGTGGGAAAAATTTCTTCACCAGAAGGCTTGTCAAGCCGTGGAAGAGGCTGCCCAGGGCAGTAGTGGAATCACCATCATTCCTGGAGGTATTTAAAAGCCGGGCAGATGTGGTGCTGAGGGACATGGGTGAGTGGTGGTTTGGGCAGTGTTGGATTGACGGTTGGGCTCCATGATCTGAAAGGTCCTTTCCAACCTGGACAGTTCTGTGATTCTGTGATTCTATTTCTGCTTGTTCAGGAAGCCAGAGAAGAGTGAGTTGCACTTGCACGTTGTATGTGCACATGGGGCAGTGTGTGCAGCAAGGAACGCCACGTTCCCCAAGGAACAGCACGCTTTTGGGGAGACACAAACCAGCTTTGCTCGGTGGTATGGGGGTAGTCGGTGCTTGTGATCCTGGCCATAACTCTGTGGATGAAGTTGCATTGATTGGGGTTTAATTAATCCTTCAGCCCCTGCACCTCCTGGGCATGCAGTGCCAGCTCACGAGCGCCGTGGCTCAGATCCAGCACTGGCTGAGCAAAAAAGCGTGTAAGCTAAATATCTGGTCACGACTCCCATCGCTTTCTGATCCCGTCACCTACATTCAGAATAAAATTTAAAGGGCTTAAAAGATTTGTGTGTGGCTGTGCTTGGAAGGGAGCTGATAACCATCTGAGACCGCGATTATTTATTCTCCTTTATCATACAATGTGCAACATATGGGCCCCTTTCTCCGCCGTGGATGACTAAATGATGGCATCTGGTACTCTATTATATTGCAAGTGTAAAGCAAATGAGAAAAGATCCCCTTCAAGCAGCATTTTTCCTATTGTCACAGAGACGCTCTTGATATTTTCATCCCAAGGTGCTGCTTTGGTGGCTTTGGAAACCAGCCCCTTCAGAGCCAGGCCTGGTTCTTGGAGGATGCCGAGATTGAGGGAAACTGCTTATGTTTTTTAACTCCCTTAATGCCTCAGCTGGTCCCACAGATGGGTTCCCTCCATCACCTGCTGCATCTTCGCACCCCATCTGGATGTTGTCTGCTCTCCTTCTCGGCCCTGCTGAGCACAGAGAGCGGTGCGTGTCGCTCCCGGCAGCGGAACGGCGCTCGCTGCTCTTGCTTTTCAAAGCAGCTTGAGCAGCAGAAGGGACTGAAGCAGATTTTGGGGCTGCCAGAGCTTCCATCCCACTCCGAGCAGCCCGGGCACTGGCAGGTACAGCCTCCTGCAGAGGCACTGAGCAGAACATGCAGCTGGACATCACCGCAGTGTTTTATGTCCCATCGGCACTTGAACATTGATGCTCACAGGAGGAGAAGGGAGTTGGTGATTCCCTTAATCCCTGGCTGGTGGAGGGTCCAGAGCCAAAGAGGGGTTCACAATCACCTGGAGATCCTTGTGCAGGCAGGTCTGAGCTTTTCTGGGCTCTAACCTTGGGGTCATGCTAGGGAAGACCTTTCACAACCATCTCATCATGGGGAGGACCTGTGGCCCATCTAGAAGGTGGGTATGCCACAAGGCTGCCGTGTCCGTAGGTCCAGCTGGTCCTATAAAGCCTGCATCTGCCCATTGAAAATGGAACTGACTGGGAACCAGTTTAATGCCCACAGATTCAGCAAGCAAGGTGCTGGGATAAGCAAAGCACCTCTGGGTTCTTGGATGGGAACTGTTCATAGCAAAATTGTTCCTAGAGAAGGAATTCCTTTGGCTTGGCTGAGTTGAGAGCTTCTCCAGCCCCAGAGAGCAGGGTCACCCTCTGAAGCTTGGCATCTTCCTCAAACTCTCCTTTAGCTTCCAGGTTTCGTGCCTCTCCAAGGCAGACTGTTGCCATACCTAACAGTCCTCACCACAAGATGTGTTCTTCCCAACATCTCATCTTGCTCTTCCTAGCTGCAATTTGAGCTTGTTATGGGGTTTTAACATGAGTGGTCCATAAGCCAAAGCCACTGGGAGTTTCACCAGTGCCCCAGCATTGCAAGCTGAGGCACAAGGTGAACATTTTTTCACAGGGTGCTTTGGAGACCTGGAGCTCTGCTCCCAGAGGTGATCTCATGGGGCAGACCTAGAGCAGAGCACGGGCTCCCAAACTGTGGTGGTTTTGTCATAGTTACCCCAGGTCTCTGCCTGAGGGATTCATGAGGTGGGTTTTTATCCTACAGCACCTGCCTCCACTTGATGGGCCATCTCTTTTCTCCTCCCTTTCCTCCTCATCTCCAGAAGAAACCCCGAACAAGCACCGCAGAGCCTTGCCGCTCAGTCCCAGGCTCACAGTCCACCAACATATGTTTACATATTTATTTTAGGACGTGATTAATGTTGCTGCATTTTTTTAAAGGAATGTTTTTGTTCAGCCCACGGGCTTTGCCAGCACAAACTGTTCTGTGTTTGGAGCAAAGCACAGCAAATTGGACGCGGCTTTAAAACACAAAGAAGGAGGGGTCTGGGGAATGCTATTTTCTGCTCTCTAGCAAAGAGCTGTGCAGAGCATTTAGCAATGATAAAGAGAAAGGAGAAAGGCTGCCGAGCTGCAGACAGAGGAGGAACAAGGTTTTTCCTCCAGCGTGTTCTGGACTCTGACTTAATGTTTCTGTGATGGGTTTGTGGCGTCCTGCTTCGCTTATCGTTGCATTTGGGTTAAATAAAGTGGTAAGAGCAGAAGGGCTTGCATTGCACCAGCTCTGAGCAGAGAACTCATGAGCCTCGTGCGAGGTGGTGTGCAGACTGGGGAGAAGAAGACAGTTCCTCTTCATCATGGGGGGCCAGGCATTTCCTCAATGTGTATCTCGCTCCACGGGGCTCTCCCTGAGCATGGCTGTTGGGAAAAGGACATGATGGACTCGGTTGTCTTCTCCAAGGCTGCAGCGAGGTACTGCTCTGCAACCCAGCACTATCTCCCGTGGCAGCACCGCTCTGAGCAGAGCCATCTCTCCAATGGGAGCAGGAGGGTTTGGAAGATCCATGTGGCTCCAGTACACCCTTTCCTCAGTGTTTTTCACCTTCTGCAGCAATCTCTAGTTGTTGAAGTGCTCCTGGTCCTTTCCATGTGCTTCCCAAGTCTCTGGTTCTCTCTGAGGGTTGTGATCTGCTGCGTTTTTCATCAACAGGAAAAGTACCTGAAGAAGTGATT
The DNA here is from genome assembly GCA_013400555.1 of Jacana jacana. Lineage (NCBI taxonomy): Eukaryota > Metazoa > Chordata > Aves > Charadriiformes > Jacanidae > Jacana > Jacana jacana. The sequence continues at coordinate 113,798 of VZTM01012984.1, forward strand.
GGTGCAAATGTGGGGGCTTTGCTGACACCAGAGTGATCACAGCCATTGCCAGGATCTCACTGCCACCCCTTTCTGCTCCTCAGTGTTACTAGCACTGTCTGTGTTGTCCCCATGAGTGGCCCAGAATGGGGCAGTTCAGATCTTAGAGTAAGTTGGAGATGGGAGCTGCCCATGGGCCAGCAATGTGCCCGTGTGGCCAAGAAGGCCAGTGTTCTCCTGGGGGGCATTAAGAAGACTGTGGCCAGCAGGTGGTGGGACATCATCCTCCCCCTCTGCTCTGCCTTGGGGAGGGCACATCTGGAGCACTGGATCCAGTTCTGGGCTCCCCAGTTCCAGAGGAACTGGGAACTGCTGGAGAGAGTCCAGCAGAGGCTGTGAAGATGCTCAGGGACTGGAGCATCTCTCTGAAGAAGAGAGGCTGAGGGACCTGGGGCTGTTCAGCTGGAGAAGAGCAGACTGAGAAGAGATGTCATCAATGCTGAGCAATAGCTAAAGGGCGTAAGGCAAGAGGATGGGGCCAGGCTCTTCTCAGTGGTGCCCAGTGACAGGACAAGGAGCAACGGGCACAAACTGGGGCATAGCAAATTCCATCTGAAAATTAGGAAGAAAATCTTCCCTGTGAGGGTGGCAGAGCCCTGGAAGATGCTGCCCAGAGAGGTTGTGAGGTCTGCTTCTCTGGAGACACTCACACCCACCTGGACAGATTCCTGTCCAGCTGCTCTGGGTGGCCCTGCTCTGGCGGGGAGTTGGACTGGACAGGTTCCAGAGGTCCCTTCCCACTCCTGTCAGTCTGTGATTCTGTGACACACCAGTGCCAATGACCCTATGTTTGCTCTCACCAAATTTGGAGATGATTTGCAGGTCAGAGCATCCCCTTCAGTCCCTGCATGGGCAGGAATTTCCCAGTGGTGCAAGAAGGACCACAGAGCTGGTCTTGGAGAACCTTTGGTGCTGCACGTCTCCAATGCACCATCCTGCTCTGGCTGTGCTCCCAGAGATGGTGGGTTGGAGAGAGGCAGCAGAGCAGCTCTGGAGCAGAAGAGCTTGCTAAAGATGCTCACTTGGTCAAATTCATAGGATCACAGAATGATAGAATCATAGAATTGTGGTTGGAAGAGATCGTTAAGATTATAGAGTCCAACCATCAACCCAACACTGCCCAAACCACCACTAACCCATGTCCCTCAGCACCACGTCTGCCCAGCTTTTAAATCCCTCCAGGGATGGTGACTCCACCACTGCCCTGGGCAGCCTCTTCCACGGCTTGATAACCCTTTCTGTAGAGAAACTTTTCCTAACATTCATCCTTTACCTCCCCTGGTGCAACTTGAGGCCATTTCCTCTTGTCCCATCGCCTGTTCCTTGGGACAAGAAACCGACACACACATCCCCTGGCTACACCCTCCTTTCAGGGAGTTGTAGAGAGCGAGAAGGTCTTCCCTCAGCCTCCTTTTCTCCAGGCTGAGCTCATACCTGGGTCTGGGTGGTGAGTGCAGGGAAAGAACATGGGGAGGCTCCTCACGGCAGGGGGGGTGAGGGGAGTGGGTGGGCAGCAGAGCAAAAGGTGGCACAATTATTCACCATGTGGTGCAAGGCAGCCACAGACCCCAAACTCACACCGCTCTGGTGAGGCACTAGCTGCAGTGGAGAAGCAGAAGACAGCAGATGGGGAGGACTGAGCCCAGCCCAGGTCTGAAGGACACCGGCTGGATGGAGAGAGGAGCACCCACCGCTGTGCTCCAAGAGCTGCTTCCCTGGGATCATGGCCTGGCCTTCCCTTGCAACACCATTTCATGGTCCCCTCCTTAAAAAAGTCATTAAAGTAGTGCTCAGAGCAGGGTCAGGGGCACTCCTCTGTGGCAGGAGGAGGGAGATGCTGTGCCTGGCTCCTCGCTGCCAGTCCCCAGCGTCCCCTGACACCCCACTCCTCCGTCTCTTGCAGCTGACCTACCTGCCTCCGCCCTGGGGTGAATGTCGCTCGTCGGATATGGGCTTAGACTTCTTTCCCGTTTACAGCATCACGGCTTGCAGGATCGACTGCGAGACCCGCTATATTGTGGAAAACTGCAACTGCAAAATGGTCCACATGCCAGGTCAGTGTGAGAGGGCAGGGGGACAGGGAAGGGAGCAGGGAGGACACCCTCCCTACACCCAGACTGGATCATTAGGGGTTAACGAGGATTGGATTAGCTGGGGATACCTTTCCCTAAGGAAAGAAGGATGCTAAAGCATTTGTGAAAGGCTCTGAAATAGGGGCAGGAGGTGGCAAAGGGGCATGGGTCTGATTTCCCCATATTTAGCCCCAGCTAACAGTCCTGGGTGGTATTTCCAGCAGTGTCCCCCCCTCAGTTTGTAAGACATGGCCCCCTTGGCAGGCAGAGGTGGGGGTAGATGCTGAGTTGGAGGGACGCAGGGATGCTGGGTTCCCCCAGCATCTGGGTACACTTTGCCAAAGGGAGGTCCTTGTGGTCCCCTTGGAGAGACCAGGTGTCCCCAGTTCCCTGGTGCCCCCTGATGGATGTGGATCCATCCACGCTATGGAGTCATAGGATGATGGGGAGGGGTTTGACACTGAAAAGAGGGAAGATGGAGCTGAGATGTGGAGAAGAACTTTTTCACTCTGAGGATGGTGAGAGCCTGGCCCAGATTGCCCAGAGAAGCTGTGGCTGCCCCATCCCTGGAGGGGTTCAAGGCCAGGTTGGAGGGGGCTTGGAGCAACCTGCTCTGGTGGGAGTTGTCCCTGCAGGGGGTTGGAACTGGATGATCTTTAAGGTCCCTTCCAACCTGAACCATTCTATGATTTCCCTGCAGGGGATGCACCCTTCTGTACCCCGGAGCAGTATAAGGAATGCGCAGAGCCTGCGCTGGGTGAGTACCAGGAGATATCCCTCAGTACCACAGCTGTCCCAGGCTGGAGGGACTTCCAGCAGCTTGTGTCCTCCTGGCTGGCAGGACTGGGGTGATCTAGAGCAGTTGCCACCCAGGGATGGGGTGTGATGAGACCAGCTTGTTGGGAAGGGCTGGATGCACCCTGGGATAAACTTTCTCCGGTTCTACATGGGGCATGTGGCTCCATCAGTGCAGAGTCCTTGGGATAACAGGCACCTCAGGATATGTAGGAGGGGAGCACTTCTGGGTCTAGGTTTGGGAGGGAGGGACCCATTCCAGGTCTGGATTTAGGAGACACATGTTCACTGAGAAAATGCTGGTAACAGAGTGTAGCCTCCAGCCAAAGGCCTCTCCAGGATGGTAGGGATGGCCATGCATGGACTGGCAGAGAAATAGCCAAGACTGGGTTTCCTGCAGCTTGTCAGAGATGTGACTCTTTGGCTCCTCTCTGGGTGACATGACCTCTGCTGTGTGTCCCTGACTCCAGGAGATCTAACTCTGTGACTTTCTCCAGGTTTGCTTGCTGAAAAGGACAGTAATTACTGCATCTGCAGGACACCCTGTAACCTGACCCGCTACAACAAAGAACTCTCCATGGTCAAGATCCCCAGCAAGACCTCAGCCAAGTACCTGGAGAAGAAGTTCAACAAGTCGGAAAAATATATCTCGTGAGTGCTGCAGAAAACAGTTCTCCTTTGCTTTATGGGGGGAAAGTGTAAAACTCTGTTGGGAGTTTAACCCAGCCCATGCTAAGACCAGACCTTGCCTCTATCACTAAACAGAGGTAGGTCCTTGTGGAGAGTGAGGGTAAAACCCTTGAAGAGATGAGGTGTGGGTTTCTTTCATCTCAGTAGACCTGTTTCAGGATAACTGTGTAGTCCTTCCCTGGCCTTGTCTCCATGACCATATCCCATACTCACCCCAAAAAAAGTGCAAAATCTCCTCTTAGTTTGACAGGGAAGCCCAGTATTGCTGGACCAGTCTGAGATGTGGCTACTCTCTACCTAAATCTGGGCTGTGGACCTCAGGCAGCCACTGTCTTGGATGCAGCAAGAATTATTCCTCATTAAGCATCCTTTGGACTCTTGCTATTACCATCATTGAGATCCTGAGAGATCCTGAGGAAGCATTTTCCAGCTCCTGCTGAGGCTGCCAGAGTCCTGTCGGTGCCCTGTGTTGATGGTCTCCAGGTGGTCCAAGGGTCTATGGGTTGCTGACAACCCCAGAAAGAGAACAATCTGGACAGGGAAGGACCTAAAGCCCCAAAGTCCCATGTTTTTTCTTGTCCCAAAGCACACGAGACCTCTAGTGACTGATGGGCTGATGCTGCTGTCCTCTTTCTACAGAGAGAATATTCTTGTGCTGGACATATTTTTTGAAGCACTCAACTATGAGACAATTGAACAGAAGAAAGCCTATGAAGTGGCAGCCTTACTTGGTAAGGAGAGATCAGGGGTTCATTTTGGAGTCTGTGTGTGTTTATGGGACAGGCAGATGCCACAAATGAGTGCACAGGTTATGTGCATTCCCATGAAATCCCAGCAAGATCCAACCAACTTTTCATTTCCCTTCCAACAAACTGGGGAATATCCCAAGGAGCACAGCTAGTCCATGTGTTGCCCATGAAAGGTTAATGTGAGCTGGTCCATCTCAGCTTGCTACCAGGGCCCTATTACTTGGAAATCCCAGGGCTGAGTGGGTGATGGATGGTCTCTGTGGTGCCCCCCATGCTGGGAGGGTAGTGTGTGGAGGACAGCTCTTAAAACCATCTACCCATCACCTCTTAAATCCTCTTTTCCATGCCTGCCAGCCAGGAGGCTGAGCTCACTGATGGCCCACAGCTTGATGGAGAAGATGGAGGAGATGATGGGTTGCTCAGCCTCAAGCTGGGTCAAGCTTTGGGGTTGCCAGCTACAGATTTTGGTACTTGGGACCCATTGGGTCTTTGGAGTGGAGGTGTCAAGAGAAGCAAGCATGTCTCCAGATCCCTCCTGGGATGCAGGGAGCAATCAGCACCTTTGTTTGAAAGCTGGAGCTGGGACATCCCATGGGGCTGGACGCTGCAAGCCTAGACATGGATGGGGGACACTGCAGGGAGCAGAGCTCCCCATGTCCCTTTGTGTGCCCCGATGTTACCTCTGCAAAATATCCAGACTGTGACCCCTTTGGCATCTGCTGTGGGTTCCCCACTTTGGGCAGAGTCTCGTCTCCCCTCAAGTCCTCAGCCTCTTTTGAACCAGCACTTTGCCCCCGGGCACCTTTTTTCCTCTCTTTCTTCTGTCTTGGTCTCATGGACGCCCACAGCAAAGATCCTGGTAGCTCCTCCTCCCATGGGTGACTTCACTTTGGGGACCAGCACAGTTGAACCATGGGTGTTTTGCAGCCAAGTCCATGAGATTTGGTGTCCCTGAAGGACACTGGCAGAGCAGAGCATCTCATGTCAGGAGTTATCTTCCCAGTAGATCCCTGGAAGTCCTCTTTCCTCATGGTATCTCCTCTGCAGCCCTTCCCATCCCAGGGGGACTGGAGGATTTGAGCAGAGACAGCCTTGAGATGCTCTCCTCCCCAAAAGAAAAAAAAAAAACAGGACATTTTCCTGCTCCCTTTCCTCTCTTTGGCAGGTTTGGAGTTTTTTTCTTGGTTCCAGGGGACATTACCTAATTCTTCTCCAACATCTTTCTCCTTCCCCCTCCCAGTTTGGGAATTGGGCTTTGGGATTACTGGGATGCAGCCTGCTGTCTGCCTCTGACAGATGGCTTCCTTGCATGCCAGCGTGCGGTACCGCGTCCTCATTAGGCTTCCAGCTGATGGCCTCATTAGCAGGAGAAACACTGGTGGCTGGCAGTGTCCTTCCCGGGATGCTTTTCACACTATTGGGAGCTGTTGGTGTTACTGGGAGGGGGGGGATGATGTTTTTCCCACTCTCTGGGCACAGCAGCACCCAGGGGTGCCCACACCCCGGTTGCAGGGGTGCCTCTAGGAGCATTTACCCCAGGGCTAAAAGCCACTTGCGTGTTGTTCTCTGTTCCAGGTGACATTGGAGGCCAGATGGGGCTATTTATCGGTGCTAGCATCCTCACCATACTAGAGCTCTTCGATTATATATATGAGGTAAGACCTTCCTCCTTCCCCTTGTTCCTCTGGCAGGGTGTGGGTTTGCCAGCCCTAATGCCAGGCTTGGGTGGTCGTGGGGCAGGTCCCTCCATGCCCAGTGTGCCCGAGTGGATTATTAGTGTTAATTAATGATTCTATATGATTAACACTCTACAATAGTGCTATATGGTCAGTCATGGGCATATGTCCTGTGGTGCCGAGATCCCTCCCTCAGCTGGTTGGGGTGGCACACAGCTGTGGCATGGCATAGCCAGGTTCACTTAACACCCTGCCTCTGCTAACGAGGTTTCCTTCTCACTTGGGCTAATTAGGCACCCACCGTCATGTGGTTGTGCTGCTTTCTACCCTGGATCTCACCTTGCCCAAGGAGTGGTGGCTCTGGGGTGCTGGCTGGTGACCAGCTGCTGTCCCTGTCCCCAGCTGGGCTTCTCCCAGCAGCATGCTGTTACCATCTTCTCATAAAAGCTCCTTTAATTAATGCCTGAGCCCCGATCCAGCCGCCAGGAGGGAGAAGCAGCGAGGCCAGACCTTGTACCGCTGCCAGAGAGGTGGAAAAACCCCAGTCCCTGTGCCAGCAGCCCTGGAGCAAGGAGCTTTCTAGGAAGCACCCAGAGGAGCTCAAGCACGGTCCCGTGGCTCCGTGGTGGCCCAGAGCAGCTGTTCTGGAGAAAAGTGAAAGCCCTTTTTAATGGGAATTAATTCAATAAGCAGTCCAGAGGAGATATTGCTTTCTGGCAGCCCTCCTTCCTCCTGCCCTCCAGCAGCAGAGTTACAACCTCTCCTCGTTTTTAATGTCTTCTTGCCTAAGCAAGTTTCCCCAGTGAGTATCCCAGCCCAGCTCAGCAGCTCGCAGGGGATTTTGGCTTTTCTGTGCCACGGTGTCAGCACAGCAATCGGTGGTCCTGTGCTGTCACGGCTTTCCAACAGGCATCATCCCTCCAGCATCCTCCACCACAGCCCCATTGAGCACAGGGGCAAATCCCAGCTTCTCTCTGCACCCTCCAGCCATTTGGACTTTTCCCACCCTATTTTTCACCTCAAGTGGGTCAAAATAACCTTCCCTGGAGCATCCTCCCCACCAGCCATCGGTTTCCTTCCCAGTCTTCACCGCCACATTGCAGAAGGCTTCGTGTCGAGGGCCAGGCTCACGGTTTTTGGTCTATAAAAGGGGAATCTGAGGCAGGGAGAGGGGCTGCAGCTCGCTGCAAGCCACGGAGGAGCCACCTCTTTGCACCAAGATGACCCCAATGACCTGAACACTCAAGAGCGTGTCCTGTTTCATATGAGGAAAGAATGAGTTTCTGGCTTGGGATATTTTGGAGAAGGCTGCAGACACCTATGGACATGGGCAGTTGCCAATAAATTTGGCACATCCCAGCCCCGAGTCCTTTGCCCTTGTCCCTGGGAAGGTACCTCCTGCTAAATCAGCTTTTCTGCTTGTTTTCTGGTGACTTTAATGCAGTGACTGTGGGGTCCCCGGCACCCAAAGATGTGATATCTTATACCTGCATCACCTGGCGCTCTCATAGGCCCGTCTCAGCCCCACGTGGTGATGGGACTGGGGGAATTTTAATCCCAATGGGATATTGCAGTCAGGGGGCATTCAGGACGTTGGGCAACCACTGTCTCTGCCCCAAGCTCGCTGGGGCAGCCTGAAAGCCGCCTTAATGTTATTAAAATTGGGATTCTAGCTTTAGGTTTCAAGGCAGTCACTCCTCATCACAGTCCCTTCTGGGCAGCTGTTAGCGCTCGGTGGCATTATTCTGCAATAAAATATATTGAAAATTACAAGCATAAAGCTCATAATGGCTTCAGAGTGCAAACAAACCCCGTGCCTCCATTTGTATCTGAGGCTGAATGCACACAATATTTCATTAAAATCGCCTATTCCTGGCTTTCTTGGGGTTCTTTCATGAGAAGGTAATAAGAAACGTCGCAAAAGTTTAGATTTTTCTTCTCTGTTTAACTCCTTTATTTGACATCTGCTTATAAAACTTGGCAGATAGTTTTCTCCTGCTGGGTTTATTTTTTCCTTCTTTTTTATGTTCCTTTTTTGGGCAGGCATGGCTTAAGAGAGCATCCTGTCCCCTTGGAGAGGCTGCTTGAGGACGTGCCAACCAGTTCACCCAGCTATGCCCTGAGCAGGGGTCATCTTCATGGTCACCCGTGAGAGATATTTAACCCACACAGGAATAGGAAACAGGAATAGGAAAAGGAATAAATTGTCTTAAACAATGTCTAATCCACATAGTTGGTGTAATCTTCTCAGGGTTTCATCGAGATGGGGTTCAACACTCCTAAAACTCATTGTCTTTCAACCAAAGTGCTTATGAACTGTTTGAGATGGCCAAGAAATGGCTACAGCTATTCTTTTCTGCTGACTTAGCCAAAATAGGATAAAATATTGACCGCAGAGATGGAGATTTTTGCATCGCTGGCTCAGTGAAATCCTCCTCTTGGTTCTTCCTCCAGGGCAGAATTGTGTTCCTGGGCTTTTTGGGGTCCTGAATCCCCACCACGTTTCTCTGCACAACAGCCACCAGCCACCTTGCTTCCTTAGGAACTGACCCAATTTTTTTCTTCTTTTAACTTCCTTTTTTTTTTTCCCTTCTTTCCCCCCAGTGGAAGTTTTTCAGAAAAACACTCACTTTTCAACCCTACTGGGATTTCCCTTGAAAACACGTTCTTCAGCAGCCATGGCTGCCAAAGAAATAACGTGGCTGCGAAGGGAAGCGGCGCTCACATCACTGACATTTTCAATAAACCCCCAAATATATTTAAAAAATTGAGTTTAGAGTTGTTTTGGTTTGGTTTCTTATTTTTTTTCCCCATGTGAAGAGTTCAGCTTTGAAAAGTGAGGTGGTTTTCTCCATCCTCCAAACCCAGCCCATCTCCTGGGCCCCGTTGGGTGAGGCTACCCCGTGCCTCATAGATGCCCACTTTAACCCAACCTTCCTTTCTTGCAGCTGATCAAGGAGAAGTTGTTAGACCTTCTCGGAAAGGAGGAAGAGGAAGGGAGCCATGATGAAAACGTGGTAAGGACCCCCATTGGGAGAGAGGAGGAAATTTCCCTGCGGTCGGCTCCGTAGGGAGGTGAAGTCGCTCGATATGGACACGGCGTTTGACCCCCAGCTTATCTCCAAAGGATTGATGCTATGGCTTGGCCAAAGAAAGGAGATAGCAGATGGGGAGGGACAGGGAGCGCCCGGCGGCCCCCTGGGGTAACCCTGTCCCCCGCTCTCCGTCCGCAGAGCACTTGTGACCCCATGCCAAATCATTCGGAAACCATCAGCCACACTGTGAACGTGCCACTGCAGGCCACCCTGGGAACGCTGGAGGAGATCGCCTGCTGACACCGACCGACCGCTCCACAGTGCCAACACCTAAGGAAGGA
>VZTM01012984.1:123205-166328 GCA_013400555.1 Jacana jacana
GGAAGGAAAACTGCACAGGAAAGCAGGGACCGAGCTCAGGTTTGCAACGGGGGAAAAAATATATATATATATTAAAAAAAAAAAATAATTAAAAAAAAAAAGGAAGAAAATCGCTATGCATTAAAAAAAAATAAATATATATATATATTATATATATATACTCTGCCAAAACCAAGCGAGAGGCGCCTTGGACTTGACTTGTGTTGTCCTTTCCTGTGGGGGGGTTTGTCTTCAAGATGTGAAGGCAGCAGCTCATTTTTGAACTGTACAAAACAAAAAGAGACCACCACCAACCACCAACCACCAAAAAAACTAATACCGAAGCCCCGCCATTTCACATACTGCCAAATGTATAAAGCACTTGCATGCCAGTTCTTTTTATGGCAATATATTCCTATCTGTCTTTATAAGCTCTGTTCCTCTTTACAGTCTCTGATTTTCACTACCAGAAGGAACTCGCGGGCCCAGCCATCCCCTGAAATCACCATTACTAACGTCGTAGGCTGAATTAGAATAAAGAAACAAAAAGTCGCAGCTCTCGGATTCTTCTTACGTTCTTGTCCTTCGTGTCAGTCTGTGATGAATCTTAAGCTAAGCCGGGGCCCCCCGAGGCCGGGCCACCACCGGGGCTCCTCAGCGCTACCAGTCACCCCGAGGTGAGCATCCCTGGACCGGTGGCTCTTGGTGGAACGTGTGTGTGTCCCCCCCATCCCCGGCTGCTGTGTCGTGCTCCTCTGTCTGCGGTGCCTGGATAGTCCCTCTGCGGCGGGTGGGCACGGGGCGGAGGGTTTCTTTATTATGATTTTTTTTTTTTTTAATTTTTACTTTTTAAAGTTTTTCTTTTAATTATTATTTTTTTTAAATCTATTATTTTTTTTCCCCGGTAATGGATTCTGTGCTTTCTCCTCGTTCTCATGACTGATATTAAAGCTGGTCTTGTGGAAATGGCCGGGCTGTGTCATTTCTGCCTTGGAGCCCCCGGCGGAGCCTCGGCACGGGGTGAGGGGCAGGTGCCAGGACAAGTCCATCCCGAGGCCGTTCCTCACACCCCGCCTCCCCTTGCCCCTTCCACCCACCACCTCCTCACACACCTCCTGGTGGGGTGGGCACCAAGCCCTGGCCGTGCTCAGCTACATCCCCATCTGATCTGTGTTGGTGGGGCCAGTGCTGATGTTGTGCGCTGTGGTCATCTCTTAGAGTCACATTTATTGGCAACTGAGTGTTTAAACAGAACTGGGTCAAAATGATGCTGCTTTACCCCAATAAAGAGAGAAGGCGAGTTTCCTGGAGCTCCTAAACCTACTGGTTCTGTAGCCTGGGGGAGTGGGAGCAGGATGTGATGCGTGTTTGCACCTCCTCTAGCTCATGACAGGGCACTGTGGAGTGGCCAGTGGCCATCATCAACGTGGTGGCCACAGCAGGGAGAATTGAAGCTGGACTGTGAAAAAAGTGTTTTGGGAGAGCTGATGGAGTCCCAAACCCTGGGAGGGTGTTAAACCAGCCATGGGGAATGGAGGTCAGCCCAATTTACCCACAGGGGATGCTGGAGATGGGAGGTGTTGTTGGGATGAGGGACTGAGGACATCCATTTGCCCTGGAGAAGGTACAGGTCTACCCTTCAAGCCTGTCCTGAGTTGCTCGTGTTCCTGCACAGAACCACTTCCCTCTGGGACAAATCCTTCTGCTGATCAGAGCGTTGTGCAAAGGGCTTCCCAACTTTCACTTGTGCTGGATTAGACGTGGACAATGGTTTAGCAACTGGCCAAGGGTGCTAAAGGTGGGTCTGTCCTGGGTCACCAAAGTCAACAAGAGCTTCCCTGTGCTTGGCTGGATGTCCCAGATGGGTGACTGCACAGACAACTTCAGTGACTTGGGAAAGGCAGGTCCTATCTCTGCAGAGTCTAAATCACATCCCCCCGGTCCCATGCCACCAAACCTGAGTCCACTGCTGTCCCCACAATGCCAACAGCAGGTCCTTGGGGCAATCCTCCCATGTCTGCCACTGAGGACTTGTCTCCTCTCCCTGCTGTTCATGTGGCTTTGGTTGATTCCATGTTAAGGAGAGCCTTGCTGAGGCAAAACCAAAGGGTGGGATTGTAGCCCACCCTTCCACCACCAAGGGCAAGCTGAAGTCCTATTCTTCCCTTTTCCTGTACTTACTCACCAAGCCCAAGAAGCTGCTTTGAGGGTGACCCACCTGTTGAGACACAGCACAAGCCATCTGAAGTGGCCCCAGCACCAAAGGCTAGACTCCATCCCAAGCTCACTCATGGGTTTCCCAAGCCCATAGGACATGGTTCTTGGCTTATCCTCCAGCAGATGACTTCTCTGGTTGCTGCAAAGCTGTTCCCTGCTCAGCAGGGTCCTCCTTCAGTTAAACATGAGCTGTGGCACCAAGGAGCCCCATTAATACATCCCCCAGGCTATTTAGCCACAGTCTCCTCCTTGCCTTGCCTTGCTCTACAACAACAGGCAGTCCACTTCTCTTCCTTAGACAAAAATAAACCCAGTGAGGTTCCCAACAAAATACCTGGTTTGTGGGACTGAACACACCCAAAAAGCCTTCACCAAGCAAGGAGGCAGGCATAGGCCTTTCAGACATGGAGGAGCAGCAGTCAGGTTTCAACCCAACCCTCTCCAGGCTGGCAGAAAAATGCTTAGAGGATGTGTGCTCAAATGTGTCCCTTCTAAACAGTTAAGGGTGACAGTGACTCCAAGAGTCATGTCCATGCATGTAAATGTCTCCACTTGGCACTTCATTAAATCTCCATTATGTGATTTTGGTAGAGTCATTGGAAGGCTTTGCTGAAGCTTGATGAGGTGGGGGCACCACGGGGCTGTCCCAGAAGTGCTGTGAGGAGTTTTGCTAATACCTCTTGTAAAGGAAAGCCACTTGAACGGGGAGGCTGGCAAAGGGATGGCACCTCTGATTGCTTCTGAAGAGCAGGCCCTCCACACTGAAGAGCTCATTTTGTGGTATCGGTTTCATTATCTCCTGAGACCTGGACACTGGCCACACATTCATTATCCACAGGATGCCCAGTGGCCATCAGCTGGTAACAAGTGGTCGTTGACAGCCTGGCTGCAGAGCTGTGGAGCTGCCAAACGCCGCCTCCTGTTGCCAAACCTGGGTGCCAGCCTGGTCCCTATAGGCTCTTCTGGACCAGAGTGGGGAATTTGTGCCAGACTTGGCTCAAGGTAACACACTGCAGCATCTCCAGGCTCTTAGCCATGCCCATGACGGCTGGTTGAGCCACCAGGTTCCTTGTGCAAACTGGTTGGTGTATCCCTTATGCTCATTAATGGCTGGGAAGGAACTTGGCCCAATATCCATGGTGGACCTTCGTACTGTATTTCTTTGTGCTTGGAGCATCTCCTCCTTGGTGTGGGTTGGAGTCCAAGGGTGAACTTGGCACTTTACAGGATCCAGCCCCCCAAATCCGAAAGCAGCTCACCATCAGAGTGTGGACCTTGAGAGGGGATGGGAGATGAGCAGTGAGATACTGATGACGATGCCAGTCCCAGGCATCTAAACTGGTACCACTGGTGCATCTCACAGGGTTCAGTCGAGAGCTGCAACAGCAGAGAGGCTTGAAAAGCTGCCTGCCAGCAAGACAAAAGTTCAAGTCATTTAGTTTAACAAAGGGAAGGTGAAAAGGTGGTTCCATCAGTCTATAAATTCCTCAGTGGAGGGATTTTTAATAAAAGGGTTCCTTAATCTGGCAGACAAAGACGGAACAGGGAGGGGAAGGAGGTCATGACAGGGGGAAGCTAAATGCAGTCAAATGAGAAAGCCTGTCTGGGACCAAGACCTCTCAAAGTCTTTAAATCAAGACAGAACATCCTTTTCCAGTAGATGTGCTCCTAGAGCAAGTCCTCATCCCTGCAGCACCCTCTGGGCTGCCTTATGGAGAAGACCTTGCCGGTGGTAGTAAAGGTTTTAGAAGTGAAGGCCCCAAAACTCTGCATTTGAGCCTGTTGGAGTCTCAGTTCCCCCAAGCCCTCAGCAAGCTGGATTTGTACCTAATTAATTTGTACCTAATTTGTACCTAATTTGTACCCTGTTAAGACATCCACAAGCTTTTTTCCTCCTAAGGAATTCACAGCAAGAGCTTGGGTGGGTCTTTCCACTGGAGCCACTCCTCCACTATTTCTCTGTTTGATGTCTTGGACTTTCAGCCATGTGGTTTAAAAAAAACATCCACATTTCAATCGCTTACCACCCTGAAAGTGGTGTGATCTCCAGAACCTGCAAGGAACTAACCATTACCACTGGGTGCAGGGTGTTTGTCTGTCAAGGATCTAGCGTGTCAGTTGATGAGAGGCAACGCACGTTGGGTTGACTCCGGCTGTCTCATCTATCAGCTGCAAAGCCAAATTCGTAGTGGGAGAAAGAGAACATTATACCACACCCTGGGGGTGGCTGAGGACATGTCTGCATGGTCTCCACGCTAATATAAGTACTAATAAACATCTCAAGCTTTAGGGGCTGCTGTGTTTGGTGTCCTCTCAATGGCAGCAGGCAAGAGAGCATCACGGGGTACTGCTGGGCTGGTGGTGCTGGAGACTACCTGGAGTGGGCTGAGCAATGCCCATTGACCCACAGCTCTCCTCCTGGCTGTAAAACAGGGTCTGAAGCTGTCATGAAGCCTCCGGAAAGACAGCTTCCTTCAGATGGTGACATAGAACCCACAGGGCTTGGGTATGGCCCTTGAAATGGAAATTCCTGAGCTGGCCAAAGGAAAAATTAGATTAATCACCTTCCTTGTGGCAGGTGTCACCACTGGTGTCATGCAGAAAGCACTCTGGGCCCTCGCTTTGCTCTCCCTATCCTCCTTCTACCTATCCAGAGCAGTTTTTCCCATTTTAACCTGTTTTTCTCCTGCTTACATGCCCAGTCTGCCATGCACCCATGCCTACTGAGAAGGGAAGGAGCTGGTTCATTCCTCTGGGTTCTCCAGCAGCAGAGAATCACAACCTTCTGCTTCCCTGCTTGTGCCCCTGGGTGACAAATCTTCCTCTCCCTGTGTCACCCCACTCATGTGAGCTGCAGACCCCAGATCTGGGAGACAAGGGGAAAATTCCCATCCTTGGAATTGAAATCTTTGCAATCCTTCACAGCCATCCATAGCCACAAAAACTCTTTTCACAGAAACCTTGTGATGATTCTCCCTTCGAGATGTCAAAAAGATAAGGCTCAAATTCTGCAGGCTCTGAAATGTGTTTTGTTTCACAGTTGCTGGGAAAAAAGAGAAAAAAACCCAAACAAAACCATGTCAGTCTCCTGATGTTCTCACCCACCACCTGGTGCTCTCAACCTCCTTCTGATGCTCTCACCCTCACTCTGATGCCCTTTCCCACCTCCTGATCTTCTCATCTGCCTCCTGATGCTCTTCCCCACCTCCAGCTGGTCTCACATCCCCTATCCTTGCATCCCAGAGATCAAGTGTTTGGACCTTGGAGTTCGGAATCAAGTGAGGTGGGAGAAACTTCATGAGACGGTGCACCAGCCCATGAGGGCTTAGACACTTTGGCGCTGTGAATCATCATAGAAACACAAGGTTGGAAAGGACCTACAAGATCATCTATTCCAACAGTCCTCCTGCCACCAGTACTACCCATTGAGCATATCATATATATATATATATATATATATCATAGTATATCAAGGTATATATATATCAAGTATCAAGGTAAATATATCATATACCTTGTCCAGGCCCTTCTTGAACCCCACCAGGGACAGTGACTCCCTCACCTCTCTGGACAGGCCATCCCAGTGTCTGACCACTCTTTAGGAGAAAAAGTTTGTCCTGATACCTAATCTAAATCTCCCCTTGGAGCAACTTGTGGCCATTCACTCCAGTCCCATCATGAGTTCTCTGGGAGAAGAGGCCGACCCCTCCTCTTCACAACCTCCCTTCAGGAAGTTGTAGAGTGCAACGAGGTGTCCCCTGAGTCTCCTCTTCCCCCAGCTGCTCCTCATAAGACTTTGTGCTCCAGACCCCTCACCAATTTTGTTGGCCTTCTCTGGACACGGTCCAGTGCCTCAATGTCTTTCTCGTAGTGAGATCACCAGACAGGAGCTCTTCAAAACCTTCTGGAAGCACCAGCTGGGCATGTTTCCATGTTCACCCCTGCTCTGTATCCTCAGAGCAATCCCCTGCAGCAAGCTTCCCCCAAATCACAAGATTGCCTCAAGTAATCACGAGAATTTTCTCTAAGCTAAATAAATAAATAAATCCAACTTGGGTGCTGTTTTCTCTTCCTGTTCCTCCCACCTCCCCAACAAGAAAGGTGACATTCACTTCACAGCTTCGAACGCTCAGGAAGAAGCCTGGAAACGTGCAAAGAAAACTGCGATTCTCACACAAAATCCTCTGCTTCCACCCACCTGCACAGCAAGGAGCTGCGGAGACTCAGGGCGCTCTCCCGAGGTCCCATGGCATGGCACCCTGGAGGATGTTCCTCAACCCAATAACCAGCCTCCTGGTTCTCCTCTACCTCTTATCCTCACCCCCACCAAGATCCACAAGCAGGTTCAGCAGGCACAGATGTGCTGCACCAGGATGGAGCCATGAAGAAGCCAGAAATTGTAGCTGGCCTGTATTTATAAATATTTCTTAAGGATGCAATAGGAAATCATTACTTCAACCCCCCATCTCCAGAGGAAACGCCTTAGAAGAACTTGTTGTCAGCCCATTTGTCTGCTCATTCATCACCCCTGACAGCTTTCAAATCCAGGAGCCTGTTCCAAGAAAATTTGGCAGTGGGTCCTCAGAAATAATTCAGGTCCTGCGTTACATGAGTCCTGCCGGTTGAGTGGAAGACAGGGGAACCCAAGCTGGCATCTCTGCTGGGATGAAGATGGGCACAGCCCAAGCAGCGGTGGGGCTCGTGGACCATGTGCATGGCTCTGAGCTGCTCCCAGCATCGGCTGCCTTCTCCTGGAAGCGCTGTCTTGAGGAGGCAGGGGATTGCTGGAAGTAAAAGGGGCAAGAAGCCGTCAGAAATCAAGGTCTCTTTCACGCCGCTGCTCAAGGAGCAATTACTTTCCTCCAAGCCATAGATTTTAGCAGCCAGAGCGAGCAGCTCTGTGAAACTCCACACAGCTGGGGCTGGGAGCTTTGGAGCATTGCTACACTGGCAGCTATGAAAATAAAAAATACACCTTTTCATTTACCGATCAGCTTCACCTGGCTCAAAAGAGCAATAACAAAAAATAAAGTGACTTTCAAGTGCATCCACTCAAGCCCTCCCCTTTACCCAGTGTGATGGCAGTGGTTTCCTTCCCAGGTCCAGAGCCCAAGTGGCAGCTCTGCCCCTTCTTGGGGCTGTTTAGTTTGCAGAAGAGGAGGCTGAGGGGAGACCTCATCACTCTCTACAACTGCTGGAAAGGACATTGGAGAGGTTGGTGCTGGTCTCNAGGAGACTACACTGCCAATGCAAAACTCCATGGCCTGCACGGGGCTAATACTCCCTTTTTCAGGTAAAAAAGAGGAGAGATTAAAAATCAAGAAAAGCATCAGGGGTTATTGGGAGTTTTAGGGGAAAAAATAAACCAAACCCCAAAATGATCAAAACCCAACCTGCTGAACGAGCACAGAAAACAGCTACGCTGGAGAGCAAAAGGATCTGCCAAGCCAAAAATAAGAAAAAGAAAAACAAAGAAAAAGAAGGCAGCTCTAAGCACTTGATAAATTATTTGCTGCAAATTATCCCCACCCTGGCCTGGAGCACAGTTCAATGAGAGGAGAAAGGAACGTGACAGACGTGGCACATCCCTGCATCCCTGTCACCCTGTTCCTGCCTGTTTGTTGCTGTGGTGCATCCGTGGAGCGCAAGAGGCTTTGCAATCAGTCTTCTGAGGTGTCCAGGTGCCTGAAGATGGGGACCAGAGGTGATGGCTCCACAGCAGGGGTTTGCTTTTCCCCAGTTAGAAAATAAAGGTCGTCCAGGTCTGCGCTGCCAGCACAGGATCCTTCTGCACGTTTCTGTCTCAGGTGGCTGCGTCTTTTTTTTTGGCAATCGTACCCTTTCCTTAAAAAACACCTTTCCTGATTATTTATTAATACTTGTTCCAGCATAGAAGGCCTCCACTGGGAAAGTCCACCAGCCTCCTGCTGCCTGGACCTGGTAAAACTTTTCCTGAGGAAGCTTTTGGTTTTAAGAGCATGGGGATTTAGAAACTTTTTCTGGGCTCCACTTCTTCCTGAGATGAATCCATCAGCACATTTTTTTTATTGAAGAATCTCATCTGTTGGATGTTTCATGGATGAGCAGAGACTGCAGCCAGCAGAAGGCTGGGCAGTCACACATCTTCCACAGGACACCAGGGTATGGAAATTTAGATCATACCCAACCTCTGTAAGGACCACCTTGTGATGCAGCGAAGTGGGGGTTTTTTCACCTCATACATCAAAAAAAGAGAAAGGTTAAAAAGAAGATGGAAATTTGTGTGCATCAAGCAGCCTGCATCTTCTCAGCCAGCTCGATGAGCTGGCAGCCCCGCACTGAGCTACCAGCAGCTGCTGAAGAGCAAGCCAGGGTTTGATGTCTCCTACCTCCTTCCTGGAGACATCACCCTCTTTCCTCATAGCCACTGGTGGATCCAGGTGCAGCAACCACATGAGGAGATGCTGGTTGCTATGGATGATGCTCCCTAAATTTTTTATGGGTTGCATCCAGAAGGACCAAGTCTGGCCCCACCAGCCAGGTATTGCAACTTGAGATGGGGCTGGGTTGGGTTGGTCTTTGACCACCCTTCAGGTGGTTTTCAGCTCCGAAGAATCTTCTGGTGTCTCCTGGAGGACAGGTAAAGAGCAGGATTTTTATTAGTGCACAAATCAGACACTGAACAGTAATAACACACTACCAAGGCCACCAAAATGAGATATCACGGGTTGAAATCACCACGGGGTAAAACATACAGAGGCTGAAACGTCTGAGAAGTCAGAGGAGATGAACACAAGAGAGTGGCTAAAAATAGAAATTGTGAATTAACTTCAGCCAAAATATGTGGGAGGGACGGGGATGTCCATGCCAGGACTCTGGGAGCTGAAGCTGCAGGAGAGGAGGCTGCTTTGCCAAGAGAAGCATTAAAAGCTCACGATGCTCTGTGGGCAAACTGGTGGCAAACAGAAAGGAAAGAGGAACCCTTTTGTTGTTCTTCCCAGCTGAAAATGGACACTCAGCTGTGAAATCTGGCATCAGCAAAACTGATTTCCAACCCAAAATTTTGGATATGAAAGGTTCAACTTTTAAAGCAGAATAAAGATGTTTCCACATCCCAACTTAAAAAAAAAAAAAAAGAAAAAGAAAAANTACTTTTTTAAAAACATTTGATTTTGATGGAAGGTATTTTTCCAACCAGCATCCCAGCCCCTTCAGTGAGTGGGCAAAGCCCAGTAGGTATAAAACTTTAACATATATTCTGGCAGGTTTCTTGCTTCCTGCAGAGAGAGATTTCTGCCACAGGCCCAGTCCCAGTTATCTCTGCAGTGTGGACGAGCCCCCTCTGCATCTTACTGGTACTCACGGCTTGATTTTTGGAGCAGCACATGCTTGAGGTGGCACGTGTCCTACCAAGCCTGAGACAGTTTAGCTCCTGGGGGTGCTGAGGGACAGGGAAGAGGGGAGCTGTTCCCAAAAAAGTATTTGTTCAGCTCCTTCTGGACAGGGCTGAGCAATGAAGAGATAATTTAGGGGTTTGGGGAAAGTCATACGGTAGTAAACCCCTTGGGTCAAGGCTTGGTACATGTCCATGGGTCCCAAAGGAGTTGATGTGAGTGTGGTCCCTGTGCAACCCTTTACCAAGTGCTCTCTGGCTGCAGAATCATGAAATGAAGGACAATACAGAGATGATAAAACCTCCTTATTCCCACATTGAGAGAAAAGATGCAGAGAAAGGTCCACAAGCACAAAGTAAGACGGAGGTGCCCCAAACGCCCCAGCTGGGGCAGTCAGAGCTCGCACCGTGGGCAGAAACCAGAGGATTCAGCCCAGAAGAACCAGGAGTTGCTCCCCCAGCTTCCCTGCACCAGGGTTGGTTTCCACGAAGCAAGCAAAGCCCTTTCTTCTGGTTTTACAAAGGCAGAAACAAAGGTACAAAGCGGAGCCTGCGAGCAGCCTCAGCACTTGCCGGGAGGAGTTAGCAAGAGATGCCCAGGGATTGGAATTGCTGGAAGAAGCACTCAGTGGGGATGAAATCAGAAGCAAAAATAGCTTTCTACTCAGTTGCATCCCGTGGCTGTCTTGGCCCAGGTTTTAAATGTTTGACGAGTGCCGATGTTGGAGGCAGCGTGGGGGCAGTGGGGTCCTGCTCGCCCAGGAGCTGGGCAGAGCTTGGCTGCCGGCGGGGCAGGGGTCGGGTGATCAAAGCGGGTTTGAAGAGAACAGGGAGCGAGAAACAAGGTTTGAACCAGCAGAGGGGGATCTTTGGAAATTTTGGAGAAATTTTGGAGCTGCAAGAAGAGCTCCTGGGGAAAACAGTTCTAAAAAATCCACATGAATCTTGTGCTACTGCCCTGGAAACTTTTCTCAGGGCTTTGGAGCAAGGCAGGGGGGTGTGGGACAGGGAGGGTGACTCTCCTCATATCAGAGGACTTACTGCTTTCTGCACAATTCCTGCATGAACACAAACAAGAACTTTAAATCCTCCCTCAGCTCAGGTGGCCCAAACCACATTTCTTTGGAGGGGATTTTTTTTTAACTCTTTACCTCCTCTTCTGAAACTCAGCCAGCTGCAAGCTGAAGGAAAAAGAGTTCTGACTTTGAAAATGTCAGAATAGATAATCTTTTGCTCATGCTTTACCAAATATGTCCATTTTCTTGGCTAATGCTGTCCATTTGGTTCATCCTGCATTCAGAAAGCTTCCTTCTCCTGCCTCTGCCTTCCAGCCACATGTATATATTTCTTACCCAGGCAAAGATGCCTCCAAACCATGCCTGGGGGAGTCCTTCAAGATATCTGGAAGCACGTGACCATCTATCCAGGTTGTCTCCAGCAACTTTTGAGTATGTGGCCACCTCTGCTCCCACCCAACATCTGTCCTTTCCTATTAGGATCGGGAGAAATATCTGCAGGTCTCCACATGCTCCATTCTCGTATCTGAGACCTGCACGCAGTGATGCCAGGTCCTGTCTCCAATGCAGCAGCTCCTTGGCATCTGGTATTCCTGCTGGCAGCACGGATGCTACTGAAACTCCCCACAGCTCTGGGAGGACTGGGAATAGCAGACAAAGAAATACTGAAAAAAAATCCAGAGATTGGGATAGAAAATGAGCTGGGGAATGGTGTGGTGACGTGGCTGCCAGTGCCAACTTCCCCACTTGGCACCCAAACGAGGTCAGCAAATATGCAGAAAATCCTGGGACGTGGGGAGGTTTCCCATTCCCATTTATAGGTGGGGAGAAGTTGATTCAATCCTGGTGTCGTTGCTCTCCTGTGAAAAACCTGGCCATCTTTTTCCTGCATGAATTCCCCTCCAGTCCCCAGAAGAGCTGGATAAGAGCACACCACCCTGCTAAGCTGTGTTCCTCATGCCAATGCTTTGGGAAGCATTGCCCCATTTGCTACCACCAAGGCAGGGCAAAGATAACCAGCTGAGACAATGTTCCTTGGATCCATCACAATCCTGAAGGTGCAAGATCAGTGGGCTGAGCACCACTGTAGTGTATCAGCTCACAGGGCTGTCTTACCTTGGCATTGGGTTCATCTCCCTGGGCTAGCAACAGTGCAGGCTGGGCACTGCCTCCTGCCCAGCAGCCCGATGGCTACCTTCTAGCAAATTCAGGCATAAAAATGTAGATACAGAGATGGGGCTGATGGAGCTGAGCCCCTTGTGACTCGCAAGGAAGCGTGAATATCACTGGGATGCCCTGGCGGCCTACTTCCCTCCGCCCCAGGAGAGCAACGCCACTTGCTCAAAAGCTCTTAATGCAGCTGAAAAGGCTGCCTGTGACAGCCAAAGGCAGTTGTGCGTGGCTGTCAAGTGGCCTAATTACTGCACATGCCCCCTAGATTTCATTAGCATCCTCTTCCACATATGCAATGACCCCTCAACGTGCCCAGAAAGTATCTCACCAGAAAGTCTCCAAAGCATGTTGCTGGCACGGTCCTGCGGTAAGATGCTGGCCTGCCAGCCTGTCTGATGGGGCTCAGCTTCGAGGCACTCTCTTCCATCTTCCTGCCACCCCCAGCGCTGTCTCTTGGACACGGGTGCTTCTGTCCCCATCTCTTGGGGTGGGCTGTGGGGGGGAGGACAGGACTGTCCCTCCTCCTCCAGCCAGCTCAGCTGCTGACTCCAACCTTCCCAGCAAAACCAGCCCCTCTTGGGATGCAGCACGTGATGGAGCCGTGCCGCTCGGCTGATGTAATCGATATAAAAGCCGGGAAGGTCACTGTTGTGGGTTTGATAAGGGAACACGACAAAGCTGTTACATCTCCCAGCCTTCCCTTTCAAGCTGACAAGTCTTGAAAAATTAAAAAGCACACGCAGGCACGTGTGTCTGTCACATCTTTCCCTCCGGTGTTTTGAGCACAAGCAAGAGCTCAAAATAGCGAAGTGATG
Organism: Jacana jacana; assembly: GCA_013400555.1. Lineage (NCBI taxonomy): Eukaryota > Metazoa > Chordata > Aves > Charadriiformes > Jacanidae > Jacana > Jacana jacana. Next base: position 135,778 of record VZTM01012984.1, read on the forward strand.
GCACCCTGGTCTGGACCGTTTTGCGGGATGCCCAAATGCCAGCTCTAAGTGCCAGCATCGCTGTCAATGCCACTCCTGACTCAAAACACGTAGGAGACCAGGGGGACAACGCTGGCGACGTGCTCAGGCTGGTAACTCCCTGATGATTTTCCCTTCTCTGAGGCCAAACATTATCATCAAACCCTGCAGCTTTCTCTGGGTGCATCCAAGCAAAAATGGGTTCAGTCTTGGAGGCTCTTTTCCAAAGCCATGAAAGTTGTGGCATTTGTTGTGCTGTGATGGAGGGGAGGGAGCATAAATCACAGCTTTTCCCTCCCACTATCTGCCGGTGGGGCCATTCAGAAGGGTTGAGTTCAGTAAAACTAAACCATCGTGTTTGGTTTGATCCTGTTTTATGCAACCCAATAATACAAACTAAATAAAACACCTCTTTGAGGTGAAACAAGTCCCTTGTTATCTGGTAAAACCAACCATCCCAACTGCCCCCATTATTTATTTTTTTTTGCAGTTTCTAAGCCAGCCTTTCTCAGGAGGAACCCCCTTCAAACTGAGCTTTTTCTTTCCATCCCAGCTTTTTCCAGCAGCTACAACAAAACCTTTGGAGATAGTTTTATCCATCTCCTGCCAACAGCCAGCTTTCTGGATGCTCCAATTTCTTCCCTCTGTCAGCACTGCCTTTTAAACACCCGCCAAAACTGTTAAGATTTTTTCCAGGGGGCATAAATTCTCTCCGTACATCATACAGCCAGCTCATCTGCAGGAAGCTGAAGTTTTCCTCCTGTTAATTTTAGTTGCTGAAACTTATTTCTTGTATGGTTTTCCTTGTAAAAAAATCTTAATTCATTTTGATCCTCACCCTCCTCATCCAGTCAAATTCAGCTCTTCTCTCATCTTTTTAATATCCTCCTCTGTTGCCTTTCTCTCCCGCCCTGATAACATCAAAGAGCCTCTTCCTTGTCACCGCCACGCTCACGCTTCCTCTTGGCATGTCACTTTTATTAATCTGTGCTTTCAGAGGTCTTCTCGTCTCTGTGTCGGGAGGTATTAACTTCAAACATGGCAAGCAAAGCTGCTCGGTGTGGGGGCTGACAGGCGACTGCCATCTCCTCGGGAGCCTGCGATGCTAAACGTGCATCTTCTGTTTTCCCTGGAGAGGGATTTTTAATGGGGTGTATTTGCCACTCGAGGGACTCTGTCTTAAGAGCCAAGGAGACCAGTGGGGCAGCTGGGTGAGGGAGAGGAGCTGATCGAGCTCTCATAGCTCCCAGACCCCAAGGTCCAAAGGAACGGAGATCCAGCACGTGGATGAGCTTGTGAGTAAAGACACAGGCAAAGGGGAACGAGTCCCTTTGGTGAGATGCTGGCCCAGGTCGCCCAGAGAGGAGCTGGATGCCCCATCGCCAGAAACATTCAAGGTCAGGTTGGACAGGGCTCTGAGCAACTGGGTCTGGTGGGAGGTGTTCCTGCTCATGGCAGGGGGGTTGGACTAGATGGCCTTTAAAGGTCCCTTCCAACCCAAAATATTCTATGACTCTACACATGCCTGCACTCACTGCTGTGGCCACGTCCACCCAGCCGTGAGCAGAGCTGGCACGCACAGCTCCGGTCTGTGCCCGTGTGGATGCTCAGCAAATAAACGTTTCCTGGTGAAAATCCCGCAAGTGCAGCGGGGAGGACCCCACACCAACAACATTTGGTGGTGAAGTCACGCCAGCAAAGCGGGGGCGGGCAGGGCTCGGGCTCGGAGAAACGTCTGGTGGTCGGTGCTTGCACAGATGGCAGGTTGCAGGCAGGGGGGTGGCATGTGCCCAGATCCGTCCGGGTCATCTCGCCCACATTCAGACCAAGCTCTGCCAGGGACTGACACTTTTCTGGCACAAGAGCCGTTGCACATGAGCAGTTTACACCCTCCAGCCTCCTCTGGGCTCAATTTTCTAACAATACACGGCCATGTTTCTACCATAAAGCACCACTATTGGCATGTTAATATTGCAGGCAGCAGCTCCACCACATGCTACACCCCATAACCACGGTGTTCACTCACACATTAAATAAAAAGATAGATACTGGGAATTAGAAATGGCCACTTGTCCTATCAATATGTAACAATTTCCATATCATTCTTCCCTGAGGACAGTCTCTAATTGCTTCCTGAATGATCCCAGTCCTCCTTTTCACGGCTTTGCCTCCCAGGCCCACAGAGGCAATTAATTACAGAGGTGAAAAGTGCATCCCTGTGTTGGCTCGGATTGATTTAACTTGTGTCTGGGTCTCCTGGTATCCCAGAGAAGCCTTTCCTGGTGTCCTGCTTTGAGGGCCCACTGGTGGTGGTTGGAGCTGGCTGAGGCTGATGTTTTCCACCCAAGCTCTCGGCACTCTGAGTGAAGATGGGAGACCTTTGTTGCACCTAAATCCTGTCGGCTGGAAGTGCAGCCTCCAGTCTGAGAGCCATTGAGGTGTTTGCCACCAGCAGAAGGATAAAAACCCCAAAAGTTCATCCTCTTTCCTGTGTGCAATGTGAAGTACTTCACCATGGAAGTTTTAAATCTTTACCAAGGTCTACAATCCTCTCTGTGAAGATTAAGTCTTTGCTGGGCTCAAAATTGGCCCACTTCATGGCCACATGCATATCATTACTGCTAATATCTAGCAAGCAACCAATTGAACTCTTCAGAGGAAGTCCAAGGAGGACACACATGTTACACAAGAAGTGATTGTAGACAACTCTATAGCCATTAAAGATGAAACAAGATCAAGCCGTAGCCAGAAAAAAATCAGAGCAGTACTTTTTTCTAACATTTTTATAACAAGGCATTTAATCAGCTACTGGACCAACTGACTATTGGAAGTCCTGCATTCCCCACCACTTTTTTCCATAAGCCAGGAGGGATGGCAACTCTGGAAGACCTGAGCTGAAAATGAATTTGTTGGCTTGTACCAGGTGTAATTTCTGCTGGAAATTTCTTGGCTTGCCTGGAAGACAAAATTTTTGAATTCTCTCTATTTCTCAGCCAACAGCCAGAAGCAAGTGGAAGACAGAGAGCACATCACAGGGATATCTACCACCTCACACCCGACTGCTCTGACCCCTGTGAAGCTCAGCATGTGGCATTTAGCCAGCTCCATGTCTGCTCAGGGCTCAACTGTGGCTGATGCGATTTCTGCCAAAGCCTGCAAAACCAAGAGGTAATTCCACCTTCTGTAGCAACAACGTTGAGGAAGAAACCAACCTGCCAAAGAAGAAGTCCTGGCAGTTCACCTCAACGTGAGAGCTCGACAGAGCCTACACGCAGCAGTGCCAAACCAGCAGGAGAGCTGAGCATGAGCATTGTGGCAACAAGTGCTGGGCAGCTCAGATGGGCCTCTTCAACAAGACATTTCATCCTTATCCCAGCTGAGCTCATTGTAAAGTTCTAATCATAGAATGATAGAATGGTTTGGGTTGGAAGGGAACTTAAGGACCATCCAGTGCCACCCCCTGCCCTGGGCAGGGACACCTCCTACCAGAGCAGGTTGCTCCAAGCCCCCTCCAACCTGGCCTTGAACCCCTCCAGGGATGGGGCAGCCACAGCTTCTCTGGGCAACCTAGGTCAGGGTCCCACCATCCTGGGTTAGATCTATTGCAGAGGGATCCTGGTCGCTGGGAGGCCTCAGTGAAGAGAACAGGTCAGAGTTTCCACTTTTCTGGTGGAAGGCAGTGGCAAACGTGCAGAGGGGCTGCCAGGAGAGTTGCTCAGTCACTTTTTACGTAGGTGAAATTCTGCTAAAAGGGGTTGTCTTCTTCAGTGTAGCACATTTGAAGCTGAAGCTCCAGAAATGCTTTTTCTGGGCTGCAGTGAAGAGCAAGACAGAGCCTGACTCTATAGCAGCACGGTGCTGTAGGAGGAGATTAAGGTTGTTCCCTGGCAGACTTGGTGGAGAAGTTCCTCTCCCAGCCAAGGCTGAGGTGCCGCTCAACCACTTCCAGATGGTCCGCTGCCCTTTGAATTTTCAAAGACATTTGTGAGAGTCTTTGATACTAAATGAAGACAAACTTAGAAACCAGACACTGCTGGCTGACCACTGTGTCCTCTTCTGGCCTCTGGCAGTGACCCAGGAGTAGCTCTTAGCTCTGGTCCAGTACCAGGACCCAAGGGGTGGAGGGGTGGCTCAAGGGCTGATGTCTCCAGCAGGGTTAGGGACAGGGTGAGCAGGGGTTGCAAAACACAATTCTGTGAGCCCCACATCTGCTATGGTGGTGGTTGGTGTCACTGCCTCCCACTCTGGGCCCTGAGCTTGGTTTCAGCCAAACAAAAGGGGCCTGCTTGAAGGCTAGGACCATGAGGATGAGGGCACTGCTGGGCAATGAAGACAACATACAATGAGGAGCGGAAAACCACTCTATCCAAAATAAGAGTCCATCCATCAAAATGAACGATGGGGCATGGACTCCCATCCTTCAACACTGCATTAATCACAGGTTTCTGGAGACCCTTCAGCACTGCAAGGCTGGCTTACAGAGGGCTTTTTCAAGAGATGAGGTGATTTAGCATGAGGGCCTTTTGTTTTTTCCTCCAAACTGTATGGCTGAGAGGACAGGAGAAGTTGTAGGGGAGGAGGAACAACAGCAATAAGCACTTTGGCTCCAGGCCTGTCTCAGGTCCATCACCATCCTTGGTAAATTACGCAGACTCTGGTGCTCCACTTTTCAAATCAGGAGGTTCTTCTCCAATTCCCACTCAAAAGGGACCTTTCAGAAGGTGATAGGTTTTGTTCATAAGCTCAAAGCTAAGCTTGCATCTGCAATGTTTTTTTTCTTTTTCTAGCTTGCAAAGCTATATCTGAGACACCCCGGGGAGGGCAAAGTGAGGAGACACGAGCCCAGTCTTGACAAGCAGCTCCACAAACTGGCAGCTTCTGAGACACCCGAGATCTTGATGTCAAAAATGACATGCATCAAGAGTCACCCTGGGAGATGAAACTCCCATGTAAGACCTGGGGAAACTTGAAGTTCAGTGGGACTGACAAGAGGGGTGGCCTAGCAGGAGCTGGGTAAAGTCCTCCTCAACAGGCTCATAAAGCAAAGCCAGAAATGGCATTCAAGAGGACAGCCCCACCTTGTAGCTATGCAGGGCGGAGGCACTAGGCACTGGACCTTCAGCAAGGTCTCAGGCTTGGGGCAATGAGCAATATCCCATGGGAAACTCATAGGAAACCCAGAAATGCCTAAGAGGGAAAAGCAGGACCACAACTAGCCCCAGTCAGTAGTTTCTAAACTGTTATCTGCTTTTTGGAGAATAAGGGAGCTCAGCTTTGCATTGAGCTGGTTGGTCTCCAGGCCAGAGCACACCTCCAGCCACCACAGCTTTTTTGCCTCCTGAGCATCTTCCACATAGAGCAGAAAAACATCCAGCAAATATTCTTTGAGACCCTTGCTATCTTCCAGCAGTATCGCACGTTGTCAGTGCAAGACCAGCATCCCCACTGGGAGAAGGACCACCTTCACCTCCATTTTATGCCTACTTTCTCCAGGTCACCTAACCACAAACACCAGGGTGGAGAGAAACCCACCTCTCCCCTATACCAGCGTCATTTCCAGCATGCACAAAGCTCCTCTCTCCCATCGGACACTCTGAGGACCAACACTTTATCACTCCTGGTAATCACAAACTGCAAAGTATATCTCCACAGTCCATTCAACACATGGACCTCCCTCCAGAGACTGCCAGCAAGGAGATCAATTAGCAGCAATTAGGCTGATGTTTTTAGCAGAAAGTTTGTCCTTGTTATGTGTTGGGTTGGAAAGAAAGAGCTAAAGCCTAATCCCAGCCCCATGGGAACTGCTCCTCCTGCAGCTTGATGGTTTCTGAAGGTTTCAGTGGCTTCTCCACCCCACAGTTGTTGATGGCAGTCCAAGAGCTCGGAGCATTTCCACAGAGCTGCAGTCGTTGTTTTTTTGGCTGAACCTAAATGCATGAATATTAATGTGTTTCACGTTTGACTTGAGGTTTACACTATCAGAAGCTGCTATTTTTCCTCCTCTCTGTGTGTTTCCCTGCCTCTGCATTGTTATTCCAGATACAGAAATATTTCTCAGCCTCCTTAAAAAGTAATATTGACACTCTGCAGGGTTCCTGCTCTTCCCCAAGCCAAGAAGCAGCGAGTTGCCACGGGCACACTCAGAGCACACACGTTGCGTTGCCAGTGGACCAGAACGAGCCAGCATCACTCCATTTCATCTGGGAAACGCTGCAGAGGGGTTTTGGCATAGGGACATCATCCAACCCCACCTGCAGCTCTGAAAGGACTGTAGCATGGAGGCCCTCAGCCACATCTCCATGTTTAGCCTGCTGGTGCTCTGGGGTGAGAGGTGGTGATGGGTCCTGCAGCCGGTGGTATAGGACAGGCAAGATGACCCCTATCAGGACACCAGTTTGAGGACTTTCTCATCACGAGTTGCATTTTTGCCCTCTCTAGTCCTCCAAGCACTTTTGTTGTCTTAATTTTACATTGCTCCTTCTGCAGCCTGTCCCTGATTTTGGTTTCCCCAGGGAAGCAGGTCAGCAGGGGAGACCTCTGCCTGCCTGCTGCAACACTGGTTTGCATTTCAGTCACTTTAAATAATTTTCTCCAGCTCTCCCTCTGGTCTCCCAGAGACCTCGGCAGCTGCGGCTTGACCCCGTTTTTCCTGAACGTGCTGGAGATGCTTGGCAGACTGCTGATGGCCTGCTGGACTCTCAGTGATACACAGAGGGTGGCTTCCCTGGGTCCTGATGGTGCTACGTGTCCCAGCAAAGGAACACCCAGCCATGGCCACTGTATGCCATGGTCCCTGCAGGGGGACAGGCTGCTCCTCCGTTTTCTCACTGCAAACACCAACGGAGAAGGTTCAGCTTGTGCTCCTACGTGCAATTGTGGTGGTGTCCCCCAGGAAGGGTAGGGATGGCTCCATTGAGGACTAAGAAGTTGGGCACATCTCTGAGAGGGATGCACAGCACCTCGCATCTTTTTCCAGTGTGTGCTGGATCTTCTCCTTTCCTCAGCCTGGTTGCAACGCTCACTGGGTCCCCTCTCTCCCTCCTTGGAGACTCCTGGTGCTGGTGGCTACAGTCACCCTAGGGACTCAGCGAAGAGCAGGGAAAACACAGTGAAAGCAGAGACAGTTTGCAGGAGCAGAAATCCCTTTTTTCCTGCCAAGTTCCCCCAGGAAAACACAGCGGGAGCAGAGCAAAGTGGAACACGACTGGCATGTGGGCCAGTCCCGGACGGCGTTCACAGCCCCCGCACCCGGCAGCCCGCCATGGCACTGGACCCGGCTCCCAGCCCTCGGCAGAGCCGGTCAATCTGTTGTGGCAGCCTCCCCGGCTGGAATCTGTCAGTCCGTCTGTCAAGCGTGAGGTTTGATGCGCCGGGACGTGACGGGCTCAGGCGGGGCAGCCGGCAGAGACCTCCCCGCAAGGCACCGGCCGGTGCCAATTAAAGCGAGGGACGTGGAGCATATTGCACCGAGGAGAGAGTCACTGCGAGATCTGAGCTGACCAAACAGATCAGCCAAACCCCAGAAAGATGGGTGGAGGCAGGGTCTGGGCTGCAAGAACAAAATGGTTTTCATGAGACCGGGGCTGTGCAGCAGAGAAAAAACGAGGAGGCCCCAAGGATGGTTTGGATGGACACCCGTGATGGGGAGATCTCATCACTGTAGGTCTTCTTGGACACAGTCTCTAGACCATTTGCAAGGCTGGGACTTATTAGCTGCAGGTTTGCCCTGATGCTGCCACAGTCTGTGAAGGGCACTGGTCACCCAAAGGATCCTGAGGGCTTTTGGGAGTCTCCCTTTGTTGTGGTTTTTACCAGTCAGAAAGACAGATGATGGCCCCTCCCTCCCCTCTCTAAGCAAAAGAGAGGAGAGGAAGGGATAAAAGAGATTTAGGAGTTTAGAAAAGAAACTAAACTACTTGAATGAAAATATAAATAATAATAATGCAATGAATAATAAAAAGAAAGTTTAAAAAAATAAAAGTACACACTATATACAAAACCGTGTGAAGCTCCCAGGATGAGGATCATGTCCCCAGCAGCATCAGGAAAAGTCCCATCCTGGACTGGGTGACCAACAGGAGCTGGATTCCAGCTCTGGAGTCAGGAACGCTGGGATCGGGATCAAAGGCAGGGGAACAGACAGGGTCCTCCTGGGACGTCGGCCACGGAAGGAAGAGAGTTGACCCTTTGATCTGTTCCATATGGAGAGGGCCATGGAGGCAGCCCAGGGACTAGGGCGAGCAAAACTCTACATAGCCTTGTTTCTACCTCCTGGTCTCTTGTAGGGCTCAAAGCAGGATAGGGTGATGTTCGTTGGGGTCTCCAGAGCTGGTGTAAGGATCTCAGCCCTGGGGCTGGCTGGAGAAATGAGGCATTAAGTGGAATGAGTTGCTGGAGTATAAATATCCTTGTATTACCTCCTCGAGTTATTTCCTGTGCGGTGAATGAAGAATCATAAAATCGTTATGGTTGGAAGACAACCTTAGGATCATCAAATCCAACCATTAAGCCAGCACTGCCAAGTTACCACTAACCAATGTCCCTCAGTGTCACATGTACACATCTTTTAGATACCTCTCAGGATGGCAACTCTACCACTTCCTCGATCAGCCTGTTCCAATACTTGATAACCCTTTCAGTGTAATTTTTTTTTCCTAATATCCATCCTAAACCTCCCCTGGCACAACCTGAGTCTGTTTCTTCTTGTCCCATCATTTGTTCCTTGGGAGAAGAGACCGACTCCCTTCCCCTCTATGACCTCCTTTCAGGAGTTACCATGGATGATGACCAGACACCTCTGAATTGTACCTGCAGCTCCCTGAGGAGCTGGGTGCCTCTGGTGCTTGATTCCATCCCAGGAGAAACACCAGGGTCGTCCTGTCCAACTCCAAATCATTGCTCTCAGACCCAGGAGTATCCTGGGTTCTGTGTTCCCCTACATGTCTGCCCAGGGTCTCCTGTCCTATGAGAACACCCCCATCACTTGCATGCAGTGGTATGTAGGCACAGCTTGGGCACTGGCATGGGCATGTCCAGAAGACACAAGTCAGATGCTCCCAGCTAAGTATATTGTCCAGGAAGCTTCTCCCATCCTCCTGTCTTGGCATGGTGCTTCCCAAGCTCCCAGGAGCCTTTTTCAGTCATGACTCATCTAAACGAGCAATAGGAGCTCTGCAGTTTGCCACCTTCCTGCTCGCCCACCTCCAGCTTCTGAATAAACAAGATGCCCCGCTGCTGGCAGGCAAAGCAGGATCAAAGGTGATCACTGACCTCGGTGACCACCAGAAGTGCCAGGGTCTCATCTGCAGCCTTGGTAGGAGGAGCCCTGGAGCCCAATTCCATGGTAAAGCAGCAGTTATGGGATGGGGAAGCAGCCTGGTGCTGAGTGTGCCACGGGCAGTGGGGTTGCCTTGGTTGCAAACTCAGCGGCAGAGCGATGAGCCGGGTCTATTCTTGGTGCAGTCGTGCTCACTTGCAAAATTAAAAGCACAGGAGCACCCCCAGACCCCAATGAGTTGGTGTTGGAGGAAGAAACCAGGAGTGGTGGGAGAAGACCATGGGAGAAGGACAGAACATGGGGGACACCTCCAGCCATCTCCAACAGAGACTTCTCCAGCTGCACAGATGGAAAGATCTTCCCCAGAGGACATCTTTCCCCCGCCACTACCCACCCCCAGCCCTGAGGGAGAGAGAAGCTGCTACAGGGACTGGAGGGATCCAGAGAAAAGCATCCTTGTAAACTCCGTGTTTGTTTGCTGAGTACAGGATCCAGCGTTTCAATTATGTATGACAAAATAAGGCATAATAGTTGTATTTACAAGCAGCAGTTTGTCATATGGGTTGCAGATGAAATATTTAGAAGCAATGTAAGTGCCTTTTTGTCTGGATAGGATTCCTGGCCTTCCCCCTCACACGCAGGTTTGCAAATGCTGTGCCAGGACCTGGTAAAAACATTTAAAAAAAAAAACCAGAATGGAGTCCCAGTTTGTAGCTAAACTGTACATAAAATATTATTTCCTCTTTGTGTTTGATGGTTTGTGGTAGCACATTCCCCCATGGGACTGCAAAGCGCTTAGAGGGCTGGTGGTGCTCAGGATGGGGAAAGGGGAATGGGGAGGGGGATCAAGCAGCGTGGAAGATGATCCAGAGCCCACCGCCAGCTCTGCCAAACAGATCCCCAAAGGCTGGAGAGGCAGAAAGCCACAAAAGGCAGGGATTCGGAAGAGGGAAGGAGGAAAGAATCCTTTCCCCAGTGCTACCAGTACCCACCTGGGGTCTGATGCATCAGAAACCGAGCGGAGCGGTTGGAGCAGCCGCCTGCGGGCGAGAGTGTCCCCGGCTCCTCATCCCTCCCAGCAGGAAGGTGCTTTGCACATGGAGTTTTAAGATGCCTAAAGAGGAACAAGCAGCACATTAGAGAAGATGAATCTTGTCCAGGCTGATACGATCCATCTCCCAGAGCATGCTCCATGTGAAATTTCATTAGCTTCTGGAGGGGAGTTGCTCTGCTTATAATAATTGATAATTATCCCAAGTGATGCATGGCTTAGTGGTGTTGAATGATTGTTTCCCTCCGCACCAATGACTTCATCATTTCGCCTGGTTTAAGACTCGCTTTTATGGTCTCACTCTTTTTAAGGGAGACTTTGGGAAGAGTAATTCAGACTTTTATGGCCTCCATTCAGCATAGACTACAACATTGCTCCATCCCACCGCTGAGAACTGCTCAGCAGGGTTTCCCCAAGCAGCCCACAAAGAGCTGAGGAGCCCGTGTAGGAGTGGAGGTCATTGATGTACTGCAAAAGTCATCTGTCACCTTCCATTTGCCCCAGAGTCAAACCCAGAAGCCCTCCCTGATGGCCAAAGGGGAGGGAACAAGGTTCATAAGGCCGTAAATCCCTCCATGCATTGAATTCCCAAAGAAACAGTAGACCCAGTCCTTGTGTACCTATCCTGACCCATCTAGAGCTAATGCACTGCACATCAGAGCTAATGAAAGCAAGACCACTCAGTTGGGAAATCAGGTCCATAATGAAGAAGGGACCAGATTTCTAGGTTAGATGTGGAGTCCCCGAGCCCTCTGTGAGGTGGCCCAGACCTGGTTCTACCAGCTCCCACCAGGGCCACAAGATTCATACCTGCCCCAAATGGCAACCTGGGATCAGCAACTCGCGATCCTTCGATAAAACCAGGAAATCGTTTGCATCGTTGGGATCACTGGAGGGGGCTTCTCAGCTTCGATTTGTCTGCTCTTGTCAAGGTCCCGCTGAGGCAAACTTAACTGCATAAATTAAATCCAGCTCAGTCCCTCTTCTCCCAAGCCCCAGTGCAAATAGAATAAATCAGTTTCATTTAGAAGATCAAACCAGGCATCACTCACAGACGGGTTTAAAAATAAACTCCTTCACTGCATGCATTAAAAAAACAACAAGCAATTTATCTTCCCCATTGCTCTTCAACATGTTTATTGTGAGCTGGGCTGGCATTTATGAAGAGCCCTGTGGTTCTCCCAGCACCTTGACCATGCAGAGCCCCTGCTGCCCTGGTGGCCCAGGTTGGGGAACAAGAAGCCACATCCCCATGGCAGGCAGACCTTCTCCTCACCTGCTCTGCCTGGGCTTTGGAGTTTATTTTGGTGATGCGTGTGTTTGTACAAGCTCAGTGCTGCAAAGCCCAAGGCTGAGAGAGAGAGAGAGGGGGGTGAAGCTCCCCAAGGTGATGTTCAGCTGAGGAAATGGCCCACTCTGCTCCTTCATGGGGCTGGACCTGAGGAAAGGGCCAGGAGAAGGGTGGTGACTGCAGGATGAGGATGAGCTCCTTGGGAAGGAGTCTGGAAATGAATACATGGTGTTTGCCAAATTTGGAACACTTCGCCCCTACCCTCAACCTCTTTAGTCCTGAAATCACTATGACCTCCCCTATAAACATGAATGAGGGACGTTTCACCACGTCTTGAGGTCAGCCCTGCTATTGCTTCTCGTGGAAAGGGTGGAACGAGCCCTGATATGAGACCCCAGATCCCCAAAACACAGGGAGCTCAGCCCTTCTACAAGCAGGAGAAGGACAGAACCAAAAGCCTCCAAAGAGTTGGGCAACAGCAACTTCCCCAGTTCATGAGCCACCTCTTCGCCCTGCAGCACCCCACGTCCAGGGTGGAGGGGTCCCCCCCTATGGCAGAGAAGATGGGAGTCAGAGACACAAATCTGCACAAAAACCCCATGAACCCACCAGGGAGCAGTTGTAGGGCAACACACCTGGATGTGTCTGGCTATGAACTTGTCCCATGCCTTGGCCACCACATCAGTGGTACGTGGAGACCCAACACAGGCAGCTCAGCAGAGGTTGGCTCCGTGCAAAGCAGAGACTTGTGATTTGTTTTTAATGACATTGTTTACTGCTAGCAAAATTTCCCGGAGCCAAAACTTGTCTTTCCTAATAATAAACAAGCAAATAACAATGAGAGGGAGAAGGAAGCACATTTTTAAGCCATCAGGGTTTGATTTGATTGATCCTGGTAATAAACCCCGGCAAAAAGGAGTTGTTAAGCCGGAACGGAGGTTGTAGATCTCCATCATTTAAGTGGGGAAGCAGGAATGAGAGCACTGCATTTAAGCATGCAAAAGCCCCACCAGATGCAATGCCAAGACAGGGCTGAAAAACACAGACAGGCCAAGGTGAAGGTTTCCTTGGTGCTGGGGAATCAGAGAATCGTTCAGGTTGGAAGAGACCCTTGGGATCATAGAGTCCAAACATCAGCCCTACTCTACAAAGTTCTCCCCTACACCAGATCCCCCAACACCACATCTCATCAACTCTGAAACATGGTCAGGGATGGGGACACCACCACCTCCCTGGGCAGCCCATTCTAGGCTCTGACCACTCTTGCTGGGAAGAATTTTTTCCTACAATCTGAGAGGGTGTCAGGGGGTCACAGCACTGGATGCCACAGCGTCCCTGTCCCAATTAAAGAGGACGAGGCAGGCGTAGAAGCCGAAGGCTTTTTCTGCACAAGAGGCAGATGAAACCATCCTGGCTGTATCTGGCCATCCAGCTCTACCTTCATTTCCCATTTTCTTTTCCCTCTTTCCTTCCAGAGCCATGGATCAGAGATCTTCCTCCCACCAGCCCCAGGCCTCGCCTGTGCATCACCCAGCCCACGCACAACCCAGACGACAGAGGAGGGACGCAAGAGCCAACCCCCACGCAAGGTCTCCAGGTGAGGCAAGCAGGCTGCAGCATCCTCAGAGCCTTCCTGGTACATGGCAGAGGGGCAGCGGGGAAAGGGGAGCCTGGCCTTACTCTTGCCCTTCACCTTTCTGCGGGGGGGGCCCTCATACAAACAGCACTTTATAAACAAGGGACGCGGGAGGCAGAGCTGCTCTTTACAAACCGCAGGGAAAGGGGCGAGATGAAAGCTTAATCCTTTAAAGGCTGGCTGGGTAAGAGGGAAGCCAATAGACTGTGCTGGGAACACTCCATCAGGCTGATTCTTATTTAAAAAAGCAAATGGAAGACATTTCTGCTACTGTAGGATTTAAAGGCAATAAGGCGTGACTAATACCCCCTCACTGAGCTCGAACAACAGCACTTCCCCAGCCATGCAGATTGGAGATGCTGAAAGTGCCTCTCTAATTTTTTGCCCTCTACAAAAACAGTGCTATTTCATGCACTTGGGAAGAGATGCTCCCAGCCTCCCAAGGAGGACTCACAGCCCATTCAAGGCACTCACCACCTCCACAGCTTTCCAGCTTGCATTGGCTCACCTCCCTTTCCCCCTGGAAAGCACAAATCTGCTCAAGGGCTGCAGAGCATGCGTGAACTTGCTGTGGGACACCTTCCACGGTGCTCCTAGAGCTGGGGCAGTCCATCTAGATGCGGCTACCTTAGAATTGTAGCACCCTTGAAGCAGGTTTTGGTATGGAATGATGGAGAACAAGGGCTACCAGCCCGTCCTCTGCTCAGTTGAGTTGTTCATAAGAGCAGAGATGTATCCATGGCCTACTTCTTCATCAGGCCATGGTCCAGGCTGTACACACACATCCAGCTCCCTCCATGGCCAAGGATGTGCTGCGCACAATGGTCAGAGCATGGGCTGCCCAAGCCCTTTCTCTCATCTTCCTGCCCCTCTGTAAGACTCAGCCATGGCTACTTGCCTTCTCCAGCCACCTCAGAGCTGACCCTTCTGGGAAAGGTTGGTTTTATCCATCCAGTGAGTCTTCTGAGAGACCTGACAGCAAACAATGCTTGCATCATTGAGAAAGGGAGATGAGAGGAGATGGCAAAATGTCCTGCTTTGACTGTTGCCTCCATTAAAACACCATGGGCCTTGAGCAGGTGTCCTTGGTCGTGGGAGCGTGCAATTCACATGGAGTGTGGAGTTCTGTTGCTCCCTCGAGAAGCTGGGAAATACAAGCTGGGTGGCAGGCTCAGCGTGCACAGACCCCATCCCATGTCAAACTTACCTGCTCTTGCAGCCGCCGAGACAGAGGGATGGCTTGAAAATCAGTGTCACTGTAAAACATGCTGATGTCTTCAAGCCATTGAGAAAATACAATGTGGCAGCTGCTGCTTGATGGATTTTCACCACCTCCACTTCTTGCAAATTGCCTGGAAAAACAAAAAAAAAGTGATATTTCCCCAACTGATTTTTTATTTGAAATCAGCTGGTGTTGGTGCTCAGGTGTTCACAAGCACTTCACTGCAGATGTCCAACGTGACATCCCTGGGAGAGGTTTCCAAAAGCCAGGCTGACACCCAGGGTTGAGCTCATGGGTACAGAGAGGAGAGGATACTGGTACTGAAAGGGACCTTGAAGCTGTGGGAATTTGCTTGTTATTCGGAATGTGTGTTGTCACTTCATGATCTACAGAGGTTCACACACGGTCTCCCCTGATGTCCACCCTTGCACACCTCTATCTCCAGTTTGTCTCAGCGCCTCAGACCAGTGAGGAGTGAGCACCCACATGGGGGTACATCACTCTCTAGAGCCCAGACTGGAGCTCAGATTTTTGCAAGCAGTGTGGAAGAGTGGTAGAATGAGTGCGGGAAATAACCCCCCAGATCCTCCCTGGTGTCTGCCTACCTTGAGTGGCCTCCTTAGGTCCTACCTGAGAGATGAGGACCAGAGGAATATCCTTGTCTTCTGTCAGGGGCAAGAAGGGAGCTGTAAACACCCTGTCTGGCCAGGGAAAGGGAGATCAGCTTGGACCCACCCACCAGACAGCAGTGAACACCAGACCCCCAGACCCAATCTTACGTGCCTCTCCCATTGATCACACAGCCCCCCTGCACAGTTTCCCACCTCTAGTGATCAAACTTCACCCATCAGTTGTAAGATCCTCAGACCCAATGCACTGTCCACAAGGTGGGAGGTTCCATTCTCTCTCCTCTTCCTCCACAAGTGCCCTGAAACTTTCTGGCAAGTGGACCAGGGCTCCCTCCATCCCTACAAGTGGTGAGCTACTCTTCATTTGCAAGCAGTGGAGACCATGGGAACATCCCCTCTCACATTAGGGACCAGAGTGAACATGGGAGAGAAGTTGAAGGATAAAAAGTTTGTACTGGATGCAACCACCCTACCGGGATTTGGGCACAGTGTGCAGGAGCAGCATGGACTGCAGCTGGAGACTGCAGGGAGAAGCAGGAGACCTTGTCCTCCACCAGGGTTTTTTTGCCCCATGTGGCTGCAAGCTGAATGCTTGCAGGGAAATTCCATTCCCTGCCAGCTCTGCAAGACCTACCCAGTTAATTGCATTACCCATCCCTGGATTTGAGGAGAGGCACAAGATGTCCCACCTCCCCTTCCTCCCAGCACAGGTAGAGCTGGAACGTTGTGCCAGGCCCTGGCACGGCCATCATCACCAGGGCAAGGGACGGTGTGCGGTGACATCTCTTGTCATTGCTCTGGAGCTGCAGAGTGAGCCTGGCCCCCAGCAATCTAAAATTCAGAGCCACCCTGCTTTCCAGGAACAGCTGTGTCTCTGTCACCAGCATGAATTACAGCTAATGATAAGTTATGCTTATTAAGTATGTCAATAATTTACCCTCTTACAGACAGGAAGGACGAGTTTCATCTCTGGCTCGGAGGCTGCTGCAAGTCCTACAAAACAGAGCGTTAAGTCGTCCACAACCAAAGTGTGATGCCTGAGCCGTGCTGTGGAGCAAAATGTCCCCATGGTACAAAGAGAGTTCCTCCAGAGAGAGGCAGACAATCCCCTCTGCCCCTGCCCCAGATCCCCATCTCCCTGGGAACCCACCAGTCCCTGCATGACGCTGTTCCCCAAGAGCATGCAAAGTGAAAAGGGGCAGAGACACCTGCCCTCAGCACCAGAAAGATGAGGCACGGAGCTGCACAGGACTTCCTACAAGGGCATGTAGTGATAGGACAAGGGGTAATGGCTTCAAACTGGAAGAGGGAGATGAAGAAGAGATCTGGGGAAGGTTGTGAGGATGGTAAGAGCCTGGCCCAGGTTACCCAGAGAAGCTGTGGCTGCCCCATCCCTGGAGGGGTTCAAAGCCAGGTTGGAGGAGGCTTGGAGCAACTTGGTCTGGTGGGAGGTGAAGGTCTCTTCCAACCCAAACCAATCTATGATTAAGGTCTCGAGGGACCACAACCACAAATATGGGGTGCCCAGAGAAGGGGACATATCCAGCGTGCAAATGCACCCCAAAGCCCAGTTTGGGAAGGCCCAAGTCAACAAGCCCAATGAAAGCCAGGGTGGGAAGATGTGGCTAGGTCTCTCCCAGGCTCTCTTTTATCCCTTCTTGTGTTCACAAGTTTTTTTTCTTCTTTGATTGCAGGGTGTTGGCTGGAAATTTGCCACTGCCAATTTTTTCAATCAAAAAACCAGAGGGTTTGTTAACATGCAAATGTCTGCCCAAAACATCTGCTTTTCTCTGACATGTTTGATCACTCACTCTGAGGAAAACATCCCCATTTTCCCTGCTGCTGCTCCGGGTAGAAAATGTTCTTCCCTTCCATTTTGTTGAAGGGCACAGCCTGAAATGGCAGCTCTGCCCTCACCCACACCTCCCTCTCGCTCTTCAAGATCTAGTATCGTACCAGTTTCCTTTTCCTCCCCACTGGAGGGGATGAAGGGTTTTACTTCTGACACACATCCACAAATGTTTCTCATATCTTTCTGGACAAAAAAAAATATGTTTTCTACTGACTTCAGACCAAAGGGATGGTCTTGGAGGAAAATAAAAGGAACTGTGCGTTCTCCACTTTCTTGTCTTTTCAAATACATTCCTTCAAGAAAGGCATCATGGTTATTTGTGGAGATGTTTGGTGACAGCAGTTATCTTCTTCTCCAGCCCTTCTCCATCCTGGAGCTACAAGTTTTTGAACTATTTTGCTTTGTTTTTTCTCACATCAAACCTTTGATTTAGAAATGAAAGTAATCCCTTCTGTCTTAAACCTTCAAGTTTATGCTTCCCAGCACTCAGTTTATTTTTTTCCAAAGCAAGAGGGGCTCCTTCTCACACACATCCCACAGTTTTTCCAAGTTCTCCACCCAGCTACACCACTATGGCCCCATTGGTGGGGGGAAGCCAGTTGGCAACTTGCTGGCGGCCTCTTGAGATCCCCCAAACCAGCAGTATTCAAGCTCTACGTTAATTTTAATCAGGAACTGGTGGGCTGCAAACAAAAGCAGGCAGCTCCTGTTTCTCCTGCAGGCTGGGATAGCCCTGGCCAGGCTGACTGAGAGACCTCAGGTTGCATAGTTCTTCCTTGCTAACTCATGGGTCAATATGAGCAAGCTACACATAGCCCCATTACAGGTAATTAACATGGGATTGATTCTCCCGGGCTTTACTCTTTTTTAATTAAACTCTTTTAAAGGTTTTTTGAAGGCTCAGCAGATCTCTCCTGCAGGAGAGCTGGGGAGGAACTCTTTGTCAGGAAGTGGAGTGACAGGACAAGGGGTAATGGCTTTAAATTGGAAGAGGGAAGATTTAGATGAGGTACCAGCAAGAAATTCTTTGGTGTAAGGGTGGTGAGAGCCTGGCCCAGGTTGCCCAGAGAAGCTGTGGCTTCCCCGTCCCTGGAGGGGTTCAAGGCCAGGTTGGATGGGGCATGGAGCAACCTGGTCTGGTGGGAGGTGTCCCTGCCCAGTGCAGGGGGTTTGGAACTTCAAGGTCACTTCCAACTCTAACCATTCTATGATTCTACGACTTCAGTTTGGAAAGAATCATGTTCTGCCACAGTGAGAAAGCGGTGGCTAATATGGCATATGCACAAACAGGCTTTGCCAGAGGCTGGGTCAGAGAGATGTGCAGAAACCAGGGCTGTGGAGCACCCCATGCTCCAGGGATTGCTCCATCCATTGCTCCATGGAGTACAGAAGGAGCTGTGCAAGACCCCAGAGCTCCCAGCCCAAACCTGGCCCCCAGAGACCCCCTCCTGGCTGGGCTGCCTTCAGCATCACTGCCACAGCTCGCACACGAGCTATTGGGGAGGATTTCTTGGCAAGCAGGGCCAGCATGAGACCTGGCAGATAATAAAGGGTGGAACGTAATTGATTTTACAAGGAAAACAGAGTTTCCAGAACATCCACTCAACAACAAAGAGATGCAAGGGTAGCAATTGGGAGGAAGGTAGAGTCATGACTCACAGTATTATTAAATCACAAGCAAACACATTCCCAGCACTCAAACGCAGCCCATATGCTCAGCTCCGAAATCAGCTAGATCCACACTCATTTCCCAACAGTGAAAACACAGGGTTTAATTTACTAGGGACAGCTGCGCAAAGCTACTCAGAGAAGCTCCATAAGGGGAAAATTTCACTGCTCTGAATGCACAGACCTGCTGGAGATGGGTGTAAATACTCCTTCCCAGCCTCTGAGGGGACACGTGGTCTGGAAACTACTCTGCTACTACTCCCGGTAGTATCAGTCTTGAGGTGCCTGGATGCCCCAGGTGCTGGGAACTCATCACAAATGCAAGGCAGAGCCCCAGATAGTCTTCCTTGTAGCTGACAAAAGAAACAGGGGCCCAGAGAGGTGGAAACATCACCATTCCAACCTATTGGAGCGGGTCCAGGGGAGGGCCACAAAGAAGCTGGGAGGGCTGGAGCTCCTCTGCTGTGAGGACAGGCTGAGAGTTGGTGGAGTTCAGCTGGGAGAATAGAAAGGTCCAGGGAGAACTTAGAGCCCATTCCAGTCCCTCATGGGACTTCAGGAAAGCTGGGGAGGGACTCTTGATGAGGGAGGGGAGCTATAGAACGAGGGGGAAGGGTTTGACACTGAAAGAGGGGAGATTGAGGATGAGATCTAGGGTAGAACTTCTTTGGTATGAGGGTGGTGCAAGCCTGGCCCAGGTTGCCCAGAGAAGCTGTGGCTGCCCCATCCCTGGAGGGGTTCAAGGCCAGGTTGGAGGGGGCTTGGAGCAACCTGCTCTGGTGGGAGGTGTCCCTGCCCAGGGCAGGGGGTGGAACTGGATGGGCTTTAATGTCCCTTCCCCCTTCCAACCCAAACCATTCTATGGTTCTCTACAAGACCTGCTGATGGAGCTCCAGAAAACAAGGAGCTCTTGGGCACAAACTCCCTTCACAGT
This sequence comes from Jacana jacana, assembly GCA_013400555.1. Lineage (NCBI taxonomy): Eukaryota > Metazoa > Chordata > Aves > Charadriiformes > Jacanidae > Jacana > Jacana jacana. The sequence goes on from VZTM01012984.1 coordinate 155,356, forward strand.
GCAAAGGCTTGGCAGAGCTTTCCAAGGATGAGGAATGGGCAAGTAGACAAAGCCAGTCCAAATAGAAAAGATTATCAAAGAGCAGACATGGTACATCAAACCCCAAATGGCCCAGAAAAAGGCAATAGAAGAGAAATTGTTTATGGTCTCTTCCGATGCAAAAATGTGGCAAACAAATGAACTAGCAACAGCCAGGCTGGCTGCAGACAACAAGGTAGTTTTCATGCCCTGCTTGTGGTTCCCCTTGCTGCAAGATCTGCAACTCCAAAAAGTGATGAAAAAAATCAGGAAGAAAATATATTTTTGAAAACCCAAATGCAAAGTGAACATGTCTGTCCCAGAAAGCACCTGCCCTGGCTGGTGGGGCTGGGAAAGCATTTTGGGGGATCATTGCAGCTTGTTCTCCAACTCTTATACACTTCCCAAAATGCTGGGAAGATGCCTACCCTGGTCCAGATGCCTTGTTTGGGTTGAGGAGGTCAGGTTGTCCCTGTTTCACACCCCAATCCCTCCCGTGCACCATCCACTTTCTCATGTACCTCCTTGTAGTACCTCCCAGTTAACAGCACATTGCACCCGCCAAGGAATTGATCCAGGTGATTCACCACCTTTTGGTTCTTTAAGCAGCTGAGACTAAAGAGGGCAGCTCTTTAAATGTGACATTTGGGTTAAAAGCAAATGGTGGACCATGATGGAGCAGATGCTCCTTGGTGCAGGGGAGAGGATCTGGGGGGCCCAGAGGTCTCCACAGCCCGCAACTATGACCACATAGGTGGGATTCTCCAGGGTCCAGAGCCTCAAGGGTATCTGGGGATCCTGTTCACAGGTTCAGTCAATGAGGGGGATGATTGAGTGGATCCAAAATCCTGTATTTCTCCCCAAATTTGCTTCAGCTTCTCTTCAACCCGAAGAAGAGCAGGGCTGGTGTCCCACCACCATTCAGGGGTGCAAGATGAAGCCCACAGAGCGCAGGGGAGCAGGGGCTGTGGAATTAGTAATGGGTACGTTGGAATGGGAACATGCAAAAAGGTGATTTTGCTCTAAACTCATTAAGCTTTCTCATTGAACAGAGGCGGCAATGGTTATTACCTGCCCCAGATCACAGCAGAAGAGAAATCGCAAAGCTTGAAATAGATAAAATCCCAAGTCATTATATTAGCAAATTATCTGTTTGGGTCTGTTTCCTATTGACAGTATTAAGCCTACTCTCATTAATATTTCACTCTTCAGGGAAATTAAACTTTAATGAAAGTATGGCACTTACAATGCCAGCCTGATGATTCAAAAGGAAAAAAGGAAAAAAAAAAAGCAGCAAGGCCATGGCTGTCTGAGTTATCGCTTGCAAATAAGTCATCGAGGAAGCAGAGTCCTTATTTACCTGAAAATTACTCAGGAGCCCAGACCCAGCTTTGGGAATAGTCAGGCTACCTGTAAGCATTTCCTATACCAGGCTCGGTGTCATAATGTGGAAACCGTGGGCAGGACAATATGGGGCAATACACAGTGACTGTGGTTCCCCTCAGGGTTATAGAATCATGGAATGGGTTGGGTTGGAAGGGATATTAAAACCCATCCAGTGCCACCCCCTGCCCTGGGCAGGGACACCTCCCACCACACCAGGTTGCCCCAAGGCCCCTCCAACCTGGCCTTGAACCCCTCCAGGGATGGGGCAGCCACAGCTTCTCTGGGCAATCTGGGCCAGGATCTCACCACCCTCACACCAAAGAACTTCTTCCCTACATGTCAGCTCAGTCTTCCCTCTTTCCCACTAAATGTCCCACCAAGGCACATTTGGGCAGGATTTGCTTCAGCTCCACACTTTGCATCCTTCTCCTCCAGAGTTTCCTACCCAAAACCCAGCAAGGGTGGGCTGCAGACACCCCTGATACCTCACCAGCGAGTCTGGCAGCACATGCTGGGATGAAGCAGGTCCAGGAGCAAAGGAGCGAGCTCTGAGCCGAATGCACTCCACGTGGCAGTGATGTATGGTGCGACACATCATGTATGAAGCCTCATTTGGAGTCTGAATTAGTCTTGTGTGGTCCCAGCTGCCTCCATCCCAGCTTTCCCCATTACCTCCAGAGCCCAGCACTTTGGAAACCCAGCTACTGCTCAGTGTTAAAAGAAGATTTTTCTCTGTCACCACTTGACATTTCATTTTTGCTAAGACAAAGTAACTATCACTGTGACTTAGGGGGGAGCTGCTGCTGCTGCAAAATGGCCAACCTCTCCTCTCTCCTCCAGACTGTGTTTGCTGGCGCTGTGGCTGCTGATGAGAGAAAATTAATTAACTTCTTGGAATGCTTCCTGGGCACCCAACTGCACCGGCAAGAGAAACCTTATTGCAAAGGGAGCATGTCATGAGCCCAGCTCTGCCCTTTCTCTCTCCTCCCATCACCAATGACTTCTAAGCAGGCTGACCCACTGCCCAGCTCTCCACAGTAGCTACAGGAAAATATTTTTTCCCACCCCTTTAGAATCATATTTCACAGCTCCAGGTCCCCGGGGTGCCTGGCTCTGCCAGCGTGAACCCAGCAGTAATCCTTTGCTGTGCTAAGATGGAGGGAACATCAGGACTCCTAGAACACAACTTTCTGTTGGCTCATAGAATGGTTTGGTTTGGAAAGGACCTTAAAGACCATTCCTGGGCAGGGACACCTCCCACCAGACCAGGTTACTCCAAGCCCGCTCCAACCTGGCCTTGAACCCCTCCAGGGATGGGGCAGCCACAGCTTCTCTGGGCAGCCTGGGCCAGACTCTCACCACCCTCACAGCAAAGAAGTTCTTCTTGATACATCTTCCAGTCTGGCCTTGAAGGTCATGCAAAGCATCAGTAGCAACATGAGGTCTCCATTTCAAACACCCCAAGCCACAGCTCTCCCAAAGCCTGAAAATCCACAAGACATCAGCAGGCAACCCATGTGCTCCTTCATTTCTCTACCAGAATTTGCTCCAAGCATCAGTGAGCAAAATGCAGCTCCCGCAAGCGCCCAGTCTTGCCCTTGGGAAGAGCCTCATCCCTCCATCCATCCACCCAAGGGGACCTGGGGCAGCCTGACTGTTCAGTTGTTTGTCACTGTGCACCTTCATTTAATCCAGGATTTATCTGCACATATCTCTGCTCCTCTGAAGATGAGGACAGGCAAATGTATTAACCCCTCTCTGCCATGCCAAGCAAGCCCAGCGGCCAGCACCGAGAACAGACCAGTCTCCGGGGGACATCGAGGTGCCAGTAGCCAAGTGTTACTCTCCCATACCCTGGGCTAATGTCCATCTGGTGGACCAGGGGCGTGCAGCAAGATCCCCGTACATGACAGGGATCCAGAGCCCATGTTCCATGTAGGTCACCCATCAGTTGGATGGAGGAGATGGGGACAAAAGCATCCCATGGCTTCAGGTGCCCACCAGTTCCCCCAGCAACATCTGCTGAACCCTAAGGTCTTCCTCAAGGGAAAGGGGATTTTGTCTGCAAGTGTTCTAGAAAAGGTCACTTCCTTGAAATCAAGCTTTTTGCAAGGGCACAGAAATGACATTTCAGCAAAAAGCCCTGAGAGCTGATGTTGAGCTGCAAGTCTGAGCCCAAGAGAAACTCTCCCAAAGCTGCCAGCCCTGCAGCCACAGCCCTCAGCTAAAAAGGAAGGGGCAAAAACCTTCTTCTAGAGATTCTTTTTGTTCTTATAATGATCAAGCATGAAGAGACAGCGCCAACTGAATTAGCATGGACTGGTCACCAGTGCCCTGGGGTGAGATTTCACCTTCAGGACACCAACGAGCACCACATCCCACGTTATTTCTTTCTTTTATGACAAAAGCCTGAAATAAATACAACCTTGGGGAGGGAGGGGAAGAAAAATAAAATAAAAACGATAAAAAAACCCTGATTTTCTCCCATGTGGAGCAGCACATTTTACAACTGGCCAGAAGTCTGGCTTTTCCTGCCCTCCCATGCTCATCAACCAATTAGCAATTACGCCACTAAAGCTCTACTCAAAAGTTTGGCTTGCTTTTAAAAGCAGCCAGAGTGCCTTTTCCCTTCTCTTATTTTGATTAGTAAATAAATACCCCGGGCCCCGGGAGCTGTTAGCGATGACATTTTGGAGTAATCCTGAGCGATTTACCTGTCAAGAGCCACCGGGCTCGTTCGGACGTGCTTGGGGCTTGGCCATCAGCGTCGTGGGGCGGACGGGGCCATTTGCTTTCTGAAGGCATTTTTAGCAGAGTAAATGGGCTGGCAGCTGCCTCGCACCCTGCACTTGGGGATCATTAAACCACAGACGTTAGCGCTGCTGTGGGGCTGGTGAAGGATCACGAGGCAGCACCCCCCAAGGCAATGGAAAATTAAAGAGGGGGGAATGATGGCCGAATTGCAAAAAATTGTGCTCCATTTCTAGAGGAAAATTGGGGGAAAATTCTCCCCATTTGTCTGTAATGATGAGGATTGTGTACTAGGGGCTATTTTGCAGCTCCTGGGAAGCCTCAAAGGAAACTTGAAGCACTCTCCTGCTTCTGATCCTCACTTACTCCTTTTCTGCTGTCCTGGTTTGAGGTAAAATGAACCAATTTTCTGTTTTACAATTTTACTTTTTGAGCTGGGCCTCTTCTAACTGACTAAACTCTGGAATTCACAGCAGGTTGGTCAGAAACTGTTCACNGCTTGACATGGTTTTGTATATATTGTATTTATTTCATTATTTTCTTCCTTTTGTAATTTATTTTAATTTTAGTATTTATACTTCATTAAATTAGTTTAGTTCACTCTAAACTGATAAATCTCCTTATCCTCTTTGTCTCCCTTCTTTTTAGGCGGGAGGAACAGCCATCTGCCAGTCTGGTTTTGGTAAATTGGGCTGAAACCACCACATCTGTTTCAACTCTACACCCTTTCTTGCTGATGTAGCCAAGCTTAGGAGAAGCAGAGTCCTCTGAGCAGCAAAACTACTTTCCCCTTCATCTTGCCATTTTCCCAATTGCAGGGGAATAAAAGCAGAATGATGTGGAGGAACTTCAGTGCTTTTGCTAAATCTACAAGATCAGAAGTTTTCATGATTTTCTCAGACCTTTCTGCTGTCTGGGAGCTTGTTACTTTTTACCTTTGGCTTTCAGTCCTCTCCCCTTCCTTGCTGGATGGTGTTGGAAGCGCTCGTAGGTGCTGGGACATGAGCAGGGCTGTGGTTGATGCAATGACAGCATAAAACGTGCTGCAGAGTTTTCCAATTCAATAAAACCCCTTGTGAACAGAAATCACCTGTTTCTTTGCAACCCTGTTCCTGCAGGTCACCAAACACAGCTTTCTGCCCCAAATCTCTGGTTAGACTGGGTAGAAATGGAGGATAAAACCTGTAACTGGCCTTGACTCAAATCCTTAAAAGACCTTAGACACCATCATTATTACTTAGGGATGCAGCACTATGAATTTAATGGTTTAAACCTTAACTATTACCAAGATCTGCTCCCCTTGCAGACCTGTGGTCATGTATGGTTTGGGGATGGAGGAGTTTTGCTATGGGCAGTGCCACCCGTCCTTTATTTTCCAATGAGACAAGAAATGCTGGCAGCCTTTCCCCTCCCACTTGGCAATACCTCATTAAGCCCCAAATTAAGAAGTCATTTGTACCGTTTCAGCTTCACTGCTGTTCTCCCAGAGACCAACCATCACACATATGACCTGTCACCTACAGTTTTAAGCTCTGCTGCGAAAGGATGTGAAGCACAGTATTGGTGAGTAAAGGATAAAAAGACCCAAAGCCTAAAAAAACAAGCATACCCCCAAAATGCTACCAGCTCTACCTGGAAATCCACCAGTGCGTGCAGACATCCCTCCCTCTAGTGACTAAACCCTGGACCTACAATCCCCTCCTCTGGGTTACAGACATTCTCCTCCCAAAGCTGGAATTAAAGATCTGACATCCCCATCCTGCCCAAGGAGTCACGGCACAGAGGACAAACACAAATGGCCAAGTTGTGGCAGGTCCCCACCTGGGGAAGAGGTGGGGATGCTGCAGAAGTGTGCCACGAGGGCTCCTCCGTGCTGATGTTACTCACGTACCACCTTATTTCTACACCCAGATTTGTATCATTTTTGTTCTTTTTTTAAGAGGAGGTTGTAGCCCCACTGCAGAGCTACCCTAGGTATTTGCAGAGTGACCCATAGCCAGGATTGCAATGGGACAGGAGCATGCCCTGCCCAGTGGGGACCAGCTGAAAGGACACAGCGGATGGGTACTTGGAGAAGAAGGGCTGTGGCTTCTTGGTCCCAGTCCTCTGGTTGGACCTTCAGACCCAGAGCACTGTCTCCTGGTCCCCAGCGCCATTTTCTCCTGGAGACCAAAATACATACCTTCACCATAGATCCTCCACTTGAACAGCTTCAGTCGTACAGCAGAGACATTCAGTATGAGAAGCCGCAGCCTTGGCTTAATGTCCTCCTCCCTACATCTCCACATCCCTCCTGGAGCCCAAGCAAGGCTGGAGAAAACCATATAGCAGGTGGAAAACCATATCTCATCACTTTCCACCCCAAGCAGCCCCAAGCACTCACAGCCTGGCAGCTCCATCCAAGCCCACACACTTCCAGGGAAGGATCAGGGAGGAAGGCGCTGGTGGAACCACTGTCAGCGGGCACAGAACTTGTTGCCATCACACATTGACCTTTGAGAATTGCCAGCCTGGTCTGGGCAGACCTCTGCCTTTGTTATTCACCAGACACCAGCCCAGTTGCAGTCACAGGCTTCCTTCGACAATAAAAACCCTGCAATAAAAGGAAATAGGTTTTAACACAACACACCCCGTCTCTGCAGCCACCCAGCTGAGCCACTCAGGCACTGCCGAGGGGCTGAAGGCAAACGTTGAACTGAATACACAGCTTATAGAGCAAGCATTTGTTGGAGCCCCTCAAAAACCACCCTTGTCAGAGCTCAGGGAAACATCAGGGATGGTATAAAGCAAACCATCCCTACACTGCAGGGAGCGGGGGGCAGAATTCATGCACAGGCAGAGGGGAAACTCTAGAATTAAATCTAATTTCTCCTCTCAAGCCTTGGGCTAATATTCCAGGTACTGATGAGTCAGGGAGAAAGGAAAAAGGTTACAGCACGAGAAGGATGAGGATGGGCCACACATCCTTGTTTGCTCTAACAGAGAGATTTAGTCCCGGAGATGGCATGTCGCTAAATCTTTTAATAAGCTTAGCTCTTCCCCTCCTTTCCTTGGGTAAGGGGCTCCAAGCCCTGCAGCAAAGCAGACTAATCCCAAAGCTCCTGGGGTGACCCAAGAGCCCATCCCTGGGGCAGCCTCTGCTGCCTGAAACCTTGCTCAACCTCCTCCCCACAGACAGCAGCGATGCCACTTGCATACACCGCTCCAAGGACCAGAAAGGTTTTGAGGCAATTTCCTCAAATTCTGGGGAGATGGATTAGCCTTGTCATCAACAAGGATATGCCTGAGGTCTCTGGATCTGGTCACCCAGGCTAAAGAACCCAAGAGCCTGGTCTTCCTGTGCTGCAAAGCTGCTTGCTGGGATCAGCTCTTGTCCCTTTGGGAAATCCACAGTGAAATACTTCACAGTCCAAATTCCATAAAAACTCTGAACTAAAGCCACCTGCTTGAAATTTTCCCCAGAAAAAAAAAAAAAGAAAAAAACAACAACAAACAACAACAAAAAAAAGAACCCAACCCAAAAACCACACCAACCAAACCTATTTTGATCCAGAGACATGTTTCACACCAGAGGTTTCTGCTCCCAGAGGGACGTATTGATTTTTACTGTATGAGATTCAACCACACGGCCAGCCCTCAGCCCAAAGCCTCATGTAGGACATGTTGACAGCGGGTCTTGTGCCAGCTGAAGTCTTTCTTTGGGTCAGACAGGGCTGTATCTGCCACAGGGTCATGGAAAGTAACAGTCCCATAGGAGGTGCAGGGTGAGCATCGAGAATGACTCAGTGACAGCAGCAGCAGCCTCTGGGCAAGCTGCTCCATGAATCAGGGTTCAGATGTTCTGAATCACATCAGAGTTCCCCCAATTGCTTGTTTTACCTGAAACTTCAAAAATAAGAAAAATCAGCTATTTTTGCCATTACTGTTCACTGACCAGGGAACTACAGACAGAAGGGGAAGGAAATCCAAGTGCAGATGGGGGCTGTCACAGGAGCTTTCTGTGGGTGCCTCTACCTGAAGTGAATGAAATGGAGCTGTAACTCATGCTTGAGCTGCTGGTGGACGTGCATGGGTGTCAAACTATGTGTACCTTGCTCCAAGGTGTGCTGATCCTGGGAGGCAAACCTCCTACTGCCTGTGCAAATAGATCAGCCTGGGACACTGCAACTGGTGGAGCAGGACCAGGCTCAAGGTGGGGCTTTGAATCCTGCCATGCTTCTCTGGGGAGGGGAAAAGCAGCTGTGGACTCTGACAGGCTGAGGGAGCTGTGGTTGTTCAGCCTGGAGAAGAGAAAGCTCTGGGGAGACCTTAGAGCCCCTTCCAATGCCTGAAGGAGCTACAGGAGAGCTGGGGAGGGACTCTTTGTCAGGAAGTGGAGTGACAGGACAAGGGGTAACGGCTTTAAACTGGAAGAGGGGAGATTTAGATGCGATACCAGAAAGAAATTCTTTGGTGTGAGGATGGTGAGACCCTGGCCCAGGTTGCCCAGAGAAGCTGTGGCTGCCCCATCCCTGGAGGGGTTCAAGGCCAGGCTGGATGGGGCTTGGAACACCCTGGTCTGGTGGGAGGTGTCCCTGGCCAGGGCAGGGGGGTTGGAACTCCATGATCTTTAAGGTCCCTTCCAACTCTAACCATTCTAGGGTTCTGTGACTCCTCATCAGGACAGAAAGAGCCAATGTCCTTCTTGAACATGGACCACTAGTTTTATTATTGCAGATTTCCACATGGCTTGAGTCCCAACTTCAACCATGGATAAAGCTATCCTGGAGCTCTCTACAGGGATGGGCAATTTAGAAAACTGGGGCAAATCCATGTTGAAACAGGGCACTTCAAGTAGGAGGTTTCCAAAGAGCACCAACATCAAGGGCTCAGCTGTGAGATGAATGAGTTGAGGACATCCAGACTTGAGCAGCTTTGCTAGCTCCTGGGAGACAGGAGCCTAAGAACTATCTTCCACGTAGATAACCCAAAGAAATTCCTACCAGCAAAGCAAATGCCTTCCCAGCAGCCAAATCACACCTCATGGAGACATCAGCCACACTCACTGTAGCTAATCAGTCAAGTTTGTGGGGAAGAACAGATCAATATTTTAGTTCTCTATGGTCAACTTGACACCAGCAAGACAACTTTATGACTCTGACAAGATTTCCATCTGCTTTGGGAGGAATTTGCTGTTGGATAAGAGCTCTCCATGTGCCATCTGTGGCAGGGGAGGAGTGATAGTCTTTCATCCATTAAACATGAGGGTGGATGGAGACAGGACTGCAAAGGAAAACTAACCCTGGTGCCAACCGAGAGCATCGAGGATGAGAGAGAGAGACACCATGTAGACAATCAGCCTCCATCACTTGGAGCTGATTTGTTGGACCATCTGCAGACCAAGAAACCCTCCTGAGCTTCGCTTAGGAGGCCCATGGGCCCCAGAGCAGATGTATGGTTAAGGTCCACTGAGAACATCCTCTCTCGGCCAGGTAGTGCCCATTTGGGATCCCATCTGCAGCCAGGGAGGCTGCTCTGTGCTGGCTGCAGGCATCACAGAGCAGCAGTGGGACAAGAAAACATCCCTCTGCAAACATCTAATAGATAAGAGCCCATCTCAGCCCACAGTCCCTGCATCCAGATGCCCTCAGCAGCACTCACAGCGTGGGCACAGCTCTCCAAGCCAGGCACCAGTGGTGTCAGCTTCCCCCTCCAACCCCACATCACCTCCTCATCCATCCTAGCACAGCTCCCAGCTGTGGGTAAAAACCATCACCCTTCCCAACCCTCAGGGCAGCATCACAGTGTTTGCAATCACCTATATTAAACCCGTAACTTGTGTTAACATTACCACTCCCAGCGGAGGTTTGTTACAGACCGTAATCACCCCAAAGCAAGGCCACACAGGCTTAAATGATGGTATAACATGAATTATTTAAGAAGGTCTAATGGGCTGGGAAGTTTAAATATGAAGAAGTTGTTATCCATGACTATTACTGGCCATAAAAATGTTTATGCTGCTTCATATCGTATTAGTGGCTATATGGCAATATGTTAAAAGTAAAGGAATATCAACATTTGGAAGTGCTGTTTAAACAGAAGATCTAACACCGAGGGGATTGAGGCTGTCACAACACACAGCTCAAAGGTGGCTGCTCTGCTAAAGGGCTTCCCAAAAGCAGTTGAGATCCCCAGGAGGGTCAGTGTGGGCAGCTGGTTCTGGGAAGGAAGAGGAAATAGAAGCATAAATAACAAAACACCCAGTCTCTGCTCTTTTGTGGTAGATGAAGTTAGGAAGCCCTCTGTGCTGCTGGGTCCCCACAACCCAGAGCAGGACTTGCAGGCAGCATGATGCAAAAGCACTTAAAATCCCTGAACTTGGCCCATTGAGACCTGAACTTGGCCCAAGAGTGGCACGGCACAGAGCTGAGGCACATAGACCCATGAACTCCAGGCCTCAAATGCCTGGGGACACTCAGGGCAGGTTGGGATCATAGATGGCTGCTCTGGTCCAAGCACAGATCCAGCCCAGCACAAGGCATCCTTCTCCCCATGGAGCATTTCATTAGGAGCCTGCAAGGGGCTGGCCAAGCCTGGGGTGAAACACACCACACGCACCCAGCAGACCCAGTTTTGGCAAACCAGTATTTCAGGGAGCCTCGAGAGAGCCGAGACGCGCTCCTAAGAAACTGCTAAGAAACCCATTTACTCCCGGCAGCACAGATGCACTGACTTTTCCTGAGGCTGCAGCAAAGTTACAGACCTCTTCCTCTTCCCCCTGAATTACTGACCAAGCACAATTAGAAAAAAAAAAAAAAAAAAAAAAAAAAAAAACAGAA
>VZTM01012984.1:166387-193793 GCA_013400555.1 Jacana jacana
ATGTTATATAGGCTTGCATTGTTTTTTTTTTCCTCTTTCCATAGCAGAACTTATAACCTAGGATTTTTAGCGAACTCATTTCTCTCTGGGAAGCCTGCTGGATGCTTGTTCATTTCCCCTCTACCTCCAAGCAACCAGTTCTTATGAACAGACCTCCCATTTATGTGCCACGGCACGTCCAAGTGGGTCCAACAGTACTTTACCAATCTGTCCTCCATCTCCACCCCACACACAGCCCTCTGCCCAGCACTGAAAGGCAGCCAAGGAAACAAAACAACAACAAAAAAAGGGGGGGAAGGAACCCACACACCCTCTTCTCAAACAATAGAAAAGGCCTCTACTTGCTTCTGGTTTCATCTGATTAAGGACAGAACGTTTTGGTTCCCCCTGCGAGGGGCTACAAATCTCATGGCCCCAAACAGCACGAGCTGCAGAATGACTCTATATTCGAAGATACTACCACAGAACAAGCCAACAGAGGGACAACTTTACCACCCAGCAATGGCAGCAGGTCACATTAACATTTACCCCTCTGCTCTGCCCTTGTGAGACCCCACCTGGAGCACTGTGTCCAGCTCTGGAGTCCTCAACATAGAAAGGACATGGACCTGTTGGAAGGGGTCCAGCGGAGAGCCACCAAGGTGCTCAGAGGGCTGGAGCACTTCTGGGGTTTGTTCAGCCTAGAGAAGAGAAGGCTCTGGGGAGACCTGTATCTGAAGGGGCTCCAGGAGAGCTGGGGAGAGATTCTTTGTCAGGGAGTGCAGTGACAGGGCAAGGAAGAACGGCTTTAAATTGGAAGAGGAAGATGGAGATGAGATGCCAGAAAGAAATTCTTTGGTGTGAGGGTGGTGAGACACCGGCCCAGGTTGCCCTGAGAAGCTGTGGCTGCTCTGTCCCTAGGAGTGTTCAAGGCCAGGTTGGAGAGGGCTTGCAGCAACCCGCTCTGGTGGGAAGTGTCCCTGCCCAGGGCAGGCGGTGGCAATGGATGGCCTTTGAGGTCCCTTTCAACCCAAACCATTCCATGAATTTCTCTCCGTGGGTTTGGGAAGCCTTTGCTGGCGACCTCCAGCCAGAAAAGGTGATGCTGTAAAAATGGAAAGGTTTCTCCTTGCCCCAAAGGAGAGAGGAGGTGTTCTTCCCAAGGCTAAAACCTACTCAAAATCCACCAGTTTTCCTGAAGGTATAAAACCTGCAGGTTTCCCACTTCTGCCACTTTCTGACGCGCTGACAGTCAGCACAATTTACAGGGGAAGCAGTAAATGAAATAAGATGATCTGCAGAGTTTATTCGATACTGCTTTTCCCATAAAACAGAGCTTAAATTTCATTTCACCCGTGTTCCCGCTTAAACGAAGCCTCATCTTCAACTTCAATCCACCTAACAACCCTTTTTCCACTTATTTTTTTACTACCTTAAACATTTCTCTCACCTTCACTTATATGATGCCAGTAAAAGTATTGGAGAAGTACCTTGAGGGAAAACTTTTCTCCACTAAAACAGGTTGATTTGAATCAACCAGAAGCTGCAAGGCGCTTCTGCAGGAGCTCACCCACAGCCCACCTCTGCTGGAGCCCCATCAGGGTAAGGTTTAATCAGAAACTCACTCAAAAACCCACTCCAATGTGATGGATGAGGTCTCAAATACTTGGGCCATGGGCGGTTACAACCAGGGCTGGGTTGCATCAAGTGGAGGACGGGCAGGAAACAAAACCTGTGTTCCAAGATCTGCAACTCCAGCATTTTCTTGCTGGAAACATCTAGGTGAAATGGGGTTTTGCTCCCCATGGCCATGACCTGGTTCCCAGTCTGCAACTCGCACTGCACAAATCCACTGCTGACCCAAAACTCCTTCACTTGGGCTCCCCCCAAGCCCTCTTCCCTTCATGGCCATTTACACCCCTGCAGCTTGGCTCAGCCTCATCCTTCTGGTGGGACCATCTTTCTCACACCATCTCTCTGCTAATGATCTCACAGGTGTACTGCTGTCTGTGGAGAGCCATTAGCAAACAGCCCTAATTACAGCACAGATGCCACATGCCACCTGGGGCTAGCTACCAAAAACTACAACAACAAAAACTACATATTCTAGCAGCAACCAAAGCAGGCAGGGTACACTCCAAAGACAGGCAAGCTTTTGGAAGCAGGAGGATACAATCAGGATCATGTTTATTCCCCAAAATTGGGCCAGCAGCTCACAGCACACCAGGGAAAACTGCTCCTTCAAGGTTAGAGGGAAAAGATAGAAAAATAGAATTCATAAAATGGTTAGAGTTGGAAGGGACCTTAAAGATAGAGTTCCACCTACTTGCCCTGAGCAGGGACACCTCCCACCAGAGCAGGTTACTCCAAGCCCCCTCCAACCTGGCCTTGAACCCCTCCAGGGATGGAGCAGCCACAGCTTCTCTGGGCAACCTGGGCCAGGCTCTCACCACCTTCACAGCAAAGAAGGTTGAATTCAGTCTCCCTTCTTCCAGTTTCAAGCCATTACCCCTTGTCCTGTCACTACATACCCTTGTGAAGAGTCTTTCTCCTGTAGACTCCTTTATATACTGGAAGGGGCTCTAAGGTCTCCCTAGAGCCTTGTCTTCTCCAGAGCTGCTACAGAGGAACAGGTCTCCAGGGATTTGGAGGCTCAACCCTGTGATCTTCCTTCACCTGCATGAATTGTAGAAGCAACTGCTCCTTCTCTACTCCTACCTCCAAAACCTTTCCCACCCACATCAAAAATCCCACCCTTTCCCCAAGACACCGCCCCAAGTCCTCCTCACTTCCCCATGGGGATCCTGGTCTGTTCATTCAGGCCACCTCCACCCCCACCCAAGCAGGGATGGTCACCCACCCTCACCACCCCCTCCCTATATATCCATCCTCCCTTGGCACCCTGCTTTTCTCTAACCCCCATCTCCTGACCCTCCTTGGTTTATCATTTATGGCATTTTTCACCTCCTGCTTGCAAACTTCAGCCCACACTTTAAGCCCGTCCAACCTTAAGCAGTGTTATGCCTTTTGCTGTCCTTATCTGCAGCGTTTCTTTGCTTTGTAGTGACACAAACAAAGCCTCTTATCTCTTTTGCAGCTACACTGGCACTGTGATGCTGAGCCAGCCCTGCCTAGAGCACACCCCCTGCCTTGCCTTCATCTTCATCTGTTTATCGACAAATATACATGTTTCATTTGCTCTGTATCACTCTCCCATCTGTTGTTTGATGAGAACCCGCAGGTTAAGTACTCAGAGGCAAGCAGATGCACCTCCACGCAAGCAAGACACAGCAGGACACCATGCAAGCACAACTAGGTCCATGTCCTTCATAGAATCATTTTGTTTGGAAGATACCCTTGGGATCATCGAGTTCAACCATCAGCCCCACTCTGCAAAGGTCTCCCCTACACCAGATCCCTCAACACCACATCCAATCAACTCTGAAACACACTTAGGGATGGGGACTCCACCCCCTCCCTGGGCAGCTCATTCCAGGCTCTGACCACTCTTTCAAGGAAGAACTTTTTTCTAAAGCCCAGCCTAACCCTACCCTGCTGCAGCTTGGAGCCATTCCTTCTCCTTCTATTGCTCATTGCCTGTGAGAAGAGACCAGCACCAACCTCTCTCCAGTGTCCTTTCAAGCAGTTGTAGAGAGTGATGAGGTCTCCCTTCAGCCTCCTCTTCTTCCAACTCAACACTCCCAGCTCCCTCAATGGTTCCCCATAAGATTTATTCTCCAGGCCCTTCCCCAGCTCCGTGTCCCTCCTCTGCACTCACTCCAGCCCCTCCAGATCTCTCTTGTGCTGAGGTGCCCAGAACTGGACACCAGACTCAAGGTGTGGCTTCTTCCAGGCCCTCGAGGAATTCCTCTGGGAGAGCATCAGGACTGCTGTCCCCTGATGGGACACAACACCCAAGCTCCAAATCAGCATTAAAGAGTTCCTTGGAGCCTTGCTAAGAGCTTGGAGGAGCACCTAACCCCTGTGGGAAATGCTTCCTCCTGAGAAAGCCATGGAAGGCTGCAGGATAGGACGCTGTGATGTTCTTGGACCTTTTTATTACCTTTTAAGAGACCTGAGAAAGTCCAGGTAGAATGTTTTTTGCTTCTTAGAAAACATTTTATTTTTTTTTAACCCCCAAAAATAAAGATCTTCTGCAGAAAGCTAGTTTTTCCAGGAAAAACCCAGATCATCAGGAGCTCCACACACCCTTGACCCCAAGCTCTTGTTTTTCTTTTAGCACAAGTACTGAATAAACCCAATCTTGCCTGAGCCAGATGATACGCTAGATGTTATCTCATCTAACCTATTGTTGCCATGACCAACAATCAATAGCTGTATAAAACCTTAGCCTTTTACAGAAAGGTCTTACCCTCCTTTACCTTGGGCCAAAAAAAAAAAACCAACCCAGAAATTTCTGGTCCATCTTTTATCATCTTCTGCACGAGTAACAAATATTGGATTTTCATAAAATCAGAACCCTGCAAGAAATGAATGTCCAGAAGTTCAAGGTTTATCCTCAAAGGCTTAGAAACAAAACACATCAACGAGCTGGCCTCACTGGAAACATCTCAGTATTCAGAAAGCCTTGAGGAAAAAAGAATGTTACGGAGGTGCTAGAGCTGAATCCACAGCACCGGGTGAATTTACTGCCCCAAGATCCTGATATAAAGAGAAGCACCTGGATTTACACTCCCAGTTATGGTAAGTCATCTGAAAAAACCCACCTTCTGAAGGTTTAGTAGTCTGTGATTTTTCACTTTTTCAGCAAACCATCAAACAGATACTTCCTAGGAGGAAGGGGGGGAATAATATTTAACAGAAAACTGGGGATTTTCATTAAGAAATGTTTGTGGGAGTTCTGCCTGCCTCAGCCATCAATCAGTTGATTTAAGATTCAACCAAAACCCTGTGCCCAGGCAAATCCTTCCTTTTGAAAAACCTTCCCCATCAGACTGGTGTCTGTCAGACCCGCACCAACACCTCACTGCTGCCTCCCCCGCACAGGGGGTTATTTCAGCCCTTACCCCAAAGACCTGCAAACACCTGGTGGATTTTCCCTTAACTCCAAGAACTCAGAGAAGGTTCCCTTCATAATATTTCCATCCCTTTATTTGCCTTCTTTTTATTTCCATGGTAGGAAAGGGAAAGAAGATATCAAATAAAATAGGCAGCCGAGTTGTATTATATGTTTTTATCAAACCAGACCTTCAGTCCATGCCTTTGTCTCACTATGTTTTTGAATCAAGCTAACCCCAAGAGCTAGAAAACCTGCCGGGGGCCTGCCTTGGGTTCAGTAAGGAGAACTTTGCCCAAGACAAAAGGAGGATTAACATGACAAAAGCAGGTTTGTGGTTTGTAGTTTTGGTGGGGTTTTTTGGTTTGGTTTTTTTTTGAAGAAATCCTAGGTTGAGCCAGGATTGCAGGGGTTGGAGCGATGCACCCAGAGTCCCCAAACAGAAAAATCTCTAACAGAACTGGGTTACTTTCAACAATCTGCTCCTTTTTGTCTTTTTTTTTTCTTTATGAGAAAGAAGAATAAAAAAGCATCTGCTTCATTCAAAGATCCTGCAACAGAGGGCAAGCAACACTTGCACCTCTGCTCCTAATCGCATGCCCAGACTGTCAAAGAGCTCCAAGACCCCAAGTTATGCCTCCAACACATGCTACAAAGCAAATTATTCCATGAAATTCAGCAGCTCCCCGTTTTACTCCTCGGATCATGCTCTGCTTGAGGCCCCTGCATGTTTCCAGTGCAGAGGAAGCAAAGCAAGGAGCAAAAGGCAGCCTGTGCTCACGTGTTTGGCTGGTTTGGCTCTTAATTTTGGGTCCTCTTGCCATCAACCTCACCTAACAGAGCTGCTGAAGTCAGAGGCACGGAGAACATTACTGGGAGCTGAGAAACCAGCTCAGCTGGAGGTAAACCTCCTGCCAGCCCAGAGGAAGGCTTTCCTGGCAATTGATGATGGACGGATGAAAGGGGCACAGGAAAAGGACAGTGCGCCGATCACACTGCTCTTGGAGGGGTCAGGCATGCATGGGATGGGTTCAACCAACCTCCTGGGGAGTGGAGAAAATGATCTGAGGAAACAGTGAAAGTATCTGAGGACAGTTCTCCAGGTTTTACTTGTGATGGAGGAGAACAGTGTAAGGCAGAAACAGAAAAAGAGTGTGTAAAAGATCTGAAAGAGAGTCAGACCTGTGAATACGGATTTTACAAGGCTCTTTATTAAAGACCAGAATGTCTTGAGATGGAGCACTTAAAAACCCACACAAACTCCAAGCAGTTTCTTGGGGAGATGATTACGGTGCCAAGAAAAGCCACATGTGTATGTCAAGTGCTAAAAATCCCAGAAAGACAAATAAAAACCTCAAAGACCCAGAGATAGTTTATGAGCTGAAAAGAAGCAGAGTTTCATTCACCCATGCTCAGCTGTGAATTCCAACACCAGGCACTTGCAGCTCTCTGGGCCCTGGAGAGGAAACCCAGGGTGGGTTCTGGGGCATTCCTAGATATCCCCACATCACAGCCCGCTTCATCATCAAGGCACCTACCTTTATCTCTTACACAGGGCATCCTCCTCCACCAGACAGGGGTTGAAACCACAAGGCTCTTGTCCAGAGAAGGTGTTTCAGGGGTGGAAGGAGACATGCTCCCTTTCTTCTGCTGCTCCACTTCAGCAGAGAGCAGTCCTCTGCCTGACTCCCCAAAGAGCTTTCTCACCCCCATGCTACCAACACCCACTCCATTTCTACCTGCTCTTGCCCATCTTGAGCCAAGAAGCTCCACCCCAGGCAATGGCTTCAAGCTGAAGAAGAGCATGTTTAGATTGGATATTAAGAAGAAGTTTTTGGTCTGATTGGGGGTGTCCCTGTTGACTGCAATGGTGTCAGAATAGATGACCTTTGGAGTGTCCTTCCAGCATGGACAATTCCATGATTCTATGATTATTCCCCGTCTCTGCAAGTTCCTGCACCCGCTCTCTCCTTGTGGCCACAGACACGTCTCCAAGAGGCCACCAGGGTCCTAACGCTTTGCTTGGCCAACTAGGCATGAGATCAGCATCGTAGGGACCAAAAGGCAGGTTTGATGCACCTCACCCACAGTGTGCAGGGCTGGCCAATGTAGGGGAAGTAGAAAGAAACGTGCGTCCGTGTATCGATGCACATGAAAAAAGAGAAATATTTCTTGGGCCCACTTTATCCAGCACAAACACCTTTAAATTGCAGCCCAGCTGAACAGTGACTGTGCAGCTCTCAGCAGCCTGACACCCTCGCACCATTAACGCAGCCATCCCTCCCCTGCTGTAAGGATGCTCGTGGCAGGTCTGCCCTCTCTTTTCATCTCCAGCAGCAGAGACAGGAGAGGGCATAATCCTGCCCTGCTCCCAGCAGGCTGTGACTGATGTTCTGGCTGTCCTTTCCTGCAGGGGGCTGGTCCCCACTGGTGAGGTCAGGACACCCGTGAGGAGGGCAGCTGGTTCCTGTACACTGATAAACCCTCCCTGGCATCCCCGTTGCTCCCATCCTGACCTTCCTGGCAGGGATGGAGGAATAACATTGATGTGCTCAACCCCTCTCCTCACCGTGCTGTCCTGGTGGGGAGCTTGTGAGCTTTAAAGGGACTTGGCTGAGAAGTGTGAAGGACAGGAAAGACCCTGTGAAATGTTTTCCAAACTGGTTGTAATAAATATATAGAAATAAAGGCTCAAACCTGCTCCTGCCCAGTCTCCCCAGCTTGCGGGCTGGATCCCTTCCGGCTATGAAGGTTAAGCTGGTCCATGCCTGCTTCAGCACGTGTGTCAAGGGCTGTCTCACTGGTTTTCTTCTTTTAGCTCCCACCAGTTCATAAATAATTGCCAGAGCTAACGATGATTACCTCTAGAGTGAAGCCTTCTGAGTCCTGCTACTCTCCATGGGATTCTCCAAGCCCTTCTCTTGTGAGTCAAGACCACAGTCTCATCCCAGCCTCAGCTCACGTGCTGTCTCCTGCTCTTCCCTGGATCAGGGACACCTTATTCTCCCCTCCTTCTGCTCTACCTGCCCCAACCAGCCCCGAAATATCCATGCCCTGTTATCCCACAAGCGGTTTAGATACAGCACAGGCAGGACCATCACCAGGAAACCCAGGGACAGATGTATCACCCTCAGCATGCTGTTTGGTACCTAGGGGGGAATTTGGCATCTCTCCACCCCTGTACTGATAAATTCACCACTACAGGCAAGTCTGACACTCTGGAAAGCCAGTTTGATAAGGCTATTGGGAAATCCAGAGCAATAGCAAAGTCTTGGCTGTTGGTGCTTGTTGCATCCCCTCTTGCAGAGTCAGGTAATGGCCACCTCTAGGGACTGGTCACCATAAGAGACTCTCCTTCTCCATGGACAGGTTTTTGCCATGGATTGCACCTCAACACAGAAAGGAGAGGAAAAGGATGAGAAAACCAAGCCCAGGCTCATAATCTGCTGCAACAGGGAGCCGGTAAAGCCAAGTTTTTCTGGGGAAAAATTTGAAGGGACACGATGGTCCTGAAGATGTGCTGTTTGAGGACAAACCCTGTTCCTTTTAGTGCTTGCTTAATGGGAGTCCTTTGTGTCCTAGTAAATCCAAAGTTTAATTGTCTTCTGTTGTCTTCCAAAAGAAGTTGTTACTTTTCTGTTAGGACCTACCTACCTGCCCTCTGTGCTACAGGTTGGCTCATTTCTTGTTGTTTTCTCAGCCCAGTGAGCATCTTCATATACTCACGAGAAGCCACGAATTCCTCAGAAGAGCTGGCTCAGGTCACAGATTAGTTTCATTGTTATGCATTTGATCAAATCAGGTTTATTGTGGATGGAAACTCAAACAGTCATTGGGGAGTTTTCATGCAATCAACTGGTTTTGCTGAGAAATTAATCACTTTTGTGGCACAAACTTACTCCTGAGGTTAAAATTCTCCAGCTGAATCTATACAAATCTGCCCACACCAGGAAGCTGATGTGGCCACCATAAAACAGCGAGAGCACATCATGGAGCATTCAGCAAGCCCCAGGATGGTTCCCAAGCTGGAAGCATTTTGGGGTAGCTGCTGAGCAAGAGAATGGGTGTTGCTGCCACCACAGTCCTGGTGAAGCTGGTGGCAACATTCCCCTTCCCAAAGCATGGTCTGATTGCAGGGAAACAGCTTTTTCCATTTGTATCTGACCCAGGGCCACACAAAGCAATGATATATTTTACAAGACTTTTGCTGGCATGGAAATACCTCAGAAGCATGATGAAGCCACAGAAAGATGCTGCCAGTGCATGTTTGGTGGCTTGTCCCCATCTGCTGCTGTGTTGGCAGTCCCACCTGGGTGTACAACACCAAAGCAAGGACGGGGGGGGGGGGNCGAGTGGGAGATGGGAGAGCCCAAAGTATATCATCTGAACCCCCCCAATTCTCTCAGCCTGTCCCCACAGCAGAGGGGCTCCAACCCTCCCAGCATCTCTGTGGCCTCCTTTGGCCCCTCTCCAACCATCTTATATCTCCCCTCCCTCATCAGGAGTCCCTCTTCATCTCTCCTGCAGCCCCCTTCAGCTACTGGAAGGTTGTTATAAAGTCTCCCCAGAGCCTTCTGTTCTCCAGGCTGAATCCCCACAACTCAGCCTGTCTTCATAGGAGAGGGGCACCAGCCCTCAGAGCATCTTCATGGAGCCAACATGGTGTGGAACACCACACTTGGGGGGACTTGTGACCCACTGGTGGGTTAAAGGAGAAGACACCACAGCAGGGGACAGCCCAGCTCACCCAGGCATCTCAGCACCAGGACAATCAGGCAGCTTCCAGTCCCCTTCCATCAGCCCGGTCCTGCCATGTCCCCATTCTTTCCATGACAATAGTCAGCTCCCTGCCAGTTCATAGGATGTTTTCTAACAATTCACACTTGGCCAAGTTGAACGCTTTACCCAGAATCAAGATATATGAATGCCTCCCACCTTCGCTTCATCCCCTAAATTAGCAATCCTATCAAAAATGTAATTAAGTTTGCCTAGCATGATTTGTTCTTAATAAACCTGAGCTGCTCGCAGTTCTGCTATCCTCTTGGTGTTTACAGCTATTAATATTTACCCAGCAAATTTGCTGGGATTTAAAATGAGATTCATATAAACTTGTATATATTATCTAATTAATAAACAATACTAATACACAAGTAGAAGCAAATGAGCACTGCCCAGTGCTCAGACTTTGCTGGCTAATTAATTCTGCCACAGCTCCCTTCTGCAGGAGATCAGCTCCCCAGCACAGCCACGCGGGTGCTGGTGTGGTCCTCAAGCCAAGAAGGGCTGAAGAGTCAGAGGACATTGGAGAGGGATTCTTGATGAGGGAGGGGAAGGGTTTGACACTGAACAAGAGGAGATGGAGCTGGGATGTGGGGAAGAACTTCTTTGGTGTGAGGGTGGTGAGGCACTGCCCCAGGTTGCCCAGAGAAGCTGTGGCTGCCCCATCCCTGGAGGGGTTCAAGGCCAGGTTGGAGGGGGGCTTGGAGCAACTTGGTCTGGTGGGAGGTGTCCCTGCCCAGGGCAGGGGGTTGGAACTGTGAGGTCTTTAAGGTCCCTTCCAACCCAAACCATTCTGTGATTCTATGACATCAGGGCTGCATTCATGCCTTACACCCAAGCCCCCCTGTCCCCTTGGTCCATGACAGCAGACGTTGCCTGGGGAAGAAGAGAAGAGGGAGGATGTCCCCACCAGTCTTCCTCCTGGCTCTGTCACCCTGTGGCCATCAGTTTTCTGGGGACTCCCTGGGCCACCAGCTACCTCCACACCATCACATCTGGTAGCCTCGTCCTCCTTCTCTCAGACAGCACCTCTTGTTGAGACCATGAGTGTTGCCTGCCCTGCTCTTCTCGCCCTCCAACACTTGTGTTTCTCCCATGAAGGTGATTAAGCACCACAGTGAAATTATTTCAGATCCTCTGGTTTTCTGAGACACCAAACAGCCTTTGCCCCATGCCCTTTAGGGAAGTGCACCATGGAAACTGGTTTCCAATGGATATGCATCTGATTTCTGTCCCATATCCCACATGGGGATGTAACCCCATCCTCTGGGCTCCTGGGTCTTCTGCTGCACCATTGCATGTGCATAACGTAGGGTCCCTCTATCTGCTCTCACATGAAAAAAGTCACCTTGAGCATCTTCCGAGCTGTGGCAGCCAGCAGAAGGTCACTGGGTCTTTTAGAGACGTATTTCTGGAGAATTCTAACACACTGATGGCAAAAAGGCTCTTGTCTATAAAAATCATTAGCTCAATAATACATTAAAATCAATGTCAGTCTGAGGTCACTGCAGATTGTGAGGGGAGACGAAACAAGCCGTTTGCCCCCATCACCTCTGCATGACGCTTATCACACCCTTTAAATATCCCCAGGGAAGGGATTAGAAGAAAGGCAGGGACAGCTGGAAAGTTTAAATCAAATAGTTTGGGGGTTTTTTTTGATGGAAAACTGGCATTGCGGCAGGATGAAAACACACAAAATACAGGAGAATGTCACAGTTTATCAGATCTTTTATTTTCTTTTCCTGTTAAAAATCCACTTTTTCTACTGACACCCTCCAGATCCAGACTGGTGCTCGCTGGAGGCTTCAGACCTGCCCGGCCTGGAATGGGGAAGGGGATGCAGAGACCAAGCCAAGGGGCAGAGGGTGACTCCAGTTGCAGCTCAACAGGGGACAAAGCCCAGAGCCAAGCTTCAAGGACAAGATGTGAGAACGGCATTACTCCTCTGCACTGAAAAACCAAGAGCATCCATTTCTCTGAGCTCCTCCGTGAACAGAGCAAAATTCACATATTTTGATGATCTGCCCCCAAAGCCTCCACAGAGCCACTCCGCAGTCCCCACCCCCACCACCCGGAGCCAGTGACAGTGGACTCTGCTCCCTGCTCTCCTCCTGGCAGCTGCTTGATGCCATTTCCCCACTCTGATGCATTTAAAGGTGCATTTATAGCACAAAGTAGATGTTTACAATTTATAATGGTGTTCCAATTATGGGCTGGGAAAGCGCCTGGAATTGAGCCTGTCTCCGTTATTTATGGGCAGTGTAATCCTAACCCAATAGATACCTCTCCTGAAGAAAGCTAACATTTTTCACTGGGGCTCTGAAAGCAATACTTCATGCTAATAGAGTCTGCTACCTGAGGGAAATAAGCCTGCACAGCCAGCTCCCCGGAGAAGAGCATCTCGAAGTGGAGGGATCCAGAGGTCTTGATCGAAAAGCAACAGGCTGCTGGAAATGGACATCTGCTGGATGTCCAGTTGGATCCAGCCAAGAAAGCAAAAGATGGAGCTGGGAGGAGGAGCAGGGATGTCAGCCTCCCACTGGGTGCAGGGATGGAGATGGAAGAGGATGGGGTAAGATTCCCACCTTTCCCATGCGAAGAGTATCCCTCCTCTACCCTTGTGCCCCATGGGGTTCAGCTAGGAGTATCTGCATTGGGAGAGCATTTCATGCCCTTGTGACACCCCAGACCCCATCACTTCTTCATCAAAACAAGTGTGGCCAGCAGGTCCAGAGAAGTGATTCTGCCCTTCTACTCCACTCTGGGGAGACCCCTCCTGGAGACCCATGTCCAGCTGTGGAGTCCTCAGCACAGGAAGGACATGGAGCTGTTGGAACATGGCCAAAGGAGGCCACAGAGATGCTGGGAGGGCTGGAGCCCCTCTGCTGTGAGGACAGGCTGAGAGAGTTGGAAGGGTTCAGCCTGGATTAGAGAAGGCTCCAGGGAGGCCTTAGAGCCCCTTCCGGTCCCTCAAGATGGGCTTCAGGAAAGCTGGGGAGGGACTCTTTACAAGGGGAGGACAGGGAGCCATAGGATGATGGGGAAGGGTTTGTCATGGAAAGAGGGGAGATGGAGATAAGATGTGGGGAAGAGCTTCTTTGGTGTGAGGGTGGTGAGAGCCTGGCCCAGGTTGCCCAGAGAAGCTGTGGCTGCCCCATCCCTTGAGGGGTTCAAGGCCAGGTTGGAGGGGGCTTGGAGCAACCTGGTGTGGTGGGAGGTGTCCCTGCCCAGGGCAGGGGGGTTGGAACTCCATGATCTTTAATGTCCCTTCCAACTCCAATCATTCTGTGATTTTATGCTTTATCCAGAGCTTGCTGCTTATTTCTCCAAGAGGAGCTAGCCCTCCTGCAGCACAGACAAGGATGTTCAGACCAGTTGGACTAGGACATGGTGATGGGACAGTTAGGACACCTGAAATGGGAGACAGGTTGCGTCTTCCTGGGAGAAGGTTAATGCTCCTTGTCTCTAAGGTAGGACCTGCCTGCTGGCTGGTGATACCGGGTCTCACAACACTTCTTGCAGGCTGGCAGGAGAGGAGCTCCAAAGCCAGAAGGTCTCTGCCACGTTTTGGGGGTAACAAACCTTGTATTGGTCTGTGTCTGCACAGACCAGTCCACGGCAGATTCCTCTAAGCATCCTCGTCCAGGTTGAAGGGCCTCTAGAACAGTAAATAATGTATCTATAAAATATTGTTTTGGCTCATTAAGGCACACTAGGAGCTAAATTACTGAATAAACCCTCTCCACTGTATTACCTCCCCCCACTCTCTGCCCAAGTGGGCTTGCTGGGCTGCGAGAAGAGCAGCAGCAGTGGGGCAGTCATCTTCATCTCAATCTTGATGACCTTGATTTTGCATGACAAGCTGCATACTTAATTAATTAAAGAAAAAAAACCCCTCCGTTCCTTCTAAAAGGCCATTATTTTAATTTTGACAGGTAATTACAAGAGAAGAAATGATAAATCTTCCTGAACACTGTTTGTCTTTAGCAGGGGCATTAATTATGGATGTTTTAAAGCTGAGGCTGGATGTAGCTGAAGACGTGTCAAGGCATGAAGAAGTGCTCAGGACCACCTTGAGCACGTCTTCCTGATGGGTAGTCCCACCGCTGCATTTCTTCCTGCACTGTAGGAAGGATGATGATGTTCTGAAGCTCCATAGCAGGAGTGAGGGATTGAAACAGCAAAATGAAATTCACTAGAGAAACTCATAACGGCATGACACACTTGGCCTCTGGAACTCATTGCCGTCATATATCATCTGGCAGCGTTTAAAAAAGGGATCACCGTTTTATGCAGATAATAAGAAAATCCAGAGTTATATCAAAGAAAAAGAAGAGAACCAAGATATTCAGTGGAAATGAGAGCCTGATTTCTCATGCTTTAGGGTGCTCAGCTCCTTAAATGTTCATCCCACAGTAGTATCAGCTCCTCCCTGTGGTCCTCCAGAGGAAGAGAAGATGACCGCCTTGCTGCCTGGTGAACCAGACACTTCCAAACTCATCGTTTAATGGCCAAGTGCTCCCATTCTTGGCCATTCCCTGCCCACCTTCCTCTTGGACACGGCATTGATTTGGGTCCCTCTTTATTCTACCAACGGCCTCCACAAAAGCCATAAGATCTCCACCAGCCCTCAGGCCACGCTGTGGCCAGAGACACTGCTGTCCTTGTGCCCCTGGGTCCCAGGCATTCCCAAAATGCTGGTGTACCTGCAAAGACAGTACTTTTTTAAGCTGTTATGGCCGAGTTATACTTTGCTTATCTCATCACCTGCTGCGGCTTGAAAAGGTGCTTTCTTTTTGGTGGGTGATAAACCCAAGTCATCAAAATACCAGAGTTGGCCAGAAAAGTGCTTTCCCTCAGACCTGGCATGGAAATAGCAGCTTTGATGAACCCAGGTTGGCCTTGTGTCTGGTCACCAGCCAAAGCAGCCGCTAACACGCAGGCAAGGTGGAAGGGTCCAATTAGATAGTCATTAACCTTTTCTGAGGCAGGAAAGCCATTTACACCCCCCAGCTCAGGAGCTCCACAGGCAGCTGCTGCGTCACTGATGGGCAAGACGTGGTGTGATGGGGCTGGGAGAGGATGGGAAGGGTCTCAGTTCCACCAGAAACGGGGATGGCTCAGAGAGCATCCTCCGCTACCACTGCCCCTTCCTGGCAGAACATTAAATCGGTTAAGAGCAAATCCTCTCTCCTTGGTTTCTACATCAGCTTTGCCTTTATCACACTGCAGAAAATCGGCTCAGCCCCTCCAGGAGCATCCCTGTGCCTTGGATTCCGTGGAAAGAGAGTCGGTGCTTTGCTCCCTCATAGAATCATAGAATCATTTTGGCTGGAAAAGACCCTTGGGATCATCCAGGCCAACCATCAGCCCCACTCTACAAAGGTCTCCCCTACACCAGATCCCTCAACACCACATCTCATCGACTCTGAAACAGTCAGGGATGGGGACTCCACCACCTCCCTGGGCAGCCCATTCCAGGCTCTGACCACTCTTGATGGGAAGAATTCTTTCCTCATGGCCAGCCTAACCCTACCCTGCTGCAGCTTGAAGCCATTCCCTCTCCTTCTATCACTCATTGCCCATGAGAAGAGACCAGCACCAACCTCTCTCCAATGTCCTTTCCAGCAGTTGTAGAGAGGGATGAGGTCTCCCCTCAGCCTCCTCTTCCTCCAACTAAACACTCCCAGCTCCCTCAATGGCTCAATGGCTTCTCCCTCAGAAGATTTATTCTCCAGGCCCTTCCCCAGCTCCGTGTCCCTCCTCTGCACTCGCTCCAGCCCCTCCAGATCTCTCTGGTGCTGAGGTGCCCAGAACTGGACACCAGACTCAAGGGGTGGCCTCCCCAGTGCTGAGCACATGGGGACAATCCCCTCCCTACTGCTGCTGGTCACACTATTCTTTATACAAGCCAGGATGCCCTTGGCACCACCTGGGCACACTGCTGGGTCATGTTCAGCTGCTTGTCAACCAGCACCCCCAGGTCCTTTTCTGCCAGGCACCTGCCTGCATCCCAGGCTGGAGAGGAGGTGTGGGAGGGCAGAGCAGCAGCTGGTGGGATGCTGTGGACAGCCCCTTGGAGAAAGGATCCAGCCAAGGAGATCATGCTCTCCCATCCCGCTCTCACTCCTGACCTTTCGGCTTGGAATGGTTTCCTGCCTGGCTTTACGAATGAGCGAAGGCACTCGGGACATCTGTAAGTGTCATTAGCAGGGTAATTTGCACACACTGTAGTTGTAACCATCATTAAGAGGGCGATTTACGAAGATCGGCAATAATTCAGCTAGATTCGATGCAATATTAAAACCAGTGCCCGTCCGCAGAGGGGAGCTGAGAGGCGGGTCGGCCCCCTCCATGGTGGCTACCTCCTGCTTTTCCCAATCTGCCCATAAAGTCTGGATTAAACAGGAGGATTTAGGTGGTGTCCAGCTTCCCAATTATTCAGTGCTAGAGGAAAGCATGTGGCAGCGCCCTGAGTGCTCCGGGGGAGCCCTGGCATAGGGATAAAGGACCCAGCAGCATCCCATTCCCATAGACCTACCGAGAGGGGCTTGGCTGGGGGGAACTGGAGGACCAGGCACAGGCAGGAGCCCAGGGCTCACTGCCAGGGCACGTCTACACCAGCGCGTGCTCCAGCTGCACTTTAGGAGGGGATTTATCTCATCCTGGAAAAAAGCTGGGTTCAGGCAAGAGAGGAGCCAGCTTTTGCGAGCTGACAACACTTTTGGGTGCAGATCCAGGTAAATCAGGGCTGATGGAAGGGGCATAGTGACACTGGAAACCCAATGCTCGTAAGCCTTCAAGACCCTTCCCCAGGCTGGTTTGTGAAAACCCATAACGATTTATTGTCATTTAGACAATTCTTCTGTCACTCCATGACCCCTCCCCACCTGGGAAGGGGAATCAGGGAAAACAAGGAAACATGAGGGTTGAAATATAAACAGATTTAAAAGGATAAGACTAAATAACATCAGGCTAAAGAACCAGTATTAATCCCAGTACTAATATCAGATATATGAGGATTATCCCCATCCCAACACAGGAGGCCGTGTGCTCCCAGCACGGACAACTGGTGTGAAACCTCGTGAGCGCTGTGGCTTTGGGAGGAAGGGAAAGGCTCAGGGTTCCAGCACCGGGGCAAGGAGTTCCCAGGGTGGTAGCCATCAAGGGAGAGAGAGAACTTTTCAGCCAACTTCCTGGTTTCTAATGAATGTGATGTTCATGGTATGAAATAATCCTGTTGGCATCTTGGGTCAAGTGCCTGGGGCTTGCTCCTCCTCATCCCCACATCTGGGGAGCTCGAAAACACTGAGACCTTGAAACACACATTCCATAGCTGGCTAGAAAGTGAATATTTTTATTAATTTGGACAGGAGAGCCTTCTAAAAGTCCCATTTTCCTCAGAAATGTGTCGCTCAACCCAGGACAGCGGCCCCCTCTGCAGACTCACGTACCCCATTAACCCACAGAGGTTTTTCCCCGGGTTACAGGTGCTGGATCCTCATTTTTGCTGGAAAGCTGAGCTCCTCATCACCCCAGAGAAGAGGCTGCTGCCCTCTGCCCTCTCTGTCTCCCCTGGCCTCCCTGCCCCTCCGTGTGTTCTGCAGAAGCGCAGGTTTCCATGCTTTTCTCTCCACATTTCCCTTTCCCAAAGGGCAGGGACAGCATGAAGACATCACAGGAGGTCCCCAAAGGCTGGGCTGGGGCCAGACTCCCACGTTAATCACAAACCCCGTCAACGAGTAACCCATGAGATAGGAAAAGCTCCATGGCCCAGCTGTCAGGCACACGCCTCTCTCTTTTGCATTTGACTTCACCCAAAAGGAAAACCCAAAACTTGCAGCAAACCACCATGAAGGTTGTAGAAGTGCCCAAAATGAGCCTATCCTCACATACTTGAAGATGTCCCCCCAGGGAGGCATCCTGCTCTCGCAGATATTGTCCCATCTGATGGCCATGCTGCCAAGGGGAGCGTCCCTGGATGTTTGTATGGAGCCATAATCACGCTGGAGTCGCTTTATTGTCTTCTGAACAGCCTTGGACATAAGCAAAGAATAAATCCAAATTATTAAATCCCTTAATCACTTCTTGTCACCACTCACAGAGAAGGGATGAGGTTGTAAGCACCATCAGTGGTGAACCCAGACAAGAAACCCTGCTATGGGGCTGAGCAAGGGTGAGGATGAGGAATCAGCGATGGTCACCTCTGCCCTGGACATTTGTCCACCACCCAGGTGACCATACCAAGGCTTCGGGGGGCTTTTTTGTCCCCACCTCACTTGAGCTTTTCATCTTTGTGTCCCCCTCTGCCGTATTGTGGGGACAATAGTGCCCCTCTCCTGCGCAGGGATGTTAGGATAAGCGTGCTGAAGACTGCAAGATGGTGAGACACATTACTATGGTAACAGGAGCACCACGTACCTGAGAGAAACCTGGAGGAGAAGGCCTTGATAAAAGGAGCAGAGAGGTGCAGAAGAAGGGGAGACTTATTCCAGCCCTTGCCAGTTGGGAGCAGGGACCATGTTGTCACCCAGGCTGAGAAGCAAGGATGCTCCTGGAGAGACAGAGCAGATGAGATGGGAGAGACAGATCAGCTCTGCTGGGAGCCACCCCCTTGCTCAGGAGGGACAGATGGACATGGGACTTCCTGCAGCACCCCAAGTGTGACTTCACCTGGTGGGAAACCAGCAGGAAAGCCATCAAGTTGGCCAACACTTAAGTAGATGGTATCCACAAGCTCACCTACTGCAGAGCATATTAAACTGGGAACTGGTTGCCCAGAGAAGCTGTGGCTGCCCCATCCTTGGAGGGGTTCAAGGCCAGGTTGGATGGGGCTTGGAGCAACGTGGTCTGGTGGGAGATGTCCCTGCCCAGTGGGTGGCACTGGGTGGGCTTTAAGGTCCCTTCCAACCCAAACCATTCTATGATTCCATGAAAACAGCCTTACTCCTCATTCCTCCTGCCACAGATTCACAGGCACACCCCACATTCAGTCATCAAGACCAACCTTCCCAGCATCACAGGCCACTCCATCTCCCTCAGTTCCCCAATACTTCATGTGGGAATGAAGCATCTCTCAAACCGTCCAGTCTCCACAGGAAAACCCACTGCTTCCCAGAGAGGTTTGCTCACATGGTTTATCGCCCTGCCTGCCTCAACCACCAGCTTCATTTCTCACCCAGCTCCCTCCCAGCCACCTTGTCCCTCCAGTACCCTTATATTTACCGCATGTTTTGCTCTTCCAGAGGTGCTCAAACTGGAATAAACCCACCTCACAGTCGTCTTTGCGAGGGACCAGATAGCACAAACTGGTTTTTTTTCCCTCATAAGATGCTTTCTCTGTTCACCCATGGCCAAAAAAAACTAATGGAAAAGGTTCAATCCTGCGTCCCTCCCAAAGGGTGATGCTTAATAAGCCGGCTTTATTCTCCTCACCCGCACAGAAATCGCTCACGTGGGTGTTCCAGGACTCGCCAAAAGGGCATTTTTATTGTTTGGTCATTGAAAGGTTTCAAATCCCGGTTTGAAGAAGCCGAACAGCATCGGCAACTCCTGTAACAATCGACACAAAAGCGTCTTCCAAGTGTCTCTTTTATGTGGTTTTGCCCATAATCGTGGCAGGGAGATAAAGTTCTGTAATTTATTTCCACTAATATAGTCAGGCAGCAATTGATGTTTTTTTATGAGGGTGAATATGTCTGTGGGATGTGCTAATGTTTATAGGCTGGTAAATTTGATTTATATGGAATAGTCAGCGTTGCTATTGGTAAAGGCCCAGCGTTTCTAGGAGAGCTAACATGATTTGCATTGATGAGATTAATATCAATTAAGCACTCTCAGGTCTGCAGAGCGCAGCCGACCAGATTTCCACCTGCTCTGATCCCAGTGGGTGAAGGAGCTCTTTGCTTTGAGGGCAGCGAGGGGCTCTTTGACCCCCAGAAGCACTAACCTCAAGGGGTTTGGTTGCCCTTTGCTGGTCCCAGCTCCAGAAAGACCAGTTCTGCTCATGCAGGAGGTGCTGGCTCCACTCAGCTCCTGCTCCCTTCATCTATGGCGGTGCAATTTAATGGGAAGGGCACAGCATGGTGCGGGGCAAGAGCATCCTCTGGATGTGTCTGCTCGTCCCTCCATGTCCAGTGACCAGGGGTGAGGGTGCAGAAGGGACATGACAGCTCCAGCAGCTCCATCTGGGCTGAGGGACGGTCCGATGGCGGTGGTGTTTCAGTGCCCTCTTGTGCCCAAGCACAGGGTTTCGGGAGGGGCTGAGCCTGGAGAGATGCTGTGAAGCTCTGGGTGCTTTTGGGAAGAGAGAAGAATGTTTTCCACCGAGGTCACCCCCGCACTTTGCACGATCCCGAAGTCCATGAAGAAAGAAGACCACATTTAGGAAATTAGGCTTAATGCTTTCAAGTACCGGGTGCTTTGGATCTCAAGGGAGGTGGCCCATAGCAGGGAAGGCAGGGGGGACTTGGGGTGACTCCCGGTGATGCTGGCACGGTGGAGCAGCCCACAGCTGCTGGAGAGGTGTGGGAGGAAGCGACGGGGCTGGAAATGATGGCGGGGATTTGCCGGGAGACCCGGCTCAGCCGGTGGCGTGGGTGCAGCTTCCCAGCACGGTACATCCAGGATTGTCGGCATTAACAGGCTGTCTAAAGCTGATTCCTCCGCTGCTCCCTTCCCCTTCAAACCATCTTGGCTCGGCAGGAAAACACGGGATTTGTGTTTCCCAGCTCTGTCCCACGGTCCTAAAAACCTTCCAAGCCCAGCCTTTGCCACCTCACCCACGGGGATGGATAGGACGGAGAGGGGTTGTCCCCAGCCTCCAGGCAACACAACCCCTCCCGAGCCCGTGTAGCGATGGATGGAGTTTGACAGGCTCCAGAGCCAGCCTGAAAGCTTACAGCTGCCAAACGACACCAGAACGGCGAGCTGACAAACCCCATCTCGTTCCAGCTCAGAGAAGGTTAAGGAGGAACCGTCTTCCCGGCACCACTTTAAATTCTCCCGACAGGGAAACCTTCCCTGCCCGGGTAAATAATTTAAACCCTGAGTCATCTGGCTTATCTAGTTTAATCTGGTGCCTTGTGTGAGGCATCAGGCAGAGCTGTCACAGGCTGGACCCAGGTGGAGTGGGATAGACTGGGGTCGGCATGGGCTTGCAAAGACCCGTGGCTGGATGAAGATTTTCCAGCAGGCAGCCTGAGGATGACGTGAAAAGCAAGTAAATTCCTTCCAAAATGAGAACCACATCTTCTCAGGTGAAGGGAGTGATGTCCATCTGCTCCCCCCAGGATCAGCATCTACACCTCTGGGAAACTTCCACCAGCATCACCTCAAGCTGTGGGATCCCTGAGGGGTTGAAGAGCACCACGAAGGCAGTGGCCCTACAGCTGGGAGGGGAAATGGGAAATCGTCCCTCACGGTGTCACCCTGCCAGCAAGGGAAAACCAGGGCTGTCCGTGGACTCCTGGTGATGGGTGGCTGAGAGACAGAGGGGGCTCACACCCAACACAGATGTGGTCACAGCTGGAGGCTGTTGATGGGATGAAGCCCTGCAGGGACATATCTGGTGGTGGTGGTGTGGTCCCACACGTGGTGAAAGTGGACTGGACAGCTCTCTACTGTGAAATGTCCTTACCACCCAAGCTTCTGCAGTTATGTAGTGAAGACACCTCCATCCAACTACCTTCAATAACTCGTTGCTTTAATGTGCTCTTGGGAGCCACTGCTGCACGGGAAGGAGTTTAAGCCGTGGAGAGCACGTCCATGGCTCGCACCACACCAACTACTTCAGTCCCCAAGAAATAAAACCTAACAATGGTGGAATCCATAAAATATGGATTGTGGCTGGTGATTCTCTAGTGGTTCCTCTTGGGCCTTCCTCTGGAGCACAGCATTTTTTGGAGATCTCTGCAGCTGCCTTGGCCCAGGGGCTCTGTGCCTTTGCTCAACATGGTCAAGGTTGCTTATCAACCAATATTGGTCCCTGCTGCCTTCCTCCACCACCCATGACTGTCCATCTGGGAGATTTTTCCATCTCCTGGGAATGTTACTGTGATAAGCTAAATATCTCCCTTCCATCCCCAAAGTATGAGTTAGCCACCGGCATGGATTTGCAATTTATATGTTAATTGTATCTTCCTCCAGGGAGTGTGCTGACCTCCAGAAGGGGAGGTTTAATTGAAAAATATGCAAAGGATGCTCCTGGCTTTTCATCCAGAGAGGAATCTTCCCCCGGTCTGTGCAGCCAGCTGAGAACAAGCAGCCTTCCCAGAGAGGCACTGAGCCTCACCTACGCTGATGAACGGGGTCTTGCTAATTAGGCTTCAGCCTGTGCCACATAATAGGAGAAGAAGCCGAGGTAATCACGTTTGGTCCCAGCTGACAAAGAGAAGGTCCTTTGATCAGCATCCCCTGGGCTTTGACCCCCTGCTAATGATCTGGCACCTGGTGGGATGCTGGAAAAGTCTGAAGTTTTAAGAGGAACTCCAGCAAAGTAATCGTTGAGGTCTCCACACCTCTGAAAGTGTCACAGGAGATTAAAAACAGCATCTGAGTAAATGGAGATGACGGTGCCGAGCGCTCCTGAGAGCTCCAGACTTTCTGCATGAAGGGAAAAAGGAAAGTAGGATTTTTCCCAAGCGCCTTCTTGATCCCCAGAGATGGACTGAACCAGAGAGGTCCTGCTGAAGCTGCCAAATCTCTCAGGCACAAAATGATTCTGAATATGCCCCCACCAGGAATGGAAACACCCATGGAGATGTTCCTGTGCAGCCGGGCCCTGCATTCCTGCTGGGAAATCGGTGCTGTCATTTATTGTGCAGGGAAATCTCCTGCCGGCAGAGCCACCACTCTGTTGGGAGGGAGCCTTTCCCTCTGCAACAGGGGTGGGAAAACCATGGAGAAGGGAAGAAGGGAAAAGCAGCAACTTGCTGAAGGTCATTCAGCAAACCAGGGGTGGGAGGAGGACCCAGCGTCCTGGCTGTTGGCACACGCTTGTCCCCGAGCCCTAGGGATTTCCATGTGCTCACGGGGGGACGACAGGAATGAAAAGGGAGGTGGAAAAGCAATAAAGCCCTAATCCTCACAAGCCTCACTTTCTTTCCCCAAAAGCCCATTGCTTCTGCCAGGGCCCTGCGGCATCGCAGCAGGATGCCTCGTACCTACCGACTGCATTGCAGAGCGAACAGGCAGGCAAATTAAACTGCCTTTGTGTTGGCATTTCTTCATCTTAAGCCTTTTGTTTACCTACTTTATTTCCAGAAGTTTGTTTGGGTTTAGGAGCATTTCCCACATCTCAGTAAAAGGGAAAAAAAAAACCAACAAACTAAACAAACAAAACAAAACAAAAAAAACCCCACCAAACAGAAAGCAAGAGCTAGGTGTTCTCTGGTTTAGGTTTCTTTCCTACCTACAAGTAGGAAAAGCATCTCTGCACCCCCTGGAGAAGGGTTTTCCTGTGGGAAGGGGAACTGGTGCCCAGCACAGCCCAGTCTGAAACAAAGCAGCAAAAGCCTCTCAGCAATTGCACAGATGAACAGCTGAGCCACGTGCATACTCCATGGGAAGGAACACCCATCATCACTGCCAGCCCATTGGGCTGTGAAGCCACCAGGCACGAGGCTGGGATAAAGTCCCACCGAGAAATTAGGCCCTATGAGAAGGAAAAGGGTGAAAGGAGCCTTTTCTGACCCATTAATACATTGGAAGTCTGCTCAGGGGAAGATCTTCGGTGACAAACCCGATACAAAGAGGCTTTGGACAGGGAACTGCTGGAGAGGGCACAGCAGAGGACTACAAAGATGACGAGGGGCCTGGAGCATCTCTCTGGTGAGGAAAGGCTGAAGGACTTGGGCATCTTTATTCTGGGGGAGAGAAGGCTGAGGGGGGATCTGATCAACACCTAGAAATACTTCAAGGGTGGGTGTCAAGAGGAAGGGTCCAGGCTTTTTGCAGTGGTGCCCAGGGACGGGACAAGGGGGAACGGGCACAAACTGGAACATGGGAGGTTCCATCTAAACAGGAGGAACTTCTTTGCTGTGAGGGTGGCAGAGCCCTGGCAGAGGCTGCCCAGAGAGGTGATGGAATCTCCATCTCTGGAGACATTCAAACCCCACCTGGACATGTTCCTGTAGGACCTGCTCTGAGTGGACCTGCTCTGGCAGAGGGTCAAACTAGATGATCTCCAGAGGTCCCTTCCAACCCCAGAGCATTCTGGGATTCTCTGATTTTGCCTGTCTGCACTGCCCAGGACACTGTGGTGAAGTCACTAGAGGGGAAAGACATCATTACTTTTGCTGCCCATCCTGGTGCCTTCACCAAACAGACAGGAACTACGTGATGCCCAGATTTGCCCCAAAAGCCTGGAAACCTCCCCAAAACCATTGGCAAACTTGCTGGGATGGCAGACAGCAACTAAATCTGATGCCAGACCAGGGAGCAACTCATCCAGCAAAGAACTCCTGGGCACAGAGCGTGGTCCTGGAGCGATGGATTCTTGGTGGATTCCACCACCAAGAACCTCCTGCACTGGAGCAATATTTCAACCTCTCCTGGCATTTCATTAAGGGTTATTAGCAGCTCTGTAATTGCCACCGGAGCAGGGTTTCGTGTTCTGCTTAATGAAGTGTCAGTGCTTCTGAAGGGAAGCTTCGTGGTTTATGGGGGTCTAAGGCTGCAGTGGAAGCGTGCAGGGGGGAAGGGTGAGCCG
This sequence comes from Jacana jacana, assembly GCA_013400555.1. Taxonomy (NCBI): domain Eukaryota; kingdom Metazoa; phylum Chordata; class Aves; order Charadriiformes; family Jacanidae; genus Jacana; species Jacana jacana. The sequence continues at coordinate 190,873 of VZTM01012984.1, forward strand.
GAGGGTTTGGGAACCCGAGGGAGGGCAGTCTCCAGCACCAGCTGCCCCCCAAATTTCCTTTCATCCCCATTTCATCCACACATGGGGGTGCCCCAAAGGGACTGAGTCAAAACAGTAGAGATTCAGATGTAATTTAAGAGGAAAAAATGCTTTCTTTGGTGCTTTGCTCCATCTAGTGCCCATGGAGTGAGGCTTGAAAGGGACAGGCATCAGTGATACCTTCTGGAGCACTTTTGGGAAGACCTTGGGAAACCACATTGTCCATGTCCCTCTCCTGTCCATGGGGAAGCTCCCTGGCTTGTCCCAGCCTCTGGGGAGGAATGACCCCACTCCCAGCCCCACAGGATAAACAATAAACCAAAATTAAGCCCAGATGTTGGTCCAGCTCCACATCCCCAGCATGGGGGATCAGCAGACACAGAGGGCAAGCCCCAGTCCAGTACCCAACACATTTTGTGGGGACAGGAGCAGCCCACAGCACCACCCATTTTCTGCAAGCAGCTTGCAGGGACAAACCAGGCAGAGCTCTGCTCTCATCCTGGTACTTGCATGGGTGGCCAGACTGGTTGAACTGGGCAAGCATCCTGCCACCCCATGGCTGGTGGGGGCAGGTCACTGGGGGACACTTGTGTCCTCCCTGGCCAGAAAGTGGTGGTGGCAGAGAGAGAAGGGGAAGTACATCTGCCTGGTTGGGTCAGTGGCCACAAGGTGACTGTTCTGGTGATGGAAATGGAGCAGCAGAGGGGAGAGGAGAAAAAAGGAGAGGAAAGGGGCACAAAGACCAAGAAAACAGCAGCCCTGAGATGGCCAGTGACAAGAGGGCACAAGGAGCTATGTAACAGCAAGAATTTTTCCTTGCTCGTCCCCCTCACAAGCCCCAGGAGGTGCAGAGGTGGCTCAGGATGGGCCAGAGGCTGCTGTTCCCCGAGCCTGGTGTAACGCGTCTCTGCTGGGGACCACTGAGTTGAGTTTGGGCAGAGACTGATGAACTTGCCCCAGCTCTGTGTGGGAGCCAGAGGTCCCATGAGCCACCTTGGCCTGCTTTGGGCTGTGAAAATGGCAGTGGTGTCCGATGAAATGCCCATGAGAGGCCGAGAACAGGCACGAAACAGCCTCAAAATGGATCATAGCAGCCATCGTGTCCCTTCTGTCAGCCAACTCACTGTGCAACAAGCTTCAGTGCCCAGGGGGGCTCAGCCAGGGCAGTTACCCGAGGCCAGCTCATCACAACCTCCTTCACTAGCAGGAAACAGCATGGGGGTTAGGAACAGGCACAGAAATCACAAAGGTTTCTCCTCCCCAGCTACACCTCCGTGAAAGGAAGCAGAACACCCAAGATGAACCTTCCAAGGGAGCCACCTCCCTGTCACCTTCAGCGTGACACCAGCTCCTGCCTTGAGCTGGCAGCGGTCCCTGCAAAACCCCAAGATGATCCCCAGCTACGGGTGCATTTCTCTGAGCATCTCATTCTAGCTCCCCGGAGGTGACCCCAAAGGTGACACTGCATAAGGGACAAAGGACAGATACTGTGGCTGGCCTCATTCACCTTGGTAGGAGGGGAGCTGCGACATGGCTGTGGTGGCCTGGCTGACCTGGCCCTCCATGACTGGAGGTCGTGGTGACAAGGAAGGGGGGTTACACCCCAGCCCTGCTCAAAGTCCCAAGAAGGGATGTGTGTGACAGTCACTGCCATGGTAGTGCGCGGAGCCACAATGGGAGCCCTTGCTCAGGAGCTCCAGCCGGAAAGGCAGGGGTGTGGGGCCAAAGCCTGGCCACTGCCACAATATCCTTAGCCAGGGACATGACTGACTCAGAACTGCCCCGCACTGTGCTGTGGGGCTCATGGGGATCCATTCCAGGCCCTGTCATGGCCAAGAGAGAAGGGATCATGGTTTACACCAGTGCATCCCACTGCGGGCTGCTCCACCCACACCCACACCAGCCCTCCTCCTTCCCTGCCCCATGCCAGGCCCTGCCCCACACCAGGCCCTATACTGGGCCCTCCTCCTGCCCTGCCCCAGACCAGGTCCTATACTGGGCCCTGCTCCTGCTCTGCCCCATGCCAGGCGCTGCCCCACACCAGGCCTTATACTGGGCCCTCCTCCTTCCCTGCCCCACACCAGGTCCTATACTGGGCCCTGCTCCTGACCTGCCCCATGCCAGGCCCTCCCCCACACCAGGCCCTATACTGGGCCCTGCTCCTGCCCAGCCCCACATGGGTTCCTTCCCCACGCCGGGTCCCGCTCGCTGCGGGCAGGCTCCGGGATCTCCCTGCCCCGAGCCCGGGCAACCACGGCGGGTTGGGTCCCGGGTCCCGGTCGCCCCCGAGGCCGGCACTGCAGCGCCCATCCGCGGCGCAGCGCTGTCCCTGAAGGGCTCCCCCGGGTCCTAGCGCCCACCGGGGGGCCCCCCCCCCCCCCAGCCCTCCTCTTTCCCTGCCCCATGCCAGGCCCTGCCCCACACCAGGCCCTATACTGGGCCCTCCTCCTGCCCTGCCCCAGACCAGGTCCTATACTGGGCCCTGCTCCTGNCACACACACGTGTACACGCACAGGTTTCACGTGTGAACATGCACTCCTCGACACCCGTGTACACACACACACGCGTGTGCTTTTGCACCCAGGCCTGTACACGTGCGTGCTGCGCATGCAAACGTGCAGGGCTTCGTGCCTGCCAATGCACGCACCTCATGTGCACACGCACACACACACTCATGTCTGTAAACACATGTGCCTTCACACACACGTCTGCACACACAACCACACCCTCACACCTCCCTGCATGCACCCCCAGAACATGCACACCCAGGCCAAGTGCAAGGTCCTGCACGNCTCTGCCCCATGCCAGGCGCTGCCCCACACCAGGCCTTATACTGGGCCCTCCTCCTTCCCTGCCCCACACCAGGTCCTATACTGGGCCCT
>VZTM01012984.1:195002-213949 GCA_013400555.1 Jacana jacana
CCGGCCGTTGTGGCCTTCCCCGCGCTTCAGGGCCTGGGGCAGCGGCGGCCGGGCCTCCGCCAGCCTCCGGAGCCGCCCCTCGGTGCCCCTCGGCCGGGAGCTCGGGCCTTAAATCCCCAATAAGTTCTTTTTTCCCTGCTCTTTTGAGTTAAAATATCTCCATGCCTTCCCCTGCTCTCGCTTNGCTCCCCCCCCGCGCATGCGCATGCGCCGCCGCGGGAGGGAGGCCTGCACGCCGAGGGGCGGTGCCACGGGGAGGGGNGCCTTCCCCTGCTCTCGCTTCCCCGGTAAAAGTTAGGGGCAGCGTCTCCTCCACCACAGCCGGCCATAGCTGGTGCCCTCCCTCCTTCCCCGGCCCTCTCCCTCCCTCCCCGGCCCCCAGCAGCCCCGTTACCCGGTGAGGCCCTGCCGGGACGGGAGCAGAGGAAGCCTGAGGCCACAGACCCAGCTCTGGCCCCGCAGCCATTTCCCCTTGCACCGAGCGGCCTCGAAACCCAGCGATCACCAGCTCCGGTGAAGGCAGAGGGGGACCCTGCGGCCTTGGGGGTGCGTGTCCCCAGCGTGGGGAGACGGTGAGGTGGTTGGACAGGGTGAGCAGATACTCGCTAACGTTTGGGAAAAGCATATCTACCCTCAAAAAGCAAGAGAAACCACTCCTTTTCCAGCCCTGGACGTCTCTTAGAAGAACTTTAGCGTTCCCTCTTACACCAAAAGTTCTCACCTCCCTCTTGCCCGTCAGTTCACCCTTACACACGGGCTGGTTATTTTGGTTATTAGGTTTCTGGTGTAAAACCCCCGTTTCCTGGCCAGGCTGGAAATGGAGGAGCCCGGTTGTGCAACACGTCCTCAGCTGCCGCTGATGGCCTCCTCTGGAGCTGCCACCTTAATTAGCATGAATTCAAACTTGAGATATAAATCCAGCCCAGGGAATCCCCAGCTTGTGAACCTCCAAAACCAGCTGCCTTCCGTAGCCTTAAAAATGCTGCAAAACCCAGTGCTGAAAACTGGAGATGGCACAGCCAAAGCTGGTCTGAGGGTGAATTGAAGGTAACTGGGCTCGGAGGTGCTTAGGGCTGGGCAGACACTGCTCCTCCATGGGGCAGGCTGGAAAATCCAGCTGGGAAGCTGGAGCCTGACGGGAGCCATCGGGAGCCGCTCACCGCTGTGGGTAAACAAGGTGACATCTGCTTGTTTCCCCCCCACCGCTCCTTGGCTGGCCGGAACGCTGTGGTGGCAGCAGGCATTGGGGGCACAGAGTGATGCCCGCTGGGTGTATGTCACCCTGGTGTCTGGCACTGGGAAGCCGGTGCAGGAGATGGCTGGGTCGGTGGGGCTGGTTGAGCCCCAGGGCTTGTGGCAAGCAGTGTGGCTCGTGTCTGGCCGGGAAGCTGCATCTGGCTAGCAGCTTGCTGCCTGCTCCTGGGAGGGGAGAGCGGGTGTGATCTGGAGGGTCTCTCCTTTGTTTTGCAATTCCCAGGCTGGGGAAAACAGCCCCTCCCTTCCCAGTGCCCATCCCTGTCGAACGGAGAGGACTTCTCTGCTTCGTTATGCTTGGGCTTAATGAAGAGCTTCATTATTTGGGCACTAGGAGACACAACAGGCCTCATCTATGCCAGCGAGTGCTTAGGGGCTCTTTAATCATTGGATTATTAAACATCTGCTTGTCCTTTTGACATTCTTGCATGCCTGCTGGCTATTTACTGGTGGCTCAGGCAGAGAATTCAAGAGGATGACTTCTGTGGGGAGTTCCTTTTTGGGACCCTTTTGGGAGCTGATGTTTCCAGAGCACCCATGTGCTGGTGCCATGCCCCGAGCGGGAAGGAAAGAGGTTTTTTTTCCAGGAGGTGGAAGGTGATCAACTAAACTCCATCAGGCTGCTTGGCAGCCAGTTGGCCTGCCAGAGCCATGTCCTGGTCCCTGTCCCTGTGCTGGTGGGGTCCCAAGGCCGTGTCCCAGCATCCATGTTGTGCCAGCTGGTGTAAATTCAACAAGAGGTAGCCTTGCTTCTGTTTATCCAGGTGCTAGTTTCAGGCTTAGGAGAGGTTTTTCCTGAGGTCCCAGGTTAACCCTGTGGCAGTGGAGTGGGTTTGGCTCCCTGTGGTGGAGATGGGACTGTGCTATGGCCTTAAAGTTACCCCATGCTGATGCACAGAGGTGGCAAAAAGCAGCATTTGTTTGGTGATAAAAGGGGTTTTGGCACTTGCTGGTGAGAAGGAGCCTGGTTTCTGTGAGACGGGGAGAGTTTCTGCAACCCAAGCAGCTCTTAACCCTGGCAGCCCAGAGATCTTGTCCCTGGGCAGGCAGCAGCACGAAGGAAAGTAAAGTCTGGGGAGACCACACCAGGACCTTACAGCCCCTTCTGGTATCTTAAGGGCCCTATGAGAAACCTGGAGAGGGACTTTTTAAAGGGTATGTATCAACAGAACATGGGGGAAGGGTTTGCCACTGAAAGAGGAGAGACTGAGGATGAGATGTGGGGAGGAACTTCTTCACTCTGAGGGTGGTGAGAGCCTGGCCCAGAGAAGCTGTGGCTGCCCCATCCCTGGAGGGGTTCAAAGCCAGGTTGGAGGGGGTTTGGAGCAACCTGGTCTGGTGGGAGGTGCCCCTGTCCAGAGCAGGGGGTGTCACTGGGCAGGGCTTTAAGGTCCCTTCCAGCCCAAACCATTCTATGAAGGTTGTGCTTCCTGGAGAAACCTGTGCAGGCAGCCAGGATGGAGAAGTGCAGGTTGCTGGTATGGAGCCAGGTGAAAGATGGGGTGGCCTGGACGTGTCCAAGATATGGTGTAGTGCAGTGTGAGAGAGATCCACCTGATCCTCTTGGGAGCAGAAGAAAATGGTTTTCCTGCTCATCGTGTGGTTGGGGTTGGTGCAAAGCGGGCCTGGAGAGAATGGCCAGCGCTGGAGCTGCACACAAAGCTGCAGTGCTGCTTGGGCTGGATGACCCCACCCTTCCCAAGGGAGATGGTTTCCAAAGCAGGTTTCATCATAGACTGAGCCTCGAGTTAATTCAAGTGATGATACAAAGCAGATGAACGCTGTCCTCTTCGAGCAAGAGGGAGGAGGGCACCAACAGAGACCACAGCACCCTTTGTTTTCTGCCGGGGAAACATGATGGTGGGCTTCTAGGTAGACAACATCTCCAGAACTTGCTCTTGAAGGCACTCATTCTGTCTTACTTTACCAGAGGAGCTCTTCCTCTACCTTCTCGGAGCTCTGAGCTGTTTTCTGGGCAATTCAGCATGAGTGTTTTTATGCCAGGCACCTCTCTCTGCTCTTCCCGTGTGCCTCCATGTTGTGTTAGCAGCTGCCAGAGTTTCAGGCGGGAACCCGACACCTTTGTTCCTTGTTCCTGCTTGAGCTAATGCCCGTGTTATGGTTTGAATCCCCACGACCTTTCCTTTCTCTGACCTGTACCATCTGCAGCTTCAGAGGCGAGGCAGCAGACAGGCAGGTTCGTCTGGCCCCAGACAGACATCTCTTGCTGGTGCTTGAAACGTTGCCAGCACGTGCCCTAAATCTCTGTCTCTTTGCCTGTTGCTTTGCTCTTCTCCCTTTCATTTACTACTTCCTCATCTACAGAAGTGATCTGACTCCTGCAGCTCCTCCTCTGCCAAAATACTGCCAGTCTTCCATGCGAGACGAGCTGCGCTGGGGCAGTTTGGGGGCTTGCTGGGAGCACGGCGCTGCGTGAGAGTTTGCAGCGTGCAGGGGCATCTCGATATCACCACCAGCTCTGGGATGGACATTTCCACCAGGACAAACCCAGGCTCTTCATGACACCCACCCAAGAGGGATTTGCTTACAGATAAGACTGAAAAAGAAAATAAAGGGCAGGGGGGGAAACTCCCTTTTGGTGTATGTTTTGGGGGGGCTCAGTCTCAATCCATGTGATGCCCCAGGTTGAGGGGTGGCTTTAAACAGCTTGAGCTCTCCTTGGGACCAGCCTGGCACAGAGCTCAAATCCTGTTGGAACAGGCTTTGCTCTTGCATTTGTCCTAATGGGAAGCGCTGCTGTGTGGGGAGGGACTTGCAGGAAGAGCCGTTGTCGCCTGGCGTCTGTCCAGGGCTTTGCTCCCAAAGCCCCGGGCGAGGATGCAGTGTGGGCTCTCTCTCCCTCTTAGCATGCACAGAGTTGGATCGTGCCTTTTGGGATGGAGCAAAATGGGACGTGCGTCAGGAAGAGCGTTTTTCCCCTCATTGGGAGCTGCAGGAAGAGAGCTGTGGTCTTGGAAGGAAGATGGAGAGAAGCTCTCGAGCTGTTTTCTGAACTGCTGCTTTTCTTCAAGCTTCACTCTTCAGCTTCCCTTCTCCTTGCAGATCCGTCCTGTGATTTATTGCTCCCCATTTTTCTCCTTTCTGCTACCAGCCTCTCATTTCTGGCCTGCCCTTCCTCAAGAAGGGGCCTTTGGCAGGCAAGGAGGCTCCTGTCGTGCCAACAAATATCCATCGGGAAGCCTTCCAGCCTCCTGTTGGATCCAACTGAAGCTGACTCTCAGCAGAGCTCCCCAAACACCAGCGGCCTCTGCGTTGACCTGGGATGAACCACTAAACCACGGCCAGCCCCGTTCGTTCCTTTGCTTTTGGCAGGGAACAGAAACAAGCTGTTTTCTGTCCCGGTTCCAAATGGCCCCGCTCGCTCTCTGCGGGGAAGGCTGGACGAGGTCCAGCTTGTTCCTCAGAGCCTGAGCTTGCGAGGTTTGCCCTTTGTCCGCCCCACTGGCAGGGGCGGTGGGGCAGGGAGGGGAGGAGAAAGCAGAACCTGAAGGTGAGGGGTGTTTTCAGCCAGGAAGGAGCTGGGGAAGGTCGTCTTGGTTTGAGCTGGTCTAATAAAGTTTCCCTAATCTAAGCCCTCCTTGCATCCTGCTCATTTCCAGGGCTTCCGAGAGGGACTGGAAGCAGGTTTCACCCCGTGGGGGCTTGTAATGCTGTTCTGTGGCTCAACTGGAGATTTAAAGGCTGTGCTGGGCTTGCTTGAGTTGATGCTTAGAAGCCCATGGTCTCCAGGGAGCTGAGGCTCCCCTGGACAGGGATGCAGGCACTGGTTGACCACAAGGCAGTGACTGGCCCTGCTTTGCCAAGAGCCTTCTCCATTAGCAGTTTGCAAATCTTGAGAGCGAGCTGAGGGGGTGAAAAAACCATCCGTGTGGAGGGAGGATGCTGCCCGGCCTTTTTGGTTTTTGCTCATCCAAGTGATCAAATGCAGATCCCTGGTGGGCTGGAGCTCGCTCCCCTGGCAGCTTAGCTGTGGCTGATGGTTCTCAGATGTTTGTGGAGGGAGGTGACGTTAGAGTTGTCAGTGTGACAGATCCGTTCATCCTTGCGCTGAACCTCTCCCTGCCAATGGAATTGTCTTCTCGCAAGTGAGCGGCTTCTCGCCCTCCCAAGAGCAGATGGACACATGGACACCTTCCGCACTGTGCTCTCGCTTATGTGGAGGAGTCAAAGGCTCTCAGCCAACTGCAGCCAGCCTCCAAATCTCTCATTTCAGGGATGGACCAGAAATGTGATGGTGGGGTGGCAGCAGGAGATAGGAGAGACCTTGGGGCATGGTGGTGGGGAGAGTTGCCCTGGCTGAAGGACAGGAGCTAGTTATGGCTGCGTCGCCTCTTAATTCAAGCAAGCTGCTGACAACATTCCTCTGTCTGCAATGCTTTGGGAAGGAGCTGTGGTGGTGTGTGTAGGCACGTAGAGAACCTGCCTGACCACAGACCAGTGGCTGTGGTCTCCTGCATGGGCTTCGGCAACACCCGGGGTGAGGGTTTCCTTGAAAGCTGTCTTGTCTTCTCCCTGCTCCTGGTGGCTGTAGGGACCTGCAGGGGACTGTGTGCAGCTTCAGCACGATGCAGCTTCTCCTGGAGCTTTCAGATTCCCGATGAGAAGTTTCACAACCTCTTCTTGTGGCTTATCTGTTCTCCAGGAGCCCTCGTAGGTGAGTCAGCAGGGTGATGAGACCGCAGTCCTCTGTGGTCCTGCACTGCCTGCTGGTATTTCCCCACTCCTTGCTTTTTTTTTTTTGTTTTCATTTTGCAAAAGGTGTAGATCTTGGTGCTGCCTCTTCCCCCAGCCCTGCCACGGAGAATTTCATGATAAAACCCAGAGAAAAGGTTCTTGCCTTGTGACTTTTGGCAGGAGAGGAGGTGCTGCTGGCCACGGCCGGCTCTTGGCGGTGCCGGCACGGTCCTGCTTGTCACGAGGAGTTGTGTGAATGATCAAAAGGAGAGAAACATCTGGGGGCCGTTAGGAGGCAGAAACAGCTCCTGTCTTGTAGCAAGGGCAGGTTTGTGAGTCCAGGCTCTGGAAGAAGGAGGGCTCTCCAAAGGATTTGGTTGGGTTACCAGCTCCGCCTGCGCTTCATGTGTGTGCTTTTAAACTTCCACGTGCAGCACTAGCCCTGTGACCTGCTGCTGCTCTGCTGCCCGACTGCAAATGGCTTCTTCTTGCAGCACTTGGGATGTTTTCAGCATCTCCCACTTGCAGAGACGCCCATGGCCTCGGGCTCCAGAGCGAGGAGCAACCTGAGCTCATATGTTCTTTGCGCTTACCAGCTTTTCAGGGAGGAGGTGGGTGTGTTTTGGCTACAGCTGCAGTCAACCCAGCTCCCCCCACACACCCCAGCTCTGAGCCTGCCTGTGAAAGCCATGGAGAAACAGGCTGCAGCAGTGGTCTCCTGCTCCCAGCCCTCCCATACCTGGGCTTTGTACCAAAATTAATGCCTGTATGCCCATAACTAGGCCAGCTTTGTTAGCTCTCTTCCACAGCAGGGCCTGTGTGCTGTTGCTCCCTTCTCAGAGAGGTGGGAGGGGAGTTGTGGGGGATGTCCTGGCACGTCCAGGAGCCTGCGGCAGGGGAGAAATGCTGCTCTGCTGGCTTGGTGCCTCTCCCAGCCTCGTGTCTTGGCAGTGTGGAGCTTGAGGATCAAAGGATCCTGGGTGGCTGTTGGCTCCAACCGCTGGTGAAGCGTGTAGGGGCAGCCACTGGGTCATGGTGGGGGGCTGTCCTGGGGGGTTGCGTGCGGTGCAGACCTTGGTGGCATCTGTGAGCTCTGCTTGCCAAGCTGCTCTGCTCCTGGGCATGGGGAAGGGCTGTGAATGGGTCAGAACCCCTTTGCAGGTGTCATGTCCTGGCTTCTAAATGACCTTTCTGGGTCCCTGGAAGAGGAAGGATGGGGGCTGACAGGGAGTGAGCTCTTGCCTCTGTCCCCGCTGCCGAGAGCTTCTTTCCTGCTGGCCTCGTGACCGGTGCTGTTAGGAACTGGGATTGCCCTGCTCCCTTCCCGGGCATTGCATCTGCCAACACTGGTGCGTTCCAGAGAGGAACCCACGGGCACAACCCACCCTGCAGTCCCCCAGTGTCCCCAGGGTGATGGCTTTGCAGGCAGTGACCCTTGTGACACTCCAGGTCCAATGTCTCCTGCTGCCTGGTGGTTGCTTGGGGCCATCAACGGCTTCGGCTCCCTGCTGGCCAGCAGGCTGGGCTTCCCCTGCGGTCAGTGGCTTCTGCTCCTCCTGATTCTGCTTTCCCAGCACTCTTCCCATAGCAAGGAAGGTTGCAGCTCCTGATGTCCGTCCTTCCTTCCTTCCTCCCTGCCCAGCCCCTTTTTGACATCAGAGCAGGGTACAGCCTCGGGAATCTCTCCTGAGGAAGAAGGAAGATGGTGGGTGGCATCTGCTGGTCATAGAGTCATAGAATGTGTTGGGTTGGAAGGGACCTTTAAAGGTCATCTACTCCAACCCCCTTGCAGTGAGCAGGGACATCTTTAACTAGGTCAGATTGCTCAGAGCCTCATCAAGCCTGACCTTGAATGTCTCCAGGGTTGAGGCCTCTACCTCATCTCTGGGCAACTTGGGCCAGGATCTCACCACCCTCGTTGTAAGGAGCTTCTTCCTAATGTCTCATCTAAACCTACCCTTTCAATGTAAAACCCTTCCCCCTTGTCAAGTGGCTCCCTTCCCCCATCAAGGGTCCCTCCCCAGTTTTCCTGGAGTCCCTTTAGGGACAGGAAGGGTCTCGAAGGTCTCACCTGGAGCCTTCTCTTCTCCAGGNTACCTCATCTCTGGGCAACTTGGGCCAGGATCTCACCACCCTCGTTGTAAGGAGCTTCTTCCTAATGTCTCATCTAAACCTACCCTTTCAATGTAAAACCCTTCCCCCTTGTCAAGTGGCTCCCTTCCCCCATCAAGGGTCCCTCCCCAGTTTTCCTGGAGTCCCTTTAGGGACAGGAAGGGTCTCGAAGGTCTCACCTGGAGCCTTCTCTTCTCCAGGCTGAACCCCCCAACTCTCTCAGCCTGTCCTTACAGCAGAGCTCTCCCAGCATCTACGTGGCCACCTCTGTCCCTGCTCCAACAGCTCCATGCCCTTGTGCTGAGGGCTCTGGAGCTGGGCACAATGCTCCAGGTGGTCCCCAGCAAAGGCTGGGCTCCCTCACAGGGCAGTGTTTAATGTACACTCTTCTTCTCTCCTCTTCCTCACTAGCGCCCTGGGATGCCGCCCGGCGGCCGGATGCCTATGGCGGGGCTGCAGGTGGGACCACCGGGAGCACCCCCTTACGGAGCAGCCTCCCCGATGAGACCCGGCCTGCCCCAGGCGATGATGGACCCCTTCAGGAAGCGCCTGCTGACCCCTCAGGCACAGCCACCGCTGGCCACCCAGAGGAGGGGGTAAGTGGCCAGCACCCTCCTTCTCCAGGAGGGTCACCTACGGCAGGCTCTAGGAGTGGGAGTTTGACCCACTGGGTCCAGTTGAAACCTGCAACTCTCTGCCCCACTGCAGAGGGGTGGGCTGCCTGTAGCGGGGTAGGAGCCAGCAGGGCTCACTTGCAGCCTCCCCCCCCGCAGTGAGAAATGTGCCAGAGCTCGGGGCTGGGAAGTGTTGTGAGGATGAGGGGGCAGAGATCACTCTCTGCTTCATGCTCACGGTTTCCCTGCACTCTGATCTCCACACCAGTAACCCAAAAGCCTTGCTGGGATGAGCCTGTGCTCATCACAAGCCCCCTGCACTGCCTGCCTGGGGTCTTTCCCCTTCTCACAGGGGTTGGTGCTTTATCTGGCAGGCACAGACATGGGTGGAAAAGTGGGGAGACAAGGGGGTAGCAGGTTGTGGAGCTGCTTCCTGGAGCTGCCATCTCGGCAGGACTGTTCCTTGACGCTGGCCTCAATGAGGCACAGGGCTCTGCCAGCAGCTCCTTGCTTGTTTACAGTGCTGCTAATCCCTTTGCTCAGTTTGGATTTTCCATCAGGGCTTTTTGATCACTGCAGCCTGTTTCTCAGGGCAGCATCCCTTGGCCTTAACAGATGCTTTGGTCCTGTTCCCTGCCCTGGATGTGTGATGGGGCCAGTTGGCTCCGTGGTCCCTCTGCAGGGAGTCACAGCCTCCTCACAGCNGCCGAGAGCTTCTTTCCTGCTGGCCTCGTGACCGGTGCTGTTAGGAACTGGGATTGCCCTGCTCCCTTCCCGGGCATTGCATCTGCCAACACTGGTGCGTTCCAGAGAGGAACCCACGGGCACAACCCACCCTGCAGTCCCCCAGTGTCCCCAGGGTGATGGCTTTGCAGGCAGTGACCCTTGTGACACTCCAGGTCCAATGTCTCCTGCTGCCTGGTGGTTGCTTGGGGCCATCAACGGCTTCGGCTCCCTGCTGGCCAGCAGGCTGGGCTTCCCCTGCGGTCAGTGGCTTCTGCTCCTCCTGATTCTGCTTTCCCAGCACTCTTCCCATAGCAAGGAAGGTTGCAGCTCCTGATGTCCGTCCTTCCTTCCTTCCTCCCTGCCCAGCCCCTTTTTGACATCAGAGCAGGGTACAGCCTCGGGAATCTCTCCTGAGGAAGAAGGAAGATGGTGGGTGGCATCTGCTGGTCATAGAGTCATAGAATGTGTTGGGTTGGAAGGGACCTTTAAAGGTCATCTACTCCAACCCCCATGCAGTGAGCAGGGACATCTTTAACTAGGTCAGATTGCTCAGAGCCTCATCAAGCCTGACCTTGAATGTCTCCAGGGTTGAGGCCTCTACCTCATCTCTGGGCAACTTGGGCCAGGATCTCACCACCCTCGTTGTAAGGAGCTTCTTCCTAATGTCTCATCTAAACCTACCCTTTCAATGTAAAACCCTTCCCCCTTGTCAAGTGGCTCCCTTCCCCCATCAAGGGTCCCTCCCCAGTTTTCCTGGAGTCCCTTTAGGGACAGGAAGGGTCTCGAAGGTCTCACCTGGAGCCTTCTCTTCTCCAGGCTGAACCCCCCAACTCTCTCAGCCTGTCCTTACAGCAGAGCTCTCCCAGCGTCTACGTGGCCACCTCTGTCCCTGCTCCAACAGCTCCATGCCCTTGTGCTGAGGGCTCTGGAGCTGGGCACAATGCTCCAGGTGGTCCCCAGCAAAGGCTGGGCTCCCTCACAGGGCAGTGTTTAATGTACACTCTTCTTCTCTCCTCTTCCTCACTAGCGCCCTGGGATGCCGCCCGGCGGCCGGATGCCTATGGCAGGGCTGCAGGTGGGACCACCGGGAGCACCCCCTTATGGAGCAGCCTCCCCGATGAGACCCGGCCTGCCCCAGGCGATGATGGACCCCTTCAGGAAGCGCCTGCTGACCCCTCAGGCACAGCCACCGCTGGCCACCCAGAGGAGGGGGTAAGTGGCCAGCACCCTCCTTCTCCAGGAGGGTCACCTACAGCAGGCTCTAGGAGTGGGAGTTTGACCCACTGGGTCCAGTTGAAACCTGCAACTCTCTGCCCCACTGCAGAGGGGTGGGCTGCCTGTAGCGGGGTAGGAGCCAGCAGGGCTCACTTGCAGCCTCCCCCCCCGCAGTGAGAAATGTGCCAGAGCTCGGGGCTGGGAAGTGTTGTGAGGATGAGGGGGCAGAGATCACTCTCTGCTTCATGCTCACGGTTTCCCTGCACTCTGATCTCCACACCAGTAACCCAAAAGCCTTGCTGGGATGAGCCTGTGCTCATCACAAGCCCCCTGCACTGCCTGCCTGGGGTCTTTCCCCTTCTCACAGGGGTTGGTGCTTTATCTGGCAGGCACAGACATGGGTGGAAAAGTGGGGAGACAAGGGGGTAGCAGGTTGTGGAGCTGCTTCCTGGAGCTGCCATCTCGGCAGGACTGTTCCTTGACGCTGGCCTCAATGAGGCACAGGGCTCTGCCAGCAGCTCCTTGCTTGTTTACAGTGCTGCTAATCCCTTTGCTCAGTTTGGATTTTCCATCAGGGCTTTTTGATCACTGCAGCCTGTTTCTCAGGGCAGCATCCCTTGGCCTTAACAGATGCTTTGGTCCTGTTCCCTGCCCTGGATGTGTGATGGGGCCAGTTGGCTCCGTGGTCCCTCTGCAGGGAGTCACAGCCTCCTCACAGCGACTGTGCATCCCTTGGGTGCTCCAGAGGAGGCTGGGGATTAAGGATGAGGGGCAACTTGTCACCCAGCAAGGATGTCAGCAGCCAGATAAAGCCATGGCTCCATGCCTGGGGGCTGGCTGCGTGGGGTCAGCTGCATCCTTGCTGCAGGTCAAGGGATGAGAAACCAGCTGCTAATGGGGTGGCCAAACCCCACAGGGCAGGAAGCATTTAATGCAACAGGAGCTCAAAGAAGTGCTGTGACTCTCCCCAGCTTAGCTATAGGGCTGCCCTCCCGACCTGTCCTGCTCTGCCAGCCACTGTGGGGCAGCCAGTGTACCTTGGATACCTCGTGATGGCAGCACGAGTGCCCATGTTTGCTGCTTCATGTGCCACCAAAGGAAAAGGACGTCCCTTTGCCTGCTGGACTCTGCCCCATCTCTCACGCGCGCAGCGGAACGGGAGGAGAGTGATCCCCTGTGCATTCAGGCATTGAGCATGAATTTTAGTGGGGCGTCGGGGTGGGCTCAGGCTGGATGTGGGATGGAAGGAGAGCCCAGGGCCCCGTGGTCTGACAGGGTTCTACCATTTTGGAGGGAGCTAAAATGGCTCCGAGGGAGGCTGCAGCCCTTCTGTGGCTCTAGAAGCCCTCTGCTTCCATTCCCCATGATTATTTCAGCCCCACCGTGACGAGGTTGATTTTGTTTTAAGCTGTTTCTAAGTGAGTTCCTGAAACTGGGCTTTGGTTTTCAGCACATTTAGTAATGGCCTTTTTCCAAGGGGAAATGATGTCCTGCAGCCAGGAGCACACCTGCAGCCACAGCTTTGCCTTGTACCACCTTCTCCTGCCCTGCAGCACCTTCAGCCACCGGCAGCAGTGACGCAAACTGAACCCAGGGCCTGGATTTCCTTCCCTGGCCAAGGGCTCTAGACACCCATCGCCACCTTCCCCTGCCCACTGTCACCTTAGCTTGCCCACAGGGATATATTCTCTTTACTCACTCGTTTTCCAGCACCGAGCCAAGGTCCTGTGCTCTTGGCTCAAAGACCTTCTTTGTTCCTGTGTGAGTTCAAAGTCCCTGTCACCCAAAACAGCCCCAAAGGGGGACCTGCTCCTGCCAGACCTGTTCACTGCAGCGAGAGCCTCAATAGCCAGCTGGGACTAAGCCACCCATGTGGCATACAGCTGGCACTGCCACTGTGACTCCTCTCCCTGGAGCCTGGCCCTGTTTGTGGCCTAGATGGGGCCAAAAGAGCCACCGGGCTCCTGTCACACAGTCAAAGCTTAGTGTTGTCCCCTGAGACCCACCGATGCTCCAATCATAGGCCCTACAGCAGCCTCCCACCAGGCAGGCAGCAAAATGTCCTGTGAGAGCTGCAGTATTATATTTTTTTTAACTGTTTCTCATCTTTTTTCAGGGTGAAGAGGAGGAAGATGGCTGACAAAGTCCTGCCACAGAGGGTGAGTGCCTCCTTGGTGTGCGGAGAAGGAGCCGAGCTGCTGGAGGGAGGTGGTGAATCCCTGCTGTCTTCCCAGATGGGAGGTCCCCACAAGGAGGAGGATCTTACTGAGCTGCCTCCTGCCCACCTGGCATTTCTCCTCAGTCCCAAAACCACCCTGGAAGATTTCTATATCTTCCTCTGGGGTGGCAGGAGAGGTTTGGGGTGCACACAAGTTGGACAAGCAGGACTTTGGACAAGCAAGGAACCAGTGGTGGTTCTTGGGGTGGAAACCCCAGGGAGGACCCTCAGCCTCTCCTGGGGGGTCTCTTTAATAATCCATCACCCTCCTGTGACACCAGGTGGGCTGCTGGGGACAGTGACAGGTTCCAAACAGGTCTGAGCTTTTTGAGGCTGTATTTAAAATGAGAAATCAGTGTGGTCGTCCTGCACTCGCCACTTGGTGACCCCTTTGGTGTGTCAGCCCAGCACTGGGAGCATTGCTGGGGCTGGTGTGGGAGTGACAGCCCCTTCCCAGCACGGAAGGGACTGGTCACTTGTGTCTAACAGATCCGGGAACTGGTCCCAGAATCCCAGGCCTACATGGACCTCCTCGCCTTTGAGCGCAAGCTGGACCAAACCATTGCTCGGAAGAGGATGGAGATTCAGGAGGCCATCAAGAAACCGCTGACGGTGCGTGGCAGCCCCAGCTGGGTGGGGTGGGGGTCTACGAAGTTGGGGGCTGCCAGGGGTGCTGCCAGCCACCCTCTCGCTCCAAGCACCCCGCTCTCTGTCTCCCTGTCCCACAGCAAAAGCGGAAGCTGAGGATTTACATCTCCAACACTTTCACCCCAGCCAAAGAAGAAGGGGAGGGCAGTGAGCGCGTGGCCTCCTGGGAGCTGCGTGTGGAGGGCAAACTGCTGGAGGACGTAAGGATGAGCTGGTGGTGGGGAGGAACATGGTGCTGAGAGCTTGGCTGGGGTGGGATACAGCCTTCTGGGTGCTGGAGGTGGTGTTTGGGTGTCAGACCAAGCCTCTCCCACGCTGTTTTGCAGCCGAGCAAGCAGAAGAGGAAGTTCTCCTCCTTTTTCAAGAGCCTCGTCATTGAGCTGGACAAAGAGCTGTATGGACCAGACAACCATCTGGTGGAGGTGAGATGGGAGGGTTATAACTTGTTGTTTGGAGAGGGGTGTGGGAGGAGACAGTGTATTTTCTGGTTTGACTCAGGCCAGGACCATCTGAACCACCACAGGCTTTTTAACGCTGGTGCCTACGGCTTTGCAAGATGCTCCAATAACTTGGGAGACAGGTCATTCCCATGAAGCTAAAAGCACTGGTGAACTGGGACAGCAGCCCATATGCTTCAGAGGGAAAAATAATTCACAGAATCCAAGGCTGATATGGGGTTGGAAGGGACCTCTGGAGATCATCCAGTCCAACCCCCTGCCAGAGCAGGGTCATCCAGAGCAGGTCCCACAGGAACGTGTCCAGGTGGGGTTTGAATGTCTCCAGAGATGCAGACTCCACCACCTCTCTGGGCAGCCTCTGCCAGGGCTCTGCCACCCACAAAGGAGAGAAGTTCCTCCTCATGTTTAGATGGAACTTCTTATGTTCCAGTTTGTGCCTGTTCCCTCTTGTCCTGTCCCTGGGCACCACTGAAGAAAGCCTGGCCCCATTCTTCTGACACCCACCCTTGAAGTATTTCTAGGTGTTGATCAGATCCCCCCTCAGCCTTCTCTTCTCCAGACCAAAAAGACCCAAGTTCCTCAGCCCTTTCCTCACCAGAGAGATGCTCCAGGCCCCTCATCACCTTTGTGGTCCTCTGCTGTACCCTCTCCAGCAGTTCCCTGTCCTCCCTGAACTGGGCAGCCCAGCACTGGTCCCAGTGCTCCAAATGGGGTCTCCTCAGGGCAGAATTGTTAAATTAACAACTCCTTCTCAGCACCTTTTTATTTCCTTCCCCTTTGGGAAGGAAATCCTCAAGATCCTCATCCCTCAAAGCCCCTGGGAAACGTTAGTGGATTTGCAGCATCACTGTGGTCCAGGAGGTTTGAGTGAGTGGGCGGTTCCTGGGCAGATTCAGTAAGGACCAGCTATTTCTCATTCTCCTGGCTCTTCTGAGGGTTGTGGGGCTGGCTCTGGAGCCCAGGGAGGGTGAGGAGAGCTGTGAGCCACGACCGTCTGTGGGAGGTGGTCCTGCCACTTGCCCTGTGACACTCAGCTCCCAGCCCAGCCCCTGTCCCGCTGCCAGGGGCCTGAAAAAGGTGCCAAGCCCTCCCAGGGGACCACACTGCTGGGATTCCAAGTTTATAGCTGTGTTTTTATTGTTTTTTAATTTGCTGGATTGAGCAGTGGCTGGAAGGATGGTCCCAGAGTGGTGCTCAGTGGAGTTCAGTCCAGCTGGTGGCTGGTCACCAGTGGTGTTCCTCAGAGCTCAGTGCTGGGACCGTTTCTGTTTAATGTCTTTATTGATGATCTTGACAAGGATCTAGAGAGCCCCATCAGTGAGTTTGCAGATGACACCAAGTGACATGGGAGTGTTGATCTGCAGGAGGGCAGGGAAGCTCTGCAGAGGGACTGGGATGGATTGGATGGATGGGCGTGGGCTTCATGTTGGGCTTGGATGTTCATGGCATGGGCTTCAACAAGGCCAAGTGCCAGGTCCTGCCCTTGGGCCACACCAACCCCATGGATGGCTACAGGCTTGGGGCAGTGTGGCTGGAGCTGCCTGGCAGAAAAGGACCTGGGGGTGCTGGGTGANTTGGTCAAGAAACCAGTTTCTGGCATAGCGCTATTTGTAGTTACTTTTGCTTTCTCTGAGAGACTGCAAATAATAAGATGTAGACATTAACACCTCGTGAATACGTTTAACTTTCCATTTAGCTCTAGCTTTATTCAGCATGACTGTAGATAAGGGTAGCAGCAAACAATCATTGAAGCTTAAAGAATATTTTTAAATAAGTACCAAGGCCTCATTTGTTCTGAAACTATTTGTTTATTTTCAGGGAATACTGTTTAATTTAATTGTGAGGAGGGAGGGGGTGGAGTCCCCATCCCTGACTGTGTTTCAGAGTAGATGAGATGTGGTGTTGAGGGATCTGGTGTAGGGGAGACCTTTGTAGAATGGGGCTGATGGTTGGACTGGATGATCCCAAGGGTCTCTTCCAACCAAAGGATTCTATGATATTCTATGATATGAATTGGTGTTAGCTGGTGGCCTGAGTGACCAGCTCCCAGTGGCTCCAACTGCTGCCCACTTGGCTCTTAACTGCCTTGTACCTTTAAGGAGGCAGGTAGAGCCCAGAGGTGTGGGGCTGCAGGGAGGACATGGCTCTAAGAGGTGGCTTGAGCACTTCTGGCCCTTACAGATTTGGAAATCAGAGGCCCAACACACCCAAGAAGGGTCTCTCTGTTGCCCCCCAGCCCACATCACCTGGCTGGAAGGTCCTTAAGGAGATTGAAGTACCGCCTGTGAGTGGGTCAGACTTTTTTTTAGGGTGCTGCTGCCTGGAGCAGGCATTCCCTGCACCCAGCTCATGCTTTTCACCCTGAGAAATGCTTGTTTGGATGGACTGGTTTGTGACAGCAGCTCGGACGCCCAGCCCCACTGCACTGGCTGAGGCAGGATTGATCCCACGTTGACTCCAGGAGCCATTGGAGCCCTCATGTTCTCAGGGCTGTAACAGCCCCCTCCAGCCCATCCAAACCCTCACCCGCCTCTGGGCTGTGGGAGCACTTTGAGCTCTGTCTCTTGGTCTGGGTGGGCTCTTGGCTGAACCCCACTGGGGTCAGACACCCAGGGGTGGGATCCAGGCTCTCTGCCTCTGCCAAACCCCAGCCCAGAGCCCCACCACCGGGGGACGCCGAGCCTGGCAGCGGGTGGCTTGTCACGATGCTGGAGTTGACTGGTGTCCCCTTGGTCTCTCGTAGTGGCACCGGCTGCCCACAACCCAGGAGACTGATGGTTTCCAAGTGAAGCGCCCCGGAGATGTCAATGTGAAGTGCACTCTGCTGCTCATGCTGGATCACCAGGTGGGGACACCCAGGGCTCTCTGGGTGCTGGCCAGGCCCTGCTGCCCTTCCTTGTCGTTGAGGGGGGTTCAATGGGGGCAAAGAGGCCTGGGCTGGGGTAAGAGAGTTAATATGAAGCCACTGTGGGGTTGGAAAGGTGCACAGAGAGCTCCTTGCAGCCTGTGGTGACACCAGGGCAGAGCCATGTGGGGCAGGATGCCCGCAGGAGGGGCCCTTCCAAGTGCCAGCCACCCCTCCACGCCTTTACCCTGCCTGCCTTTCCCCACAGCCCCCCCAGTACAAACTGGACCCTCGCCTGGCTCGCCTGCTGGGGGTGCACACGCAGACCCGTGCCAGCATCATGCAGGCGCTCTGGCTCTACATCAAGCACAACAAGCTGCAGGACAGTCACGAGAAGGAGTACATCAACTGCAACCGCTACTTCCGCCAGGTCAGCCCTCGCCCCGTGCCACCACCGTGCTCCACTGGCAGGAGACCACCCTTCCCACCACCAGGAAAACCAGAAAAAACATCTTTTCTGGCTCAAAACACACGCTCCAGACTCTCTGGTCTTCTGTTTACACCCCTTCCCCAGTCTCTAGCCTGCATCCATCTGTTTGCCATGCCCAAAACAGGGCTGGACCCTTGGTTCCCCCCTCCCCTCCTCCTGCCTGACCCTGCCCATGGACAGCAAACCCTCTGCTTTGCCCCCCCCAGATCTTTAACTGCATCCGCATGCGCTTCTCGGAGATCCCCATGAAGCTGGCGGGGCTCCTGCAGCACCCAGATCCCATCATCATCAACCACACCATCAGGTAGGGGTGGAGGGGGTGCTGGGCAGTGGTCCCTAAGGCTGTGGGGGGGTGTCTGGGGGTGGAGTGGGCAGGGTTATCCCCAGTGGGGAGGGCAGAGCCTGCAGGGACTACTGAGGTCTCCAAACCAAAGCAGGAAGGAGCACGAAGTCACTTAGGAGGGGAAGAGTCAGTCAAATAAATGTGGAGGCTTCTTGAGGGGTGCTCAGGGGAGTCAGTCCAGCCCTATATCGGGGTGGGAAGCTGAGGAAGCCCCCTACTAACACCCTATTTCCTCCCAGTGTGGACCCCAATGACCAAAAGAAGACGGCCTGCTATGACATCGATGTGGAGGTAGACGATCCCCTGAAAGCTCAGATGAGCAACTTCCTGGCTTCCACCACCAACCAGCAGGAGATTGCCTCCCTGGATGCCAAGGTGAGAAGGGGTGGCACCTCAAGGCTGCAACCACAGACTTAGGTGGAGGTTAGTGTCCTGTTCTTGGGGGGACACACAGCTGCCTCTCACCCCCTGTCACCTCCCTAGATCCATGAGACCATCGAATCCATCAACCAGCTGAAGACGCAGCGGGATTTCATGCTGAGCTTCAGCAATAACCCGCAGGATTTCATCCAGGAATGGATCAAATCCCAAAGGAGGGATCTCAAGGTGAATCACAGGAGGGTTTGGGTTGGGTGGGACTTTAATAACCATCCAGTGCCATCCTGGGCAGGGACTCCTCCCACCAGACCAGGTTATTCAAAGCCTCCTCCAACCTGGCCTTGAACCCTTCTAGGGATGGGGCAACCTGTGCTGGGAGCAGCTGAGGGGGTCTCCAGCCCTGGCACTCACCCCGTGGCCCCTGTCCCCCTCGTTCTTTGCTCAGATCATAACGGACGTGATTGGGAACCCCGAGGAGGAACGAAGAGCTGAGTTCTACCAGCAGCCCTGGGCGCAGGAGGCTGTGGGCAGACACATCTTTGCCAAGGTGGGCTCTGTGCCGGTGGGGTCAGGGTGGCAAGGAGTGTGTGTGGGGGGACAGTTCCTGGGGTAGCCCCTCTTCCTGACTATCCTCCCCCCACCTCTGTGTCTCCTCCAGGTCCAGCAGCGCCGGCAGGAACTGGAACAAGTGCTCGGGATCCGCCTGACCTAAGGGGCTCAGCGGGGGCTCGGGGAGCTCCTTCTCCTCTCCTGCTTGCCTGAGCCTGATGGTACTTCTTACTGGAATCAAACACAGCACTTGCACAAACCCTATGTGCCTGGAGGGATTCGGAGCCACTAGTCCCCTCCCCATCCCGTCCCGTCCCCCCCCCAACCCCGGGGTCCCCCCAGCTGGGAAGGTCTAACCAGAGGACAGAGCGCTGCAGAGGGTCCCCCCTTCTTCCTCCCAAA
>VZTM01012984.1:214628-236146 GCA_013400555.1 Jacana jacana
CTCTGCAGTTTTACATGATTAACTCATCCTCTCAGCGATGAGGGGGTAGCTCTTTCCCCAGGGGGAGCCTGCGGGGGCTCAGTGCATCGCGCTGGAGAGAACTGGAGCTACTGGGGTGTGGTGGTGGTGAGGGGACCACAGTGCTGGGCTGAGGGGATGGTGCCACCACCCACCAGACCCGCTGAAGTGCCTTAACCTCGCTGCCCCCCTGTGTGGTCACGGGTAGAGGGGTTGTGGGGGGGTTGGCGTTTACATATTCCCAGGGTGGACGGCTCAGGGGTGCCTGCTCTGCCTCTTGTGTAACCATTTTTTGTCTATTTTGGATATTTTCTAATAAAACCAGTTAGCAGCAGCTCTGTGTGTGTGTGTGCTGGCATTGAGCTTCCCCCCCTTTTCCCCCTCAAACTGGGCACAGACGTGGCCATAGCAGCACTTTATTAGAGACACCGCAGCCTCACCGTTACTTCCACAGCTTCTTGATGGACATGTTCTTCTCGCTGTCCTTCTGCATCACCTGAGCAGGGAGGAGGAGACAGTTCTCAGCCTGCAGCCCCAATTTGGGTGCTAATTACCCCAAGAAAACCAGTCCCAAGACCAAGCTTCAGCCCTGCACAGGGAAGGTCCTGCAGCCTCCACCCAGGAAAGGTCTCCTCCAGCCTCTCCCACATCACTCAACATGGGGACAACCCCCCCTTCACGCTGTTGGCTGGCCCCCTTCAAGCTCTGCAGCTCCCAGGACAGTTTGTGCCCCCCCAAAACGAGGAGCTGGGGGTGGAGGAGCAGCCCCCACCCCCCAGCACTTACCTTTGCAACAGCCATTTCGAAGTCTTCCTGTGTGACGTGCACCCTCCTCTCCCTCAACGCGTACATGCCAGCTTCTGTGCACACCCCCTGCAAGGGACAGGGACGTCACACGCCGCTCTCCCCTCTGCCAAGCCCTGCTGTCACCGTGGTGGCCCCCCCTGTCTCACCTTCACTTCTGCTCCCGAGGCCCCTGGCATCAGCTCCGCAATTTTCCGTAGGTTGATGCCCCTCGTCAGGTTCATTTTTCGGGAGTGGATCTTCAGGATGTCCAGGCGGGCCTGGAGAAGAGGGAGGGTTAGAGCTCCTGGAGAGGACTTGGGAGACAATGTGCCCCTACAGAGAGGATCAGGACGGGGACCAAGGGAGAGCTGGGACCCGCCCTGGGGCACCCCACATACCTCCTCGTTGGGAGGGGGGAACTCAATCTTCCTGTCGATGCGGCCGGGGCGCAGCAGAGCCGAGTCCAGGATGTCGATGCGGTTCGTGGCCATGATCACCTGCCATGAGGAGAACAACTGTCACCACTGCGGGCACCGGGACACTGTCCCCATCTCCAGGCAGTAATGTCACCCCTCCTACCTTGATGTTCTTGGTGGCCTCAAAGCCGTCGAGCTGGTTGAGGAGCTCCAGCATCGTGCGCTGCACCTCGCTGTCCCCGCCAGAGCCCCCCTCCAGGCGGGAGGAGCCGATGGAGTCGATCTCATCCATGAAGATGATGGAGGGAGCGTGTTCCCGGGCCATCACAAACAGCTCCCGCACCATGCGGGCACCTGCGGGGAGCAGGGAGGGCTGAGCCCTGGCACAGCTCAGCACCGCCATCTGTCCCGGAGGCCACTCAAGAGGCCAGGCCCTGAGGCCACCAGCACCATGAGAGGCCTCACTGGGGCTCCAGCACAAGCACCCGCCTTCCCCAGGGTCACCATACCTTCCCCGATGAACTTCTGCACCAGCTCGGAGCCCGAGACGCGGATGAAGGTGCAGTCGGTGTGATGGGCCACAGCCCTGGCCAGCAAGGTCTTGCCTGTGCCGGGGGGTCCGTAGAGCAACACACCCTGCAACAGCCACGGGGAGACCTCAGCACCCACAGGGGCAGCCAAACCCCGGCAGGAGACACGGGGACACTCTCAGGGGTGACAGCTGTGGCACTGCAGCACCCCCGAATACTGACCCCCACCACAGACCCACAGCAGCAGCACTTGCCTTGGGCTGGGCGATCCCCAGCGCCTCAAAAAGCTCAGGGTGCTTGACTGGCAGCTCGATCACTTCCTTGATCTCTTTGATCTGCTTGTCCAAGCCCCCGATCATCTCGTAAGTGGAATCTGGAACCTTCTCCACCATCATGAGGGACACCAGAGGGTCCACTTTGTTGGGCAAGATCTTGTGCAGGGTGTAGCTGTCGTTGCGCAGGGCCACGCGGCAGTTGGGGGTCACCTGCGGCGAGAGGAACTCAGCATCCCCGTGGCAGGGGAGGGGACAGGCAGCACCAAGGCCACCCAGAGGGAGCAGTCACGTCCCCAGGACACTCACATCATTAATGTCAATGTTCTTATCCACGTCCACCACAAACTTCCCTTCTGGGTGCACCTGAAAGAGTTATTTCTCTGAGAAGTTCCACATTATGTGCCCAGAATTGACACTGGCTGCCAGAGAGCTCAAGCACCCCCAAACCACGGCCCCTCCTGCCCCCTGGGAAGCCCTAAGCCAGGTGCCTCCCACCAGGCTGGAGAAGGCTTGGGCCTGCGAGAGCTGCTGCAAGGTGCTCCTTCAGAGCAGGAGGTCAATGGGAGGGTTCTCCAACCCCATCTCGCCCTGCCCTAGGCCCGGTCGCCCTTGGGACAGCTCAGCCCCTTACCTTGACGAGCACTTTCTTCTTGTCCATGGCTCTCACCACTTCTCCCACATAGGACCCCTGCTCCTGCAGCAGCTGCAGCTCCTCCCGCAGCAGGCGCACTGCGGAGAGAGGGACGTCAGCACCAGCCACAGGCACCCCCGTCCTCACCCATGACAGAGGGGCAGCCGCAGTGGCTGGCTACTGGGCCAGGAGCCACCAGCTCAGCAGGTAGGACCAGCCCAGAGCCCCCAGGTGAGGAAGAGGAGAGGGAGCTGAGCCGTACCTTTGGCGTTCAACTCATTTCTCTGTGCTTGCAGGCGCCGCAAGTTCTGGCTCTTCTCGTTCACAATGAGCTATTGGGAGAAGAGCTTTACTGAACCCTCAGTGTCCTGTGGAACACTCACATCAACGGTGCCCAGGCCCAGCAGTCTTTGTCTTGGGACAGCAAGCTAGAGGGGGACAGTCCTTCTCGGCAGGACATGGCCAGCCAAACCCTACTGCCAAGGGATGGCAACACCTCACACACACACAAACACAGAGCAGTGCCATCAACTCACGGGGGTGACACTCATCTCGCACATCCACCACCACCCAAGGACTGGGTCCTGCTTGTAGATCCCATCCCAGGGCACCGCTTCCTCCTCACACCCCAGAACACAAGAGGCTGTAGATGCTCACAAGGCAAGTGCACGCCCAGGGACACAGCCACGCAGCCCCAGCTGGAGACACAGCACTGGGAAAGGCTGCTGTGCATCTCCAGCACAGCTAGGACTTGCTCACCTGCAGCTCCTCGATCTTAGACAGGTAGTACTGCCGGAGCCCCGTGCCTCCTTTGCCATCATCCATCTCCATCTGGGAGAGAGAAGAGCTCAGTAACACCGGCCCTAGCCCCAGGGGCCACCTATTGCACCTGGAGCCTCGAAAAACATCTCTACCCTTCATCAGTCCCTGAGCTGACCCTTGTGGTCCCCATTTCACTCTCCGACCATCCCTGGTCGGGTCCTGGATCTCCACTTTCTCTCCCATTCACCTTCTGCCTGCCCGCGCCGGTAGCTAACAGCCAGCAAGGCCCGGGTCCCATTAGCCCTATCTCCTCCCTCCTCTCTCTCCCAGAGCCTGATCCCACACAGCCTCTCTCACTGCCCGGTCGGCTCCCGCCCTCTCAGGGAGGACTCAGGCAAGACCCGCCGAGTCACGGTGCCCGCCAGGCCCCGACCAGATCCGGGCCCAGCAGAGCCCCGCAGCAGCACGGCGCGACCCGAGCACCTCTCGGCCAACAGCCGCACCCCGCTCCGGCCCAGTCCATACCTGCTCGGGCCCGTCCACCGCCATCTTCTCCGCCGGCATCGGGACCCCGGCACCGCTCCTGCCGGCACTAGAGATGGCCGCCACCCCCCTTCCGCTGCCCGCCCCCCTGCGCGCCGGACGTAATGGCATCACTTCCTCTCCACAGCAGGAGCCGAGCGCCCTGCGCAGGAAGGAGCGCATGCGCAGCGCGGGGTCCGTTGGGAGGGGGGTTTACGCATGCGCAGAAATGGCTTCCTCGGGTGGCGGCCGTGCCGCCGTCTTGGTACGGTCAGAGGTGATTTCTCTGTATCACGGAGTGCCAGGAGGGGCCAGGACAGGCGGCGGACCCGCCTCCAGTGAGGGCCTCAGTATCGTTCTCTCTCTTTCTACCGACGGCAGCCCTCCTGGCAGCAGCGGCAGGGCCTCGCCACTCCCAAGATGGCGGTGAGCGGAAGCGGAAGTGGAAGTCTCGCTGCTCCTGCTAGGTACGCCGGGAAGGTGGCGCGGGCACGCGGCGGTGTGTGGAGGAGCGCAGGTATCGCGATTGTGCCTGTGTCGCGGGCAGCGGTGGTGCCTGCGGCCTGGGCGGGGGGAGACTGCGGGGCAGGGGCCTGCGGGGCCACATAGCGGGTAGGCTTTGAGGGGACGCTGGAGTTTGTCCGGGCGGGCTGTAGGGAGACACCGGCCCCGCTCCTCCCCTCCGCCCCAGCTCATACTGACTGGTTTTCTCCCCTCAGGGCTGTGCTGGCGGCTGGCAGCAAGACCCGACCCCACGGAGTGGCCCTCCTGCCGTCACCATGGGCAAGAAAAGCAAATTGGGAAAGAGCCGGAGGGACAAGTTCTACCACCTGGCCAAGGAGACCGGTGAGGGGCCTGGCCGCTTGCTGCAGGGCAGGGGGTCTGTGGCCCTGGGTGATCCATAACCCACGGTTCTCCCTCCACAGGCTTTCGCTCCCGCTCCTCCTTCAAGCTTCTCCAGCTCAATAGGAAGTTCCAGTTCCTGCAAAAGGCCCGGGCGCTGCTGGACCTGTGTGCGGCCCCTGGCGGGTGGTGAGTGGGGTCAGGCAGGGACCCAAGTCACGGCCTATTGCCACCAGCTGCCCCTGGGACTTCATCGTGAAGTGGCTTTTGTGTTTTCTGTTTTGGTGGTTCAGCTTAGCCTCTGCCCTTGATGGCAAAGCTGATCACAAACTCCTGGCAGCATAGTCCAAGGCTGGGGGTTCTGCTGGCATCCTACTCTAGCTTCGTTTCTCTCTGTTTTTTTCTAGGCTGCAGGTGGCTTCCAAATTCATGCCGGTTTCCAGCTTGATCATTGGTGAGTGATGAGACCTGGCAGGAACAGAATAGAGACAGAGACCTCCACTGGAATCCCTGGATAGGGGGGCCAAAGAAAGGGCATCCTGGATTGGGGATCCTACTGGGGGGAGAGGGTGGGTGGGAAGACACATTGAATGGGCTGGTGCCCAGTTTTGAGGTGCTGTGGTACTTATATTTCCTCTTTACACCAGGAGTGGACTTGGTCCCCATCAAGCCCATTCCCAACGTGGTGACACTGCAGGAGGACATAACCACTGAGAAGTGCCGTCAGGTATGAACCTGTCTCCCCTGCTCTGAGCATCATAAACTGGTCTGGTGGGACCTTGGCAGGGGGCTGAGCCAAGCTGACATGGATGGGGCTGCTGCCTGTTGGGTTTTACAGCAGGACTAGTCAGAGTAACATCTTTCTTCCTCCAGGCCCTACGCAAGGAGCTGCAGACGTGGAAGGTGGACGTTGTGTTGAATGATGGAGCACCCAACGTGGGAGCCAGCTGGGTGCATGATGCCTATTCCCAAGGTGGGGCTGGTGTATGGCCTGGCACCGTCTGGGAGGGCACATCTCACACCCCAGAAGGGCAGGGTGGCAGTGGTGTGCACTGTGGGTCGAGGAATGGGGTGGTGGGGACAGTGACAACTGCTGACTGTTCTTCTCTTCCCCCTTTCCAGCCAATCTGACCCTCATGGCTCTGAAACTGGCCTGTGAGTTCCTCTGCAAAGGTGGCTGGTTCATCACCAAGGTTTTCCGATCCCGGGACTACCAGCCTCTTCTCTGGATCTTCCAGCAGTTCTTCAGCAAGGTCCAGGCCACCAAGCCCCAAGCCTCCCGCAACGAGTCCGCTGAGATCTTTGTGGTGTGCCAGGGTGAGCAGCCCAGGTGACCTGCAGCCACTGGTGTAGGGGCTGGAAAAACCCCACTTATAGCTCTGATTCCTCCATCCCAGGTTATCAGGCTCCAGACAAAATTGACAGCAAATTTTTTGACCC
Source organism: Jacana jacana (assembly GCA_013400555.1). Taxonomy (NCBI): domain Eukaryota; kingdom Metazoa; phylum Chordata; class Aves; order Charadriiformes; family Jacanidae; genus Jacana; species Jacana jacana. Next base: position 220,852 of record VZTM01012984.1, read on the forward strand.
GAAATACGCCTTCAAGGAGGTGGAAGTTCAGACAAAATCTGTTACTGAGCTGGTCAGCAAAAAGAAGCCAAAGGTATGAGCTTGCTCTGCTGGGCAGCCAGGCCAAACACACGCTAAAGGGGCTGGGAATTGAGGTCAAAGAGATGATAAGTGAAGCTGCTCAGGAAAACTAAAGGTGTGGGGATGCCAAGTGGTGGAGGAGCCAGTTCTGGGGAGGTTTGCAGCCTTAGAATGTCATGCAGAAGTGAGGAGATGGTGATCCAAGTTAAGAGGCTGAGGATGGATCAGTAAAACCCTCCCTGCAATGGTTGGGCACTCGGTTTGTGTCTCTGTGAGGTGTCCTTAGGACACAGGACTGTAAATGCTGTGTCAAGCAGCCTCTTCTGGGCATGGAGGTGACATCATCCTCTATCACTGTCACCTCTCCCAGTCTGAGGTGAGACTGGGAGATGCCATGGAGCTGGTGGGTTGGGACCAATAGCTTGTCCTCGTGCCAAAGCTGTGTGGGCATGTTTAGTAAACGCTGCAGCAGGACATGAGTTAGGTGGCATCATCCATCCCTTGGGGATGGTTGAAGCTGCCTTTGTGCCCTGCTACAGCTCATGCAGCTCCTTCCTCCTGTAGGCAGAAGGCTACGCAGATGGTGACACCACCCTCTACCACCGCTTCACCCTCATGGACTTTCTCAAGGCTCCCAACCCCGTGGACTTCCTCTCCAAGGCCAACGAGGTGAGTGCCTGAAGTGAAGGAGACCTTGGTGTGGTCCCTGAGATGTCCCCAGAAGTACAGAGCAATGAAAAGAGGGAGCTGGGTGCTGCAGCCCCGTTCCTGTTCTTGCTGGGAGGAGGCAGGGCAGGAGCCTGCCAGGAGTTTGGCTGGTCATTTTTCTTGTATTTTATAAGTTAATCATTCTCACTAAAGAAAGGGATTTAGCATTCATGCTTAATTAACCTCTCCTCTACCCAGATCACGCTGGAGGACGGTGAGCTGGAGAACCATAGTTCCACCACGGAAGAGCTGCGTCAGTGCTGCAAAGACATCCGCGTGCTGGGACGCAAAGAGCTCAGGTACTGGGTGGGACTGGGAATGGGGTGTTATGCCGGGCCTGTGGGTATCTCTAACGGTTGCTGTCCCACACAGAGCTCTGCTCAACTGGAGGACAAAGTTGCGGCGTTTCTTGGCTAAAAAGCTGAAAGAGCAGGCAAAGGAGCTGGATATCAAGTAAGAAAAACAGGCTGTTCCAGTGTGTCATCATGGTGGGATGGGACTCTACCAACAGAGATGGTCTGAGCTTCTTCCTTTTGGCAGCCTGAGCTCTGGTGAAGAGGAGGAGGGTAAAGAGGAGGAGAAGAAGGAGAAGAAGACGTTGCCAAGCACCACACCTGATGAGGAGGTGAAAGAAGAAGAAGAGGAGGTAGAACTGGCATTGGCGGAGATGAAAGCCAAGGAGCTGGCAGAGTTAAAGAGGTAAAAAGATCTCTCCACCCCTAGAGAGGTTCAAGGCCAGGTTGAAGAGGGCTTGGAGCAACCTGGTCTAGTGGGAGGTTTCCCTGCCCAGGGCAGGAGGTGGCACTTGGATGGTCCTTTATGTCCTTTCCAACCCAAACCATTCTATGATTCTTTCTCACGTGAGGAGATGGGAGAGCAAAAGGGGGCTCCAGCCAAGCAGACAGAGGGTGACTGTGTCAGACCCTGTCCCTCTGTTGACAGCGGGTGAGGGCTGTAGGTCTGGGGTCCTTGGGGTTGTCTGCTCTTCCAAGCAGGTGAAGTTCCAGGCTGGCATGGGCTCTCATTGTGCCAGGGCTGGTGACCCTTCACGGGGGTGTGAGAGTGTTGCTGAGGGAGATACGGCACCAATGTGGCAGTGGATGTGTGGGGTGTGTGTGTGGGGAGGAACCAGTGTGGCAATGGAGGAGCCACTGTGATGTGTGTGGGGAGGGAGACAGCGTGGCCTCACCCCTTTGCCTCCGGTACCAGAAAGAAGAAGAAGATTTTGAAGGAGCAGCGGAAGCAGCGTGAGCGTGTAGAGCTGAAGATGGACCTCCCTGGTGTCTCCATCGCCGATGACGGTGACAACAGCATGTTCTCCCTCCGGACTATCCAAAGGACCACGGTGTGTGGGGCAGGGGGAGGCCAGACTCCCAGAGCCTGGGGAAAGGAACAGTGGTGGGCATGTGGCTTATGGGCTGTAGCATGACTCGTCTCACTTGTGTTACAGCTGCTGAACAAGGTGACCCAGGGAGACATGGCATCAGCAGATGCCCTCCTGGACATAGGACATGGAGACGATGACGTTTATATCTCGGATAATGAGGAAGAGGACAATGTGTCCCTGGACAGTGATCTGGATCCAGAGGAACTGCTTGAGATAGAGGCCCGTCAGCGCCGGCTGGAGCGGGAAAGGCGAGAGCAGGGTGCCAAGAGGTGAGAGCCAGGAGGGGCCTCCCTGGGGTAGGGGCTTCCCTTGCAGAGGCTCCAGAGTCCCACAGTGGAGTACACCCCATCCTGCTGGGGACACTGATCCTGCTGCTGTTTGTCACAGGGCAAAGTTTAAGCAGAAGGAAGAGGAGGGGGAGGAGGAGGAAGAGCAAGAGGAGAATCCCCTGCTGGTGCCCCTGGAGGAGAAGTCGGTGCTGCAGGAACGGCAGACCAGCCTGTGGTTTGGGAAAGTGAGTCGCACTGGGCCAGAAATGACAGGGTGGCTTTGTCCCCTGTGCCTGGGTCTGACCTGTGTCCCCTGACCTGCTGCTCCTTGTCCCCAGGATGCCTTTGCCGGCATCGAGGACGATGCAGACAAGGACCTGGAACTGAGGCAGTCGCAGATGTTGGCTGAGAGGCAGCTGCAGTCTCAGAGAGGTTTGTGGGGGGCTGCATCGCTGTGGGGGGACACAAAGGGACAGGCCCACGGCCCTGACTGGGACACTGAATCGTACCATGATGGGGATGCTGCTCTGAGCAGGACTGGAGATCTCCAGAGATTACTTCCAGCCTGTATTGTTTTAATGAGCTGGTATTAATGTAGCATTAATGAGCTGAATCTCCAGAGGAATGATCCACAGTGGGATCTGCCTCAACCCTTTCTTACCTGGTGGTTCTTGTTCTCCAGACAAAGCGAGAAAGAAAGGGCAAAAGAAGGAGGAACCCCCAGAGAAAGCTCCAGCTGAGGCCCCTCCTGCTGCAGATGCAGGACCCGATGCTGGAAAAGCACAGGATGAGGAGAGCAGCGACGATGACACCAGCAGTGACGAGGAGAGGTAAGGGCTGAGAGTGGGGCAATCTGAATGTTCTCCACGGTCCTGGAGAGCAGGGAGGTGAGAACCCCAGCCCTGATCCATCTCTCTGCAGGCCCCTGGTACCAGTGGCAAGGAAGCGGGGCCGTGTCGAGCCGTGTGGCTTCGAGGTGGTGCCCATTGAGGACCCAGGTGAGCAGAGGGTGCTGTCTGCACCCACATGTGCTCGGTGATACCATGCAAACTCCCTCTTTAGGATCAGGAGGCAGGGTCAGGCCATGTTTATCTGGACTGGCAGGGCTGCTTGCTGCTCCCTGCCTCTCAGGCTGCTGGCAAGAGAGGCCAAATTCTAATTCTGTCCATGTACTGCAGTGAAAAATGCCCGTGTCCTGGATGCAGAGGGCCTGGCCCTCGGCTCCGTCATTGCCACCTCCAAGAAGGCCAGACGGGACCTGATTGACGACTCCTTCAATAGGTACGTGCAGCTGCTATTGCTGGAGAGGGAGCGGCGTTCGGTCTCCCAACAGGAGGCAGGCCCCAGGAGTGGCAGATGTCCCCTCCACAGCCCACCCGTGTCCCCCTCCCCAGGTATTCCTTCAACGAGGATGAGGGAGAGCTGCCGGAGTGGTTCACGGAGGAGGAGAAGCAGCACCGGCGCAAGCAGATCCCCGTGGACCGGCAGACGGTTGAGGCCTATCGGCAGCGCTGGCGGGAAATCAACGCCCGCCCCATCAAGAAGGTGGCGGAGGCCAAGGCCCGCAAGAAGCGGCGGGTGAGTGGGGCTGTGGTCCTGCATGGGAGCTCTGTTCCCCCTTTCCCGGTCTCTGCCCCTCCTCTTATCCCCCTTGTCCCTCACCCACGCTTGTCCCCACAGATGCTGAAGAAGATGGAGCAGATGAAGAAGAAAGCAGAGGCTGTGGTGAGCACGGTGGATATCTCAGAGAGGGAGAAGGTGGCCCAGCTGCGGCGGTGAGTGGTGAAGCTGAGATCCCAATTCTTGATGTCATTCTGGGCCAGTTCCTCATGCCTTGTCCCTGTGGGCAAAGCATGGGGACAGCTCCTGTACATGGGGCTGGCAGAGGCCAGGCTGGATCTGGGTGCAGGCTTAGGGGTGGGAAGGGAACCCCAGGGCAGTGGTGGGACCCAGTATTGGTGTTTGGACACATCGTAAAGACAAACTGGTCTTGCTTTTTGTCGTTCTCCTGCAGCATCTACAAGAAGGCTGGGCTGGCCAAGGAGAAGCGGCAGGTCACCTATGTGGTGGCTAAGAAAGCTGTAGGACCCCGGGTACGTCGTCCTCCTGGTGTCAAGGGCCAGTTCAAGATCGTTGACAGTCGCCTGAAGAAGGACGTGAGGGCTCAGAAGCGCAAAGAACAGAAGAAAAAACGCCGTAAGTGATGTGGGACCAGCTCTGTCCTCGGTGAGGGACTTAGTGCACGGGGCTGGACTGGTTCCTTTCCTCCCACCGAGGCCTCAGGAGCAGCCAGCTCATCTTGCCTCTCGTCCATCATGGGGACAAGATTGTGACAGCCACACGTGCCTTGATGTGACATTGCCTCCTGTCCTCTGGTGGTGCAGGGAGGATTTATTTGGCCTCAGTGCTGTAGCACCAACCCTCTTCCAGAGGCCACATCTTCAAGACTGTCAGTGTTGCCAGCTCTGCTGGGAGACTTTTGCTCTGTGGAGATGTCACAAGCATCCCCACCAGCCCTTGCTGTCCACAGAGCGGTTGTGGCTCATGGTGACAACTGCCTGGGCCATGTTGGTCACTAAGGCCGCAGCGGGGTGGGTGCTGAACCCCAAGGCAGGCTGATGTTGGTCTGCACAGAGCAGCTCCTCAGTTTCAGCGGAATTAAACCCAGGTTTGAAGCTGCACCAGGACATGTCCTGCATCGTGATGAGGTGAAGGGCCTGAGCTGGGACCTGCCCTATCCCTTTGCATGCTGTGGAAAGAGGGGCACAGGGTGGAGGGAGTCTGTGCACCTCTGCCACTGCCTCCAGGGAGCCCACCCCCCTTGGCCCACCTCGTTTTACCCTTGGCAGAGGAGCTGAGGAGGGGCTGGACTGCCCTGCAGCTGCTGGGTTGAAGTCCACCTCCTGTCTCCACCAGCCACTCTGTCCCCACCACCTCCTCCAGCCCTAGCCCATCCTGGTGTGGGACCTGGGAAGCACAAGAAAGACCAAGAAAAAAATCCATCCTTGAGAAAATGTCTTTATTTATACCCAAGGTTGGGGGAAATGTGGCTTTTCCAACAAGTGCCTGAATCTGTTTTGGGGGTGTCACTCTTTGTGACAGTAGCACCATTAGGGAGGAGGCTGGGGCAGCGCCATGGCTCCCAGGGAGAGCAAGATGGGGTGAGTGGTGGTGCGGACCTGCTGGGGAAGGGACAGTTGGTCTGGAAGGAGGTCTTGGTCCTGTTCAAGTGCCCTGAGGAGTGGACAGGCAAGACCTGGTGGCCCATGGGGACATGCACAGGGGTGTCCCTGTAAAGCCACCAACTAGGCTGCTCAAACAAAGTGGCAAGGGCTTGTAGAGCAGCAAGGTGTCAGGTACGGTTCTGTCGGGTCCTGGTGGGGTGGGACTACAGGGAGAAGTGGCTGAGCCCAGAGCAAGCTGTTCCAGGCTGTGAGCACTGTGGGGCCACCTTCTGTCCCCTGGGGAGGCTCAGAGCAGAGACCATGGGCTGTTCCAGTCCTCAGTGGCTGATGGAATTGGGGTGAGCGGAGGAAACCAGCTGCCAGGCTTCAGGCTGTGTTAGAAGTTTTCCTGCTCCTCGCTGTCAGCTTGTTCAAAATGAAATGCAAGCTGTGAGAGGAGACCTCCAAGAGGAGAGACCCCACTGTCCCAGTCACCCTAGGCTGTCCCAGTCCTGCCAGCCAAGCCCCAGCCCTGGGAGCTTGGTGTCTCACCCCCTGTGTGAACCCAAACCCGTGGAGGGGAGCTCTGCAGGGGCCACAGGAGACTCAGGGCCAGATTTCACAGGGAGGTCTCAGCCCCCTTGAAGGGACACAGCTCCTCTCCACACCCCACAACCTGGACACCTGAGTCCTCCCCAAGCTTTAGCCCCTCATGCTCTGGCCATTGAGTCCGCATCAGTCAATCCTTTCTGGGCTCCTCCATCCCCACTCACTGCCCCGCTTCCCCTGGGTTCAGGGGCTCAGAACACCCCAGGTGGCCCCTTTGGGGTTGGTGGATCCCTATCAGGGTCCCACTGGTGGGGTGACTCCTCTGTCCCTACCTGAGCTGCAGGTTGCACTGTAGGCAGCATCTGTGCGGTCACCTGCAAGGGGAAGGATGGTGACCCATGGCCTCAGAGTGAGATGAACCCTCAGCCAGAGGGAGGGCACTGGAGTGGCAATGGGTCCAAGCACCCCATGGCATGTCCCTGTCAGGGCTTACCTGTCTCGTAGTAATCGTACAGCGTCACGGTGGCCGGCTGGAGATTCCTCACGGGGAAGTCCTGCATGGCAGTGAAGACAAAGGTCGTCTTCTCCTTGGGCAGCTGTGGAGACAGCACAAGGATGAGGTGCAACCCTTCACCGTGGGGAAGAACCCCCATGTCCCCAGCACACAGGGTTCCACTCCTGTCCCCATGCCATGTCTCACCTGGTCCAGATAAATCGTCACCTGGTCAGACTTCACCTCCACCTTCTTCACCAGCATCTGCAGCTTCAGCTGGAGGGACAGGGCTCAGGACACCAGCTCAGTGGGTGCCCCAACCAAGGCCAGCACCCTGGGGTGGGTGCCCTGATGGGGCAGAGGGGGGGGCGGTAAGTGGGCAGTGAGGGCTGCTCACCGTCACCAAGGAGCTCTTGTCCGGGATGTAGCCGGATGGCAGCTTGGCCTCAATGACAACCATGTTGGTGGTGGGACGTTCCCCGGTGTACCTGCAAGGGTAGAGACCCAGGATGGGGTTGGGGTCTGCCCTGGCTGCTCCTGCCAACCCTCTGCCCCAAATCCATGAGGCAGCCCAAGCCCCTACCGTGCCTGGAGAACAAGTTGGAAGCGGGTGCTGGTGTTCCCCTTGCACTCCCTGGGCTCTGTCTCCACGTGAAGGTCGAAAGTCCCCGTGCTCGGAGGGGGTGGCACGTTATAGCGCAGGGTCACCTGGGGTGACACAGCGTGAGTTAGAGCCACTGAGAGGCCACTGCAGGGGGTCAGGGGCCCTGGGCTGGACCCACCTGCACCAGGACACAGCCTTGCCCGTGGGCTCGTAGCCCGTAGGTGCCCGGCAGCTCCTGCAGAGCCGCCCGCTGCAGCACCAGCCTGTTGCTGCTGTGCAGCGAGAAGTCCTGCGCTGTGCCCGCTGGGGATGTCACCGTCACCGTGTAGTCCCCGTTGCCGCTGTACGTCAGGGTGGCATACTTGGCCAGGGCTTGCAGGGCCACCACGGTGTCCTGACCATGGAGTAAGCACCGAGCCGGGGTCACCCCTCATTACAGGGGCTACAGAGGATGAGTGATGCTTGGAGGGGACACCCCCATGGCCCCATGTCCCCTGGTGCCAGTACCTGCGTGGAGGCAAAGCCCCCATAGGGGTTTTGCTGCTTGCTGAGCCAGCGGACGATTTTGGAAGCGGTCCCCAGGTCCTCAGGGGACACTTGGGGCTGGGTGAGGTAGGCCAGGAGGACGTAGGCGGTCATCTCCACCTCTGCCGGTGCGGCAGCCGCCCAGGAGGGCTGCGAGGAGGGTAGAACCTTCCCCTTCCTCCCCCAGGAGAGCTGCCCCTCTGGGAGAGAAGGGGATGGGAGCTCAGCCCCCTGCTCCAGAGGTCCTGGGGTGGCATGGGGTGACCCAGGCAAAGGATGGAGACTGCCTGGTGGTGCCCCTGCCCGCTTTGGGTGGTACCTGTGCTGATGCTGTGTTGGGCCAGGCTCTGCAGCTGCGCTTGCTGCTGCTCCCTGCGCCCCGCCAGCCCGAAGACGTAGGCGAGCAGCGCCTGAGTGTAGAGGTCATCTGTGGCCGAAGCCTCGAGGCACCGCAGGGCTGAGCTCACCATGCCGTTCTGCCACAGGGGAGGAGTCAGGAACCAGCTCACGGGTGTGGGCATCCTGCAGAGATTGCCCCTGCTCTTGCCCAGTGAGACCAGTTATGCCCAGGTCGGGCCGGGAAGTGGCCTGGAACACCTGGACTCCCTGCCCCAGCACCTGTGTCCCACCCCACCAGCCCGTCTGGAGAAGATGGAGTCATCCTCACCGTTGGGGACAGCCCCAGCTCCAGCATCGCAGCCGTGACGTAAGCTGACAGCGAGAGCTCATTCGAGACACCACCCTGCAAAGGGGACAGCAGACCATGAGACAGAATCACAGAATGGTCTGGATTAGAAGGGACCTTAAAGTGCCACCCCCCGCCCTGGGACTTCCCACCAGACCATCTTGCTCCAAGTCCCCTCCAACCTGTTCTTGAACCCCTCCAGGGGTCTTGAACCTGGGCCAGATCTCACCACCCTCACACCAAAGAAGTTCTTCCCCACATCTCATCTCCATCTCCCCTCTTCCAGTTTAAAACTCATCCCCCTCATCCTATGGCTCCCCTCCCTCAGCCAGAGTCCCTCCCCCTTGAGGGACTGGAGGGGGCAATAAGGTCTTCCCAGAGCCTTCTCTCCTCCAGGCTGAACCCCCCCCAACTCTCTCAGCCTGTCCTCATAGGAGAGGTTCTCCAGTCCTCTGATCATCTTCATGGGTCCAGCTGTGCCACCAGCACAGGGACTCCCCCACTGCTTAGACCACACACTAGGGACACGCTGGGACCAGCCTGGCTCTGGCCATGTATCTCCACGTCCCACCCCACCCCAGCCCACCACCTGCAGGGCATTGTTGAAGAGCTTCCCCACGCTGCGGAAACAGCCCTTCTTCCGCTGCTGCTTCTGCAGCCAGCTCAGCGCGTCCGTGATGTGCCGCTCCTCGATGGCCACGTAGGCTCGGGCTTGCCCGAAGGACTTGAGGACGAAGGCTGTCAGCCTGCGAGCCAGAGGGATGTTGGAGGGATGCGAACCCCAAATCTGGGCCACTCTTGGTGACTGGAGGAGCCTCGGGATGGCTAGTCCCTGGAAGGACTGCTGCTGCTCAACCTGCTCCAGCCCCATCGGCTCCCTCACCAGGTATTGCCGCTGGAATCGCTCTTCCCGAAGGCGCTGTAGGAGCCGTCGTCGTGTTTGTAGAGCAGCTCTCGCTGGTACCCTGTGGGGAGAAGAAGGGGATGAGTTGGTTTTTACATCCTTGGAACATCCTAAAGCCTGCCCAGATACACCCTGGGGACGGGGAACCATGGGGTGGTGGTGTCCCACAGCAACAAGGGAGGATGTGGCAGGGAGACAGCTCAGCCCTGCGGTGCCTCAAGGCTTCGGCCACAGATGACCTCTACACTCGGGCACTGCTCGCCTACATCTTCGGGCTGGTGGGGTGCAGGGAGCAGCAGCAAGCACAGCTGCAGAGCCTGCCCAGACCCACCCTAGGGACGGGGAACCATGGGGTGGTGGTGTCCCTCAGCAGCAAGGGAGGACGTGGCAGGGAGACAGGGGACCGGGGATGCTCACCGCTCTGCAGGAAGCCCTGTGCCTTGGCACGGATGTCGGGGCGCAGCTGCCCGCTCTTCTCCAGGTACTGCTGGATGTAGATGTTGGGGGCAAAGAGGACCATGTTCTGCTCCCCGCAGCCAGAGGGCATGGCCAGGAGGGAGTCAAGGTTCTGCAGAGCATTGCCCATGATGTCACCTGTCCCAGGGAGATACAAGGAGCACCATCATGGGCTGTGTCCCCCTCATCCTCTCCCATCTCAGATCCGGGTGATCCCACCTCCTGCTGAGCTCAGGCCATGGAGCTCTACACCCTCCCTGCCACTGGTGGTCACCTGTCCCTTACCCATCACGGTGACATGGGCTCGCTGGGAGCCCTCTATGATGTTTGCAGGAACCTCCAGGGAGATTTCTTCAGTGGCTGTGGGGTTGGAGGGCAATGACAGTGGGCATGACCAGCTCCTCCTGGCCTGAGCCCATAGCACTCTTGCCCACCCCCTTCCTGCTCTGACACTCTAAGGGTTCAAAGCTGGGCTGGGCCATCTCAGCCAGGAGCTCCTAGGGACCCTGGTCCTTGGCTCTTCTGGCCTGGTAGCCCTTGTGACCAGTGGCCAAGCAGCCCTGCCCCACATACCCACGGCACTGGCAAACACCCCCAGCCAGTCCTACCTTCCTGACAGAGCAGGGAATTGTGTGCCTTCTCCACCAGGATCCCCCCGGGCTGTGGGGAAGCAGTATCAGAGTGGGTCAGGAGAAGGGACCAGCCACATCTCCATGTCCCCCAGGACCATGCCTGCAGCCCAGGCCTGGGTCTGGGTGCTGTCCCACTCCCTGTCCCCCCCATTGCTGCTCAGACCCTGTCTCCAAATCCACCTCATTTTCCTCCTCCATAACCCATCTGACCTGCACCAGCAAGGGCTTTATCACGGTGTCCACACGCCCCTGGGCTGGCACCACAGGCATCTCATTGCCACAGAGCTCCTTAGAGCTCAGGGCCTCCGTGCTGACAGTGATGTTCACCTCCCCTGCAGACAAAAGAGAGGCACTCAGTATCCACACAACACCCACTAGCCCACACTGCAGCCCCACAGGCTTGTGTCAGCCCTGGGGCTTCATGTGGGACTGGCTGGATTGGGGTGGGGGTCACCAGGTTGAGGAGCAGTGCTGGGAGGCAATGGGGAGCGCGCAAGTTGAGCAGAGGAGAGCTTCCCAGGTGGCATTCCATTTTCTCCTGTCCTCCTTGCCCACCCCAATCTTTGAGTGGGTCCCCAAGCAACTGGGCAGGGGGTGTCACGATGACCCTGGTGCTCTGTACCCAGGCTGGTGGCTTGCACGTCCCATCGGAAGGTCCTGGCTTCATCTGCACAGATGCAGCCACCATATGTCTCGTCCGCTCTCGATGACACTTCCAGCTTTTCTGACTCTGCCAGCGTCACCTGAACCTGCCAGACCATCACCACAGTTCCATCAGCCTCTGCCATACCCCAGCCCCACAGCCCCCTCCCCAGCCCCACTCACCCACAGGCACTGCCGCAGGTAGTTGAAGACGGTGGCCACGAGGGTGAAGGCTTCATGGCGGACCACAGCGTAGGGCAGAGCCAACTCCACAAAGAAGGGTTTGAAGGCCGTGAGGGTGGTGGCAGGGGCCAGCCCCAGGCCCAATGGGGATGTGCAGAACATCCTGGCTTCCCACGTGGTGATGGCATCAGGCACCGTCACCGTGATATCTGTGGAGCCACTCTCTCTGTGGGATGGAGAAAAACGTGAGACCATCCCACCACCTTCACCCACAGCTGGTGTCATCTCCACCTGGGCTGGCTCTCTCCATGTTGGAGAAGCAGCTGTCCTGAGGTCCCCAAACTCCCTCAAGGCAGGAGGGGAGGTGGGGAGAGGAACAGCCCTATGGCAACCATCCTAACTCACCCCACAGGGACCAGATCCCACAGCCACGTCTCTGGGAAATATGTCCGGGGTGCTGGTGACTCTTCTTGGACAGTAGCGACTGGGATACCAGGTCCCACCCATCCCTGTTTGGCAACACTCTCTGTCTGCAAATAGTAGAGCTGAGAACCAAGACCACCTGGAAAAGAGAGCAGAAATTAGGTTCCACAGTATCTCAGCTGGCCCTTGCCTGCAGGCAGCCTGAAGGGGGCCCAAATCCTTTTCAATACTCTTAGAATGGTTAGAGTTGGAAGGGACCTTAAAGATCATGGAATTCCAACCCCCCTGCCCTGGGCAGGGACATCTCCCACCAGACCAGGTTGCTCCAAGCCCCGTCCAGCCTGGCCTTGAACCCCTCCAGGGATGGGGCAGCCACAGCTTCTCTGGGCAACCTGGGCCAGGCTCTCACCACCCTCACACCACAGAACTTCTTTCTGGTATCTCACCTAAATCTCCCCTTTTCCAATTTAAGGCTTTTACCCCTTGTCCTGTCACTCCAGTCCCTGACAAAGAGTCCCTCTCCCCAGCTTTCCTGGAGCCCCTTCAGATACTGGAAGGGGCTCTAAGGTCTCCTCAGAGCCTTCTCTTCTCCAGGATGAGCCACCCCAGCTCTCTCAGCCTGTCTCCATAAGGGTGGTCCTATCTTCAATCCCTTTGATGCCAAGTGTATTTTTCAGGATGGCTCTGAGTGCCCCCCAGGACACGGGAGCCAGGACTGGGCTCTTTGGTCTTTTCTCCCGAGAGGGCTCGGTGGAGTGAGGCACCCAAGGGCCGTGCTGACCTTGGGGACCCGCTAACCCGGGTATGCCAAACATCCTCCTCCTTTTGCAAATATCACTGGTGTTGGCGTTGGTAAACAGCTTCAGTGCTGCGTTCTGTGAGAAAGAAAAGAGGCTGGTCCATCTCCAAAACTATCCCCATCCCAGCAGTAAATCAGGCACAGGGGCTGCAGGATGAGGCAAGTGGAGAAGGACTGGAGCCAGGGGTTTGCAGGAAGGACCTTTGCCATGAGTGTGGCTTCCATGGGATACTGTTGGGCCTCCCCAGTACCCTGGGCAAGCCACAGGCAGCTCCTGGATGAAGAGGAGGCAGGAGGCATAGGCAGGCAGAGCCTTTTACCTGAAATATCTTGTAGGTCTCCATCTTGGAACTGCTCCCAAAAACAGGAGGGAAGGGATACATCATTTGAGGGACAAATGAGCTTCTCCTTTGCCGCAGAACTGGGATGGCGGGAAGGGGATAGACGGGGTCAAAGTCCCATGAAAATCCCGAACAAGGTGGTGCTTCTTGAATTCCAAAGTAGTTGAATCTGGGGAGCGCATTGTAGACCTGGGAACAGACATATGTGCTAGGAACCTACCTCCTGCCAGGGAGCAGGACTGCCCAGGAGCCACCATGGCACCCAGTCCCTGTAGGGGAGGTCCAAGGCGATGTCATGCCCAGCTGATCTCTGGGGCTTCAGAAGGAGCCCTGGACAGTGCCACCACCCACCGCCTCCGTGTTGAGCTCAGCCTCAGGCTTCAAGAGCAGCACACTGCGGTCCACGGCACGGATGGCACACAGGGACCCCGGGGCAGCCTTCATCTCCAGCCACAGCGCCGAGCCGGGCAGAGCCCTGTCCTCTGAAAAAGCCATCTTCACCTGGGGAGGGACAGGGGCATCAGGGGGAGAAGGGCAGGAGGGGGATCCACCTCCCATGGAGGAGCAGGACCAAGGCACAAACATGGAGGTCTTTTCTAGACAAGGATAAAATCAGGCTGGAGGGTTTGAGGAACAGACTGTGATGCTGTGATACAACTGGAGTGAATGGACATCAAGGCAATGCAGCTGTGGACAGTGCAGCCGTGGAGTGGTTCCCTCAACTCCAGCAGCCTCCACTCACCTTGTTGGGGAAGCACTTGGCCACGTTGAGGTCTATGCTGTCAGCCACCATCTCGCCATTGGGCAGTACTGCATAGCCCACCACCATGGCTGTGGGTGCCAGCTTGGAGCCAATGAGCAGCTCCAGGGAGAAGGAGCTTCTCTGCCCTGGGAAGGGAAGGGAGATGAGGACCAGACAGAGGGCAGACCCCTGCACAGCCCATCCGTGCCTCAGGACCTACCAGCCACTGCAGTTAGCTCCTTCCTGAGGACAGTAGCAATAGTCCCCTTGGCCAAGACCTACAGAGGAGGAGAAGGGAACAATGAATGACACCAATGCTGAGCAGGGAACTGAAACACCCTGCTGGAAGATGGATCCAAGAACACTGATATAGACTTTTGACTTGGCCCAGTCTCCAGTCCCCTCCACATCTCCTGTTGGAATGAAGGTCCAACAGTATCAGCAGACATCTCTGCTACCAAGTATAGGTCCCTCAGTCCAGCCAGGTTAGATTGCTCATTGTCATAGAATCACAGAATGGTCAGGATTGGAAGGGACCTTAAAGACCACCCAAAGATCATGGAGTACCAACCCCCCTGCCCGGGGCAGGGACACCTCCCACCAGACCACCTTGCTCCAAGCCCCATCCAGGCTGTCCTTGAACCCCTCCAGGGATGGGGCAGCCACAGCTTCTCTGGGCAACCTGGGTCAGTGCCTCACCACCCTCACACCAAAGTTCTTCCCCATATCTTATCTCCATCTCCCCTCTTTCAGTGTCAAATCCTTCCCCCTCATCCTATGGCTCCCCTCCCTCATCAAGAGTCCCTCCCCATCTCTCCTGGAGCCCCTTGAGGGATTGGAAGGGGCTCCAAGGTCTCCCCAGAGCCTTCTCTAATCCAGGCTGAACCCCCCCAACTCTCTCAGCCTGTCCTCACAGCAGAGGGGCTCCAGCCCTCCAAGCATCTCCGTGGCCTCCTCTGGCCCCACTCCACCAGGTCCATGTCCTTCATTGTCTTGTCCTCAGGGACATGACCGTAAGCGTGTGTGTAGATGTGGACCTTCACACACAATCTCCCCAATGCCTACTGCCCTCCCTCCCTGGGCTGGTGCTCACCAAGAAGACCACATCCAGGCTCTCTGGCTCAGCTCCCAAAGCCTGCTCTCTGAAGATGTAGTCCACCCAGAGCTGCTGGGGCTGACCACAGGGCAGCTCACCCTCCAGCTGGCGGAACTGCAGGAAGCTATTGGTCGCCGAAAAGAAGGGCGTGAGGTATTTGTAGGCATCTTGGTAGGTGCCAACGTTCTGGGTGTCAAGCGTCTGGTTGACTTGAGCCTGAGTGATGGAGGTAGAAATCAGGGTGGAGGAGCCATCCATCAGCCGATGAGGTGCTGGTCCCAGTGCCAGGCGTCACTGATGGCAAACTCTCCAGCTTGGAGAGCTGCCCAACCTCCTGGAGAAAGCAGCACAGGGACCCCCAAGGGGTGGGAGAGGGGTCACTCACGTGCAGGCTGATCGTGCCGCTCCAATCCGAGGTGTCCAGCTCAAAGGTGACTCTCCCTGATCTGTCTGTCAGGAAGGTCTGACTGGTAGATTTTCCTTGCTGGCTGACGAGGAGCGAGAGATGCTTCTGCGGCAGCTCAGTACCATCAGGTCCTGTCAGCAGCAACTGGAGATGGAAGGGGAGATACCCCAGGTTGGGCTGCAGGCATGGGGCAAAGGGCAGGGGGGGGAGAAGAGGGCTGGGGGAGG
>VZTM01012984.1:236417-254890 GCA_013400555.1 Jacana jacana
GAAGAGGGCTGGGGGGGGTCAGCAGGAGCAGGACTGGTTGCAGCAAGGCACAGGGGAACCCTGCAGCGGGTACAGGGACACCACCAGCCCACACCCCCCACACACCCCCCATTACCATCCCAGTGTAGGGGATGCCAGCCTTGTAGAAATCACGGCTGTTTTTGAAGGTGACAGTGAAGGTTTTGCGTAAAATATCACAGCTCTTGGTGTTCTTCTGCTCCAACCCTGTGGAGAGGGAGTGGGGAGCTGAGGGTGTTGCCAGGGACACAGGGCACAGGTTCCAGTGCTGCCAGTTCCCCTGTCACAGTGCAGGAAAGGTCCCTGGAACATTTTGAGCTTTCCCTGGCAGCTTTGAGCACAGTCTGCACCTCCTGCCAGAGCAGCAAAACCTCTACAGCAGGTTTGAGACCTAAAAGCTGGGTGCAGCTGGCTTCAGAAAAGGCTCTTCACCCAAGCACCGTGATGCAGGGCCATCTCAGTGCCAGTTAGCCCGGGGGACAACCTCTGGGCTCCTCTTTTGTTTTTTTTTTCCCTGAAGCCGAGCCCCTGGCAGTCATTTCTGGTGTGACCGAGGTGGCAGGTGAGGGATTAGCTGGAAGGAGGAAGCCACACCACCGGACGGGGTGAAACCCCTCCTTTGCATTGCAGGGACTCGACTCACTGCTGGCCATCCTACCAGGAGAGCTCTCGGTTCTGGGAAAGGCCTTTCTGCCTTCTGACCATCTCTCTGGTTAGAGTATTGCCTGGCCAACCTGGCTTGCATCCCCACACGGACCCGCTCCCTGCACACCTGCACCCCACCACCACAGCGTTGCTTTGGGGCTTCCCTGCAGAAGACCAATACCCCTGTGCCGTGCCACATGGGGCACAAAACCACGCACCCACAGTGATGCCTCTTCCCAAGCAGGAGAACACCGCCATCCCTACCTGTCCCATCCTCCACCAGCGATGCCTGGACGTGGAATCGCTTCTGATAGTTGAACTCAGTCAGGTTGAAGGCAGCTAGTGAAACCTCTGTTGAAAAGCAGCCGTTCTTCTCAGTCTGGAGGGAGAGAGTCGCCCCTGTTAGCAGCAGTCCTGCACTGGGGCTGTACCCAGTGGCACCTGCACTCCTCGGTTGTCCTCACCTGCCCGCTAACCTCGGTGCAGGCCTTCGTGTGTGGGATAGGACTGAACCAGGTCCCTTGTACCTGCTGGCACAAGGTGGCCTGGACCTTCCCCTGGACAGGCTTCCCGTAGGTGTACCTGTTGGGTGGAGAGTGGTGAGGGTGTTCCTGATGGACCGTGTCCCGCTGGATCCATTCCCTCCCTCTTCCCAGCACAGCCTGTTTTGGGCTCACCGTCCACAAATGTCCACCTGGACGTTCTTGTCCTCCAGCACTGTAGCAGGGAGACTGATGGTCACCTCAAACTTGGGCAGCACTGAAGGAGAAGCAAAGGGAGAGAGGGTTGTTGCTCCCAGGACAAGGACAACGGTGCATGGTTGACCAGAGGAGACCACAGCATGCTGCCCATGGGGACATGCCTAGGTGGGTCTCCCACCCTCTGTGGATGTCCCAGGCCCCACGTACCATATTCCTCCACGCTGAAGGAGTGGCGCTTCTCCTCCACCTCAATGGTGTACGTGCCCAGGGCTGGCTCTGCAGCCAGTGGGAGGGACAGGTCCACAATGCCCTGACGCGGGCTCACGTCCAGCCACTGCGCGATGCGGTTCTGATTGGGATCCTGCACACAGGGACATGTAGCCTCAGCACCCCAGGGAGCCCAGCACCCCGTGACAAAACAGCCCATGGCTGCCTTAGGCATTTCCTCTCCCAGCCACACTGCCCTCCCCAGCCCACACCACCCAGGAGCCTCCCTCCATCTCTCAGACTGACCTTCAGGATCACAAGGGGAAGCTGCAAGGCAAAGAGAAGATGGTTAGAGGAGAAATTCAAAGCCTTGTGTCGGGTCTCATCTGGGTGGGAACATCTAAGGAACCATGGAGGGAGTAGAGTGAGGGTTATTTGTGGGATGCTGTGAACTTCAAGCCCTTCAATTTGCTTTGGGGTTGATTTTGAGCCTGTGGGTGGCTCCAGCTGGGATGAACCAAGGGCACTGCCAGCGTGGCATGGAGAGGTGGCATCTCCTAGTGCCTTCAATCCTAGCCAGCAATCATTTCACCTGGGAACCTCCTGTACTTCCAGCAACCCAGATGATTGCCCAGGGGTGCCAGAGACTGAGCTCTCCTGTAATCCTGGCATCTTGATGGATTTCAACAGCCCCTTTCAACACTGCCTCCCACTCACCCTTGCTACATCCCTAACCAAAAGTGTAAGTGGGTAAGTTCCCGTGTCACACGAGCAATCCTGCTTCCTCTTTCCTTAGCCTGCTGAAGCCTGTGTGAGCTGCACCGGGCATCCCGGCATCCCTGCCCCTGGGGAGTGCAGCCAACCGGGCAGAGCTGGCTGGGGCAGGGTTCCCAAGGGGAAAGGCGCTGGCTGACTCCCACACCTCTCTCACGGCTTGCTGAGGCTGTAGGAGGGCAGTACAGAGGAGCCATGTCACCTCCCACCTTCCCCAGCCCTTCTCTCACCTTCTTATTGCTGGGAACGAAGTCTTTATCCACAGAGACAATTCGAAACTTCACTGGAAAGTGCAAAGGGGGATGCAGGAGTGAGTGGTGGGCTCATTGGCAGGGAATGGGGTTCCCCGTGGGGAAAGTGGATGGAAACCCACCCCAAGCCCTGCAATGAGGCACTGCCCCCCAGGCAACACAGCCTCCTGCTATTGCACCCTGGTGTTGCCCTGAGCTGGTGCTGGGGGTCCCAGTGCATCCCAGGATGAGTCCTTCTCTTTCCATGCAGCTCAGGAGCAAGGCTGAGCCTCCTGCACCCCTCTCCCACCAGGTTCTTCAGCCCAGAGCAGAGTGGTCTATCCTGCTGTCCTCACCTTGCTGTCCAGGCTTGTAGACAGCCTTGTCTGTCTGTATGAAGATCCCAGGCTTCATGGCTCTCAGCACCACCTGCTTCTTCTCAGAGACATCCAGGGAATCTCCCTGGATGGAGACGTGGAGGTCTACAGTTTCATCATTCCCTGTGGTGGGGGCTGGAGCCTGCCAGGGGAAACACCAGGCACTGGGTGAGGACAAGGGATATGCCAGGATGCTCTGCTAACCCTGAGTGACCCAGAGCACTCCTCACCCACAGGGGACACCTTCCCCAAGCGCAGGGCTGGAAAGAAGTGTCCCCCCACCACCCTCCCCTAGTCTGCAGGTATGCTACCAGGTGATTATTTCAGCCACCGAATAACTGGGCTGAGCCAAGTATTGATTTGCCTGCATGGGGTGTGAGATCCTACCAGGAGATGGGGAAGTCATGCCTGTTCCCATCCTCCTCGGGCTACAGAGCTTAGAGCTGTGCAGCAGTGTGGGGACCACAGCCTGGAGACAGTGGCGTGGCCGGGGTGTCCCCTTCCATGCTTACAGCTGTGCGTAGGGTGACACTCACAGGGAAGGTGATGTTCAGGTACAGATGGGGCTCCTGGACCTCCCTCTCCAGCAGGGTGATGTTATGGGTCCCACCTGGTCTCTGCAGCTGGATGGTCACCTGGACAGGCTTGTGGAGGCCACTGAGATGGACCCACAGCGTTGCTGTGTAGGGGTGGTAGAGCACAGCTGGGGATGTGACCACATAACTCCTGACAAGGAGAAGTGCTGACATGAGAGGTGTCTGGATGAGTCACTTCCCAGCAGAGACCCTGTGGAGGTCCTGAAGAGCTCCTGGCTGCACAGAAACCTGTGCTGGGGTGTAAAGCCACCTCCCCCAACCTCCCCACTCTGCTTCTGGGCTCCCCTTGACTTCCTGGCTCAAGAAGGCAAAGGCTCTGCCTCACACTTGCAGCACCTACAATAAACCACCCCAGAGCCACCAGCCCCCAGGCACCAAATCCTCACTGTTCATGAGCAGGAAAAACCCACCCACCCACCCACCCAAGCACTTCCACCCTGACCAATCATCACACACAGAGGAAGGATTAGATCCCACCATCTACTGCCAAAGAGCCAATACTAAATGCCTCCCACAATAGAATCATAGAATCATTTTGGTTGGAAGAGACCCTTGGGATCATCGAGTCCAACCATCAGCCCCACTCTACAAAGGTCTCCCCTACACCAGGTCCCTCAACACTACATCTCATCTACTCTTCAACACAGTCAGGGATGGGGACTCCACCCCCTCCCTGGGCAGCCCATTCCAGGTTCTGACCACTCTTGCTGGGAAGAACTCTTTCCTAATGTCCAGCCTGCACGGACAGACAGACAGACACAGAGAGGACTTACGGTGCTGCAGATGCCACAGACGTGAGGTGCAGGAGAAGGAGCAGCAGGACAGCCAGGGACCTCATGTCTCCAGCTGCAAGTGGATGCTGGGGAGGGCCACAGCCTCCTTTCTGCAGGTGTTGGATTGCTGTAGATCCGTGTCTGCTCCTCTGCAGGCTCTGGAGCGTGATCTTTGCTTTCCACCCAGCGATCAAACACGGGTTGGCAGAGGGCTCCAGCATGGACCCGCAGATATAGCCAAGGCAATGTTTACTGTCTGCCCACAGCCTCCTGGGTTCAAGGCTCTGATGGATTTTTGCAATTTGAGGTGAGGTTCCCATAGGCTATAGAGCTTCAAAACCAGGGGGGCAGGACCCACCCACGCACCGGTTTTGCTGGGAAATGATGGCAGGAGGGAGTGGGAATGGGTTCCTCAAACAAAAGTAAGCAGCACCATCACAAGAAGAGCCTGTGAGCTGGTGGTGATTTCTCAGAAGGGCTTGTCTCCAGGTGTTTCAAATTTAGCCAAACAGCAATTTTATGGGCTAATGGCAAGTCTCAGGCTGTGGTTTTGCCCTGTTTCTTCCAATTTCATCAAATCAGTTGCAGGCACAGGAGCAGGACAGGTTTGGGCTGTTGTCCCAGGTGCACTTGCTCTCATTCCTCTGCACACTGTGCCCAGGAGCCAGACACTGCCCAGGATGTGGGTCTGAGCTGCCTGCTTCTGTCCTGGTAGGAACTGGGGAGAGTTGTAGCAGTTCCAAGGCAGCCACACATTGTCCCAAGTGCAGCCCCTGCTCTGGGGTTCTGCTGTCCCCTTCCCTTTGGGGACACGGGACACACCATGGGAAGTCACGAAGGCGGCTGACCCCTTTCCCATGGGCTCTGGGTTGACCACAGCTGCTGTCCCCACACCAGCCCTGCTCAAGTATTGCTGGATACAGCCCTGTGCCCACCTTCCTGCCCTTCGAGAGCAGCCCCACACAGTGTCGGTGTCCAGAGGAGGCTGGTCCCAACACCCCCACGGACACAAGGGGCGAGCATGGCCCTGAGCCCATCCTGCTACCCGAGGGGTGGGTCAATGCCCCACTGGGCATCCAGGGGGTGGTACAACACCAAGCCCTTCTGAGTACCGGGCAGGATGCAGTGTGGCCAAGAGGAGATCGATTTGGGAGCGGGGTGGACCTCTGCCTCTCCGAGCGGAGCGGTGCCTGCAGGGCTGGCCAAGGGGAAATATCACATGGAGGATCTGTTATTCGGTGCTGCTGGTGACTTCAGAGCAGGAGCCAGCGTGCATTGACCCCCAGCTCCCTCAGGACGAGGCACCACTGACCCTTGTTGTGCTGTTTCTTCTGTTGCCTTGGTGCCCGTGAAACGAATGCTCTCTCTGCTTTGGCCTCAGTTTTTTGTTCAGCAAAGCAAAGTGAAGGTACAGCCCCTCTGACCTATCATTAAGGGGGGTGGGAAAGCTGAGCTTCAAACACAAAGTCTGGTTTTGGGGACAGAAGGTTGGCTTGGGTCTGGAATGGTGGGAAAGAGCGTGAAGAAAGGGAACTTTCTTGCAAGAAAAATGTTTTGCCACATCTACTTGCGTTTTTCCTGTATTTTTAACCCTGACTGAGCAGGGCCAGGAGCATGACTGTGCTCTGGACAGCTCTGAGCATCCTCTCCATACCCAACCATTAATCTTGCACTGATCTCCCAAGGCTTTCAGTCAGCCCGGGGCCAGTGTGCCTGCCCTGGTCCCCCCTCCATGGGATCACACTGGCATCACCTCAACCAAAACTACAGCTCCATGGCGGGCAGCAAAGCGCCTGCTCCCTGGGCGGCCACTGACTCCACACAGGGGGGAATAAGTGAAAGACGTAAACCAAACACATGAACTTGAATTGGGTGAGAAAGACACGAAATGCTCCTGGCCCAGCTACAACCCCTTTTGCCCCTGGCATCACCCTGCAGCTTCCACACCTCCCTGGGCATTGCAGTGCTGCTGTCCTGCCACCACCCCCAGCCCCTCTGCTGGGACCTGCCACAACCCCATCTCTCTTCACCCCAAGAGCAGGAGATGCTTCTCACCCACTGCACCCTGTTTGCAAGATTTCCACCCCAGGAGGCACCACAGAGCAAGTCTGCAGCTCAGCCACCCCCAGCCAGCAATGCACCATGTGCCCTGCAGAGCCCCAGAGTCTGTGGGTGGTGGCAGGGGCTCAGGGGGAGGTTCCTGGATGCCCAGCAATCACCCTGTAGCATCAGCTCCCCTGGGGTCCCTACCATCCTCCCCTGAAATGGATGATGGTGGAAAGAAACTGCTGTCCCCATGCCCCAGCAGCAAGTCCAGTCCAGCCCAGGACTGAGGTGACTCCAGACTCACCATGCTGGGTTTGAGCTTGCCCTCAGGCTCAGAGGACCACTTGCATTGATCCATGCTGTAGAGGGCACATAGTGACCTCGGGGCAGCCTGCATCTTCAGGTGGAGCTGTGAGCCCACCAGAGCCCTTTGTCCTGAGAAAGACAGATTCAGTTGGGATGGGGAAGCCTTTGGGTTAGGGGAGAGGGGAGCTGGCCCCAGGAAGGACCTCTGTACCGCAGCCTGACCTCAAATGCCAGCGGAGGATGGAGAGTGAGGTCTTGCCTTCAAAGGCAGGAGATGTCTGGCATCCCATCCAGTAGCACCTGTCCAGTGCTACCAGACCATGCTGATGCACAGACCCAGTCTGGAGGTAACAGGGGAAGTTTGCACAGGGCGAAGCCACACTTGTTGGGCAACAAACACCCCAAAAATGGTCCTCAGGTGGGACAGAAGCTGTAGCGTGAACAGGATCATGCTCAGCCAAGAGCTGGGTCCTACTGAAATGCCCAGCTTTACCCGAAAATGTTCCTCTTAAAGATGTGTCTAAGGAGCAGAAAACCACAGCCACCCTGGTAGCTCCCCAGGAACTCATCAAGCACACCAATTAGTCACAGAGTAGCAGAGAGTGGGGAAGGAGAGGTGGACCTTGGAGGAGTATCTTGGGGTGGGATGCTGCAAGGGGAAGAAAGCCCCAGTCATCCTTCAGGACCCAAGGGATTTCTCCAGCAGTCAGGAGTAGAGGAAAAATGTCACCAAAGCAAGTAAGGGCACAGGCAGCTGATGCTATGGATGGGAAGGACAGAGACCCTGGAGATGCCTGGGCAGAGCAGTTGTGCCATGGACTCCAGCTGTACCACCACCCGAGGACATCACCACCCTTATTGCCACCACCACTCTTGTTGCCACCACCCGAGGACATCACTGGCTGGCCGATGGCATGGCTGTGCTCATGGGTCCCCTCCTCCAGCAGCAATGCCCGGGCACAGAGCTTTGTACAAGCTGGTCAGGTTGAGAGATGCTGCTAGCTCCTCGGTAGAGAAGGAGAGAGTCACCTGCCCTAGAAACAGCCTTGGGTGTCATCTGCTGTCACCCTTGGCCTCCCACTCACTCCCTCCATCCTGTCCTGCAACCCTTGGATCCTGAAGACTTTCCCGCTTGGGACTGATCCCACACTCTGCCATGAATCTGGCTGTCCCATTCCTGCCCATCCTGTCCCAAGGACCACCCCAGGGGGCCCTGCTCTGCTCCTCTGCCTTCATCTTTGGGATGACTTTGGGTTTGCAACACTTTCACACAAGAGCTGGATCACCGGGTGATGCACCTGGCCATCATCTACCCAAGCACCCTGAGATGAGGACACATTTCCAGGGCCAACACCCATGTGCCTTCTCCCCCTCCTGCTGTCCTCACCTGTCCCCTGAACTCAACACAGATCCCCTCAGATCCCTCAAGGAGAATATTGTTGTGGCACAGAATGGCCACAACCCTTCCCTGGAAACATTTCCCAGATGGGTACCTGGCAGGAGGGAGCGAAGAGGACGAGGAGGCTGTAGGGTGAGCACCATCCCAGGAGCAACCAGCCTTACTGCCAGGGCTGCTCTCCAACTCACTGCCCACAGATGTCCAGCAGGATCTTATTCTTCACCACCACAACATGGGGCGGCCAGATCAGCACTTCAGAGTGGGGCAGCCCTAGGGGAAAATGAGCAGGGAATGGGATTGTACCCATTTCTTCCTTCAGGAGTTTATTGCCACCCCACGCGATGGCTCCCAAACACCCCAGGTGGAGCCCAGCCTTCATCCCCACGTACTGTAGTCCTTCACTGTAAAGAAGTGTCTCTTCTCCATCACCTTGATGATGTGCATGCCCAGGGTCACATCTGCCGCCAGCAGGAAGGACAGGTCCACAATGCCCTACCATGGGCTCACCTTCCACCACTGCACCATGTGGTTCCACCTGGGACATGCGAACACGCGGTGTCAACCCTGGCTTGCTCAGCACCTTGTGCAGGTGGTGTCTGACAAGCTCGAGGACTCAAGTCATAGAATCACAGAATGGTTTGGGTTTGTAGGGACCTTAAAACCCATCCCATCCCACCCCCTGCCCTGGGCAGGGACACCTCCCACCAGACCATCTTGCTCCAACCTGGCCTTGAACCCCTCCAGGGATGGGGCAGCCACAGCTTCTCTGGGCAACCTGGGCCAGGCTCTCACCACCCTCACACCAAAGTTCTTCCCCACATCTCAGCTCCATCTCCCCTCCTTCAGTGTCAAGCCCTTCCCCCTCATCCTATGGCTCCCCTCCCTCATCAAGAGTCCCTTCCCAGCTTTCCTGAAGCCCCCTGAGGGACTGGAAGGGACTTGAAGGTCTCCCCAGGGCCTTTTCTTCTCCAGGCTGAACCCCACCTCAGGGCTCTCAGCCTGTCCTCCCAGCAGAGGGACTCCAGCCCTCCCAGCAGCTCCTGCCCCTCACCAATTTGTCCAGGCTTGTAGACCTCCCTGTCTGTCTGCACCAAGATCCCCAGCTCCAGGCTTTTCACCTGTGCTTCCCTCTGCTCAGAGACCTGCAGGGAACCTCTCTGGATGGATACATCAAGATGCACATCCTCGTAGGTCCCTGCAGGGGTAGAAATCTGTCCCTGGGGAAAGAACAAGCAGAAATGGGTGCAAAGCCTTTACATTGGATGCCAGCAAGTCATCATACCTGTCCCTCTTTGTCACCACCCCATTGCCCCATGAAGGCACAAGGAAACTGGTGTGCATGGGAAGAGGATGCAGATACAGCCCACGAGGTCTCTGTATGTGCCCCACGTCCTTCCACTCTTTAGCCCCAACCAGCAACCACAGTCACAGCAAGGATCATCACACCGCTTGAGACCACCTACCATCCCACCAGGTGTGGACAGGCAGACACAGAGAGGGCTTACGGCTCTGCAGGTGCTCCAGCTGTGAAGTGTAGGATGCAAAGCAGGAGGGAAGGCAGGGCAGCTGCAGACCTCATGCTTGGGGGACCACGCTGAAACAAGGTGGTCCCAGAGCCTCCGCGCTGTGTCTTCTTCCTCTCCTCAACCTTTTATCTCCCCACTGGTGGAAAGCAAGAGCCAGAGAGGTCCCTGGCTGGGACCCAGCCATCCAGCCAGGACAATGTTTAACCACTTGACCCAAGGTTTGCAGGGTTCAAGGCTCTGGGAAACCAAGCCCCACCCACAGTGGTGGGACCTCCAGGCCAGCTCAGAGCTGATTGACTAAGGGAGCCCCGACAGGAAGGGAGGGAATGAAGGAGTTTTCTAGGAAATTAGGTCCTTCACGTGCAATCTGCCCTTCACCACCTCCACGTGACAGTTCCTGGTCCAGTGAGTTGTTGGGAAGTCTCTTTTCTGTTGCTAGTATTTATTTTTGCCCAGCGCTATTTGTCAATGTCGATGATTTCATGGTTTTGTGGAATTTTCTCCCAGACAAACCAGCCACTCAGGAGAGCAGGAGCAATGATGAACTGGGACGCTGGTGCCCTTGTTTGGCCACGATTTGCACTCCTTATCTGAATATAGGAGGTCAAGCCAGCCACCCCTGCTCCCAGCACTGGGGACAGCCATGCACCGCACTTCTCCCTGTCCTACTGTCACCCCAGGGTGGCTGGGACAGAAGCTGCCGGGCTGGGAAGGAGCTAGCAGATGCCCAAAGCCCTGCCAGGCTGCAGGGAACAGGCCAGGGGAGATAGTAGCTGGTGGATGGGTCTTGTTGTGCCCATGGTCCAGAGGTCAGAGAGAGGTTCCTCCTGCTCCAGGTGGGCATAATCCCCACACCTTTGCCCTCTGAGGTTTCTGGGCTTTATTGGTGCTCCTCTGTGCACTTACTGCTCACACATATGGCAAGGAGAGGTCCACACTGGTGTAACTCTCAGCCTGCCACGTGCTCCTCGCACCATCCAGCACTGCAGTCCATAAAGAAGCTGTGGTGTCTCACAGGGATGCTCTACCTGCACTGGTCCAGGCACCTCACATGACCATAAGGAGACGGATTCCCCTCCCCACAGCTCAGGTAGGACATTGTATACACAGACACCACCAGGTATGGACCCTTTAATCTTGTACCTGCATCTGGTACATCAAGGATGCTCTTCCCACACGGCAATATCCCCTGCACCTCCTGCCCCCACCCCCTCCAGCCCCAGCCACACACTGTGCTCTACACCCCTCCCCAGAGGTGGTTGCATCTGACCAGCGTTGCCACCTTGCAGAAGCCTCTGTAAGAAGGAAGCCAGCAAGTCCATGGATGAACCCCCACACTGTGAGTCATGCCGTCAAGGGTGGGGAAATGGTGCAGTGAACCCCCAGCCTCAGCCCTGGCACTTCTCTCCCCTCACCCTGGGCACAGGCAGGAGCCATCATCCTGTCAGGCTGCCTGGGGCCAAACCCAGCGCCAGGCTTGGGGGAGACAAGCAATGCCCCCAGGGAGGGGCTGCACAGTCCCAGCAAGGGGTTTCTGGGAGCACCTCACACTGATTTCAAGGTGCTGCCTAGTCCCCATCCCTTTGCACCTTGCTGGAGTGCTGGCAGGTCTGGTGGGCACATCTATAGAGGACAAGGTGGCTGTGCCACCTCTCTTAGGTCCCCAAGGCTTTCTGCCTAGTTTCTGGTCCAGGTTGTGTCCTCCTGACGTTCCAGGCCAGCACTGGCCCCAGCAAACTGGTCTCCACAATGATTTGCAGACATCTCAGTGAGGACATCAGCCATGGCCTGACGGACAGTCTCTGTCAGCTCAGGGACATCATTTGGGCTCAGACCCCGAGTTTCTACCTTGGGGAGGACTCGGATGGTGCATGTTCCTGGAGAGAGAAGGGAAAGGCCAGGGGTGCTGTTAGATGAACCCACCAGGAACCAGGTCTTCCCACCACCATTCTCCACCACCAGCTGCCTCCTCACACCTCAGTGTCGCACAAAGATATCTCCAAATCCTACGTGCTTCATCCCCACCACCAGCCCTGCCTTCCAGCAATGGAGCTTCTTGTCCATCACTTACCAGAGGTGAATTTCTTATCCTTGGAGCTGAAGAAGTCCCGGTATGGGGAGATCACAACAGGGAAAATGGGAACCTGTAGGAGATGGAGGGTCAGGTGTGTTCTCCATGCAGACCTCCTCCCTAGGTGGGACTCCAGCTCCTCCCGTGCCCCAGGCTTCAGCAGATCCTGGTCTCCTCCCTGGGTCCTGCACCAACAGGGTGCCTCTCCCTGGGGACTGCAGACCCCAAAAGACCCTGGTGGGCACGGGCTGTACCACTGCCACGTACAACATCTCCACTCAGCAGGTAGAGGTTTTCTACTGAGACCCGGTTAAACATCCCACAGCAGCCACTGCTTGTGCCCACCACAGACTCAAAAATCCACAGCCAAGCTCCCACCACAGACTCAAAAATCCACAGCCAAGCTCCCACCACCGTACCCTGAGGCGGAACCGTGCCGTGGGAAATCCCAATCCACCAAGTCTGGAAGTGCTCTACGGACCTCAGGGCTCAACCTGGCAACCAAAAACCCCCCATCCTGCTGCCCCAGAGTACACCCCACACCATTGAGGGCAAATGGAGGGGAAAAATGGCCTTACCTGAGCCTGCACAGCCAAGTGGAAAGCCCCACGCTTGAAGGGCAGCATGGACTTTTCCTGGTTCCTGGTGCCTTCAGGAAAAATCAACACTCGGAGCTACACAGGAGAGCGAGATACATGAGCATGGACCCTGACCAGAGCAACCTGGGACCTGTTATGTCAGTCCTCCCCAGCTCCCCCCTGCTGCCAGGCCCCCTCACATTCTCACGCCGCATGATCCCGGCCGTCTGGGAGATGACATTGATTGCATCTTCTCTTTTGTGGCGGTCGATGAAGATCATGCCACTGAGCCAGCAGGCCCACCCCACACTGCCCATGTACAGGAGCTCCTTCTTGACGATGGGCACACAATGGTCAGGAATGATCTCCGCCATGCCTGGAGGATGGACAGGAGAGGAAGGGATCTGTCCCTGCCTTGTGGCACCCAAACCCAACCAGCCCTGTGACCATAGTGACTTGGCATCGTCTTCCATTGTCCCAGCACACCCATAGCCCTGTGATTCTGTCCCACCAGCTCTTCTGGACTATGCCTACCATACTACCCTGGACTACTAATCCTGGTGCTGGCCTCACTGGTAACCCCCAGGGTGAGCCTGGTCCACCCCTGCAGCACCCCAAAGGTTGCCCATGCTGGTGAGTCCTCCCCTCTCCCTTGCACGTACCTACAAGGTCAAGGGAAGCTTGGTGGTTGCAAACTATCACGTAGGGTTCCTTGATGGTCAGATGCTCAGAGCCCTGCACCTGCATCTTGATGCCACAGAAGTATTTGAGGGGCAGGATCGCAGCACGCAGGAGCCTAGGGCAGAGGAAGATGTGTGGGGAGCAGATCAACACAGAACGAGGGGCTGCTTGATTTTTTCCCAGCCCTTCGGGATCACGCAGGGAGCAGGCTGGAAGGGTGGCCAGGCTAGATCTGCTCTACAGGAGCAAATAGCATGTCTCAAGGAGGACCTGTGTTCGGTCGCAGCGATGCTTTGCTTTTCCAAGCACATTTGCAGCCTGCATAGCTCAGAGCTAACCCTGTCACAATCCCCAGGGTGACACCGTCTGCTGCCTCGGTACCAGAAATTCTGCATTAGAGCCGCTGATGAAGAAGAGCAGCCAGCTCAAACTGGTAAGAGAATGAATAAATAAATGAATAAATAAATAATTAAATAAAGACCCCAGGCTTTTTGATGTCCAGGGATGATGGGGAAGCAAAAAGAGAAAGGATGGGATATCTGCCTGTAGCCAAGGTGCAAGCCATCACATCCCAATGAGGACAACTGCCTCTGGCCAGGTGGGTGTCACCCTGAGTCTCCCCCCACATGCACAGCTGGGTCAGGGTGTGAGGGCTGGAAACCCAGACACCAGAGTCATGGTCTGGGTTGCAGCTGAGAGGTGCTGAACTGTAGCTGGATGAGCACTGAAGAAGTATATGCAGAGGAACGGCCTTGAGAGACGGTTCTACAGGGATGTGGGTGTCTCTGGGGATGTCCCTGCAGATGACCCACAGGACAGGGCTTCAGGCACCAAGCTTTGTGCTGCAGGTGGAGGGGGAAGAGAGCAGAGAAGGGGAAAAAAAAAATCAACTCAGCTTCATTCATTAGAGGAAATCACAAAGAGCACCTTCCCCAGACCTGCAGTGTCAGGAAGAGATGGAAGGGGGAAGAAGGAAGAGCGGTGTCACCATCCGGGGAGGGTTGGACAGGAAAGGTGACATTAGAATGGCTGTGCTGATGAAGGGTGATGCTCAGTATGAGAATAACGAGAGGAATGGAGGGAGGATGGAGCAACAGGGATTGCAGCACCCATGGTGGAGATAAAATGCCAGTATGTTTTTGGTGTTGAAATGGAGCACTCAGACCCAAAGCATGAAGAGCATCCGTGCCACAGTCCACACATGCGGTGGCCATCGGTCCCAGGGAGCCCACAGGGGACAGGGGAGGGGACAGGGCTGTCAGCAAGAGCTCACACCAGCTAGGGAAGGAGAGAGCAGAGGCAGGCACAGGAGGAGAAGGAGGCACGATGCTTGGAAGGTCTGCTGTATCAGAAGGCCATCCGTCCCTCGGGAGACGCAGGCTCAGAGGTCCCTATATCTGCAGGGAAGCAAACCACTCATGGCAATGCCCCAGAGCCAGGACTAATGACAGGAATGCACTCCAAGCCTGAGGCTTCAGGATTTGGAGGCTGAGGAGGAGACAGAACAGGGCAGGCGTGCTGCTGGGGTGTCGGTGGGATGAGATAAGGCAGCGTGAGTCACCGCTGCCTCATGCCAGGTATTTCCACTGAGCCGGAAGCATTTGCAGCAGGGCTTGGAGCACCTCCGGAGGCGTGCAGTGTGTGCAGAGCATTTCTGCACAGAAAGGATGAGGGAGAGAGGCTACACCATTGACTGCTACCTTCAAACCACTGACCACACTCCTGTGCCGAGGGCCCAGGATCCATTAGCACAAATACACGACGGCTCGAGCGCACCAAACACTTAGATGCTCTCTGCTCTGACGTAATTATATCTCTTCTGGTATGCTGTCATGCCCATGAATCCAGCAAAAAGGTTGCAACACCCTTGAAAGCAACCAGACCTTCCTCTCGTGTTGCACAGTGATGTTATCTCAGCTGCCACCACCCCTGAGCGCGGCTGACAGCGCCAGCGCGTGACTCGCTGGAACATGACTGTGCCATGCCCGATGGCTGATGGCACTGACACATCCCAAAGTCCCCAGGGAGACTGCACTGGGCGTGCATTTGCATCCTGCTTATGGTTGTACCTCCAGTCTTTGCCAAATCCCCCTATTGCCCACCTAACTGATGACCCCGATGTTGTTATGGCCAAGGATGGTGCCTTCTATGCTACTTCATCAGGGACCACTAGTCCCAACCCAACTGGCCACCTCCATTGTGTTGTAGCCCTCCCTGGGCACGGCTAGCACTTCTTCACCTCACCACAAGATGTCAACACACCCTTCATTGCCACATGGACACAACCACAGCCTTCACTGTTACCCCGGGACTCAGCCAAAACTCTCCTGGCCAGAGCAGGAGAGAGCGTGTGTGTCCACAAGAACACATGAGCTCCTCTCTCGCAGCCAAGCCATCTCCATATCAGAAACACATCCCCAGGCCATACTCACTTCATATTCTCCACAGAGCGTCCCCGAAGAGCTGCAAAGGGGCACAGGAGGGTGGCCATGGCCAAAATCCAGCAGTTGAAGAAGGCCACCTTGCAGAAGTAGTGGAAGGTGGCATTGTATCGGTAAAGCAGCAGGACTGCCAAGGGGAGGAGGAGGAGCAGCCCATGGAGCAGGACCACCTCCATCATGCTGCCCCGGCAGGAGGATGCTGGGGAGCTCAGCCCGCGTCCCTGGGAGAAGGGCGAGTGAAGCAGGGGATGCCAAGGAGCCCGGCAGGTGACTCAGGTGGATCAGCAGAGAAGTACGTGGGCGTTTGGGGCTGGCCCAGGGGAAGCTACCGTGTGTTGAGGATGGACTGGCTCAGACAGGAGGCAGGCTACCCCATTGGGGGTGGAGAGTGGTGGTGAGTCAATGTCGGGGACCCTGGGTCACCTGAAGTGTCACTGCTGATAAGCGCCCTCCTGGGCTGTTAAAAGCTTTGCTGTGCCTTGGACTCGATGAGGTCAGATCTGTTGGCCACAAAAGCATCGATGCTCTGGGGCACCTCTCCTGGCCACAGGGACCCCAACCCTGGAAAAGGAGGATCTCAGCAGGTAGGGACAGCAGGAGCTGGTTCTGGTCCATGCCCATCACCCCGGCAAGCCTTAGAGCAATTCCCTGTTGGCATCATGGCTAACCCTCAAACCTCACCCTGCTGAGCACCAGATTATTGGAAGATCTCTCTCAGGCACGTGGTGTCAGGGCTCCCCATCTCCCCCTGGTCTGGGCTGCAGGAGCCCTTCTGCCCTTCCCCTCTCAAGACTCGGTATCTCTCACCAAGGTCCAGGTGACACCACAGTGGTCTGAGCCCTGCCAGACCCTCCAGCTCCCACCATCGGCTGAAGAAGACGCCAGCCTTCGCCCCAACCATAGTCTGCATTGCGTTAGGTGTTTACAGAAGTGTAATTAACACACACAGGACTGTAATTAGCCTCTCCTTCCTCTCTGTTGCTTTCGCCCTGGGCACACAGGATCCAAGCCAACTCCTGGTTGCCACGCAGAAACTTGCTGTTAAAAAAGCAAGAGCTCATCCTTGCAGAGACAACTCTGGCCTGGTCTCAGCAACCAGCAGCATCTCCCAGCCCGGCTGTTCCTTGTTCCAAGCCCTGCCAGGGACATCCATGTGCTGCTGCTCAGACCCATGGATTCTTCTCTGACCCTTAGGGCAGGAGCCTGCAAGAAGAGAGCTCCACTCGTGCCTCCCCATTACAACCCACCAGCCCCATCATACCACACTGGGGAGAGGCATCACATCACCTGGGTCAAAGCCAGCAGCCCCATCCCTCATCTGACACAACTTACCTTCAGGAGAACCACTCTGAGTTTCCTCTGCTCCATTCCCCAGCATGCCCATAGCCGCTCTTTTCCACCCACACCTTCTCCCTGTCCATGCTGATGCAGGTGCAGGCAGATGTTGGTGGATTTCTGCCTGTGTGATGCTCTCCGTGCCACCAGCTGAAGGGTGCCCTGGTTCAATCACTGTGACCCAGAGAGGGCTCCAGGGGTTACTTCTACCCTGAGTGTTGCAATCTCCGTTGCTTCATCCTCCTGTTCCCCTCATTATCCTCGTATTCAAGCTAAGATTGGGCCATACCTTGAGCCCAGCCTTCCTGACTGCCCCATCCACAGTGACTCCTGTCCCCCTTCTTCCCTTTCTGTCTCTATGGATGAGGAAACCTTTGTGCACTAGCCTGGTTTCCCATCAAACTCAGTTTTCTTTTGGATGGTCTCCTCTCCTTCCTCTCTTGCTGCTCTGCCGAGCCCTGTCTTGCAGCCTGCCGGGGTGCTCCCAGTTGGAGGAGATGTGTCTTCATACTGCAACCCAATGTGACTCTTCTGCTCCACACTGAGAAGCTCCTCCTCCAGCTTCAGGAGGAGCCAGGCTTAGCTTTGCTGCAGGGGCAAATCTGCCTGTGGCAGAGCCCACCTCAGTCCTGGGCTTGGAGAGGATAAACTCTCCTTTCCATGGGGACCCCAGAAGAGAGACAGCTCAGTCCTTGTGTACAGTGGGGACAGAAGGGGAGAATTTAAGGCACAACTGCCTGGGCACCATCCTTCACTCTCTACAACTGCTTGAAAGGGCACTGTAGGGAGATTGGTGCTGGTTTCTTCTCACGGGCAATGAGCGACAGAACAAGAGGGAATGGCTGCAAGCTGCAGCAGGGGAGGGTTAGGCTGGACATTAGGAAAAAGTTTTTCACAGAGAGAGTGGTCAGTCAGTGGAATCAGCTGCCCAGGGAGGTAGTGGAGTCCCCATCCCTGTGTTTAAGAGTAGATTAGATGTGGTGTTGAGGGATCTGGTGCAGGGGAGAACTTGTAGAGTAGGGCTGATGGTTGGACTTGATGATCCCAGGAGTCTCTTCCAACCTAAATGATTCTATGATTCTATGATTCTTCTGCACATTCTGAGCTTCAGATGACCACCAATGCTGAAGTCTCTTAGGAGCCCTGCTTGTGCAGCAAAGCATCCTGACAGCTTCCAGCACCCATATGCCCCTCATTCCCCCTTCTTCCCTGTGAGCGGAGGGGACAATGAATCCTGGAGAACTCCGTGATCATCCCTTCTCAGGCTGCTGTTCCAACTGCATTCCCACGAGGAGCGAGCTGCAGGACAGAACCAGCTCTCCCAAAGTTGCATTCAGACCAGCAGCCCCCATCTTGCCTCAGCACCACCATCAGGCACTGATATACACCCCCCTCTTGCCCCAGCTCCACTATCAGGCACTGATACCCCCCAGTCTTGCCCCAGCACCACCATCAGGCACTGATATGCCCCCCCTCAATCTTTCCCCAGCACCACCATCAGGCACTGATATGCCCCCTGCAACCAATTCCAGGAGTCTCTCCACCTCCCAGCTTGGAGGGATCCCTGCATTCAGGCAGCAAGCCAGCAGTCTGGGTAATTACAGATACTTAATTAGTGACAGTGGGGCGCTTCCTTAACAAAGCAAATTAATTACAGCCAATGTGCTGCATTGAGATCTGAAGACACTAATGAAGACCAGGACCACCTGGGGTGCCATCACTCTCTCTTCCTCTTCCTCTTCCTCTTCCTCTTCCTCTTCCTCTTCCTC
>VZTM01012985.1:2282-12819 GCA_013400555.1 Jacana jacana
AAAAAGAATTGATAGAGGTAGAGATACTACATGAGGCAGGAGGAGACATGGGCTGAATGTTAACAGAGATGTGACTGGTCCAATGTAGTGACAATAGTGACAAATAATTCTGACCACAGCAGGTGTAAACCAAGCAGCAAAGGTTGGCCACAAATAATTGATTTTAGGAACATAAATGGAGTTTTTGGTAGTAGGCTTTCTTTTCGTCATTAAAGTTGATAAAGAATTCAACAAATTTTTCTTTTTTCTCTCAGTAGAACAATTTAACAACACTGGTTAATGCATGTCACAACTCAAAATCTGTAGAAAAAATGGTTCAGAGATTTTAATGTTTTCTATGACATTTAAAAAAAAGTAAATGTCCAGATTGGATAAGAACTTGCTTTGGCCACCTCAGGTGTCCCAGCACACAGAACCCAAACCTTAGTGTTCCATGTTTAGTGCCTTTAGCTTCAATGTGAATGGCAAGTCAAGCGTAGGAAAAGCTTCCAAGAAATTCCTAAACTCACTTCTCAGTTCTAAACTCTTGGCCCCAAGGAGACACCTCTGTTATAAGGGATGATTCAATCCTGAGTTATGTCCCGAGGCTGGGCATCTTATAGCCCATCACATCACTGACTGATACTGTCTACGGATGTAAAGAAAGTTTTGAAGGAAGATGTGATGAAAATAACTGAGGAAAAAAAAGAAAAAAATACATCTCCTATCTTTCTGATGCACAAGCCCTTTGGTTGGATGAAGTTTTATTGTGGCTCAGAACTTGGGGTTTTGTTGTTTTTTCCTCTGTCCCTGGCCCCCCCAGCCATACTGATTAGTCCAATAAAGGCTGCATCCTCTTTCTTCAGAGCTTATCTTTCCATATAAAACTGTAGACATACTAGAGAGGTCTGTCTGAAAACAATTTGCTTTCACAGTGGTTTATAAGAAACAAATTAGCAAGTTCTCAACCCACTTCTTCCTGAGTATTATTTGGGGCTTCATTCTGCAATGGACTTTACTTTGCCTTCTGCACAATGGCAAAGCTCATGGACAGTTCTAGTCTTGGCCATGATTCTTAAAGAGCATATTTAAATATTCTGTTGAAGAGAGTTTGGGTGTGTGAGCAGATGTCTTTCACTCAGAAGGAGATTAAATTATGCAGAGTTAAACAACCTTTTACTGCAAATTCTTTGGGGCAGGGATCATCTTTCTGCTCCAAGTTTAATGGCTTAGAGCAATAAGCTTGAGGCTCTTAGCAACTGCTGAAACACAAAAGGTAAATAAGGGTGTTTAGAGCTTGATCATAGGCCTTTGCTCAACTTAGTAATTGTTTATTTGGGTGA
The DNA here is from genome assembly GCA_013400555.1 of Jacana jacana. Lineage (NCBI taxonomy): Eukaryota > Metazoa > Chordata > Aves > Charadriiformes > Jacanidae > Jacana > Jacana jacana. Next base: position 3,605 of record VZTM01012985.1, read on the forward strand.
CTCCCATGTACTTTTGTGTTACTGTGGGCCATATTGTCACCAAGGTACATATTGCAGAACTGGCCCATTAAAAACAGACAGTGCTTCTTCTCATTGCTTTCTGTGAATCAAAAGAAAAGAAAAGAAAAAAATCAACCTACAGGGCTATTATTCTGGCCTTTCTTTGATCACTGACTTCACTTAATTTAAAATTAAAGAAAGATCAGAAAGAATAAATGCATATTAAATTAATAGCACCTATTCAAAAGGCTTGCATATTGCAGATAACAAAGTAATGTTCACAGAAAAGATAGAGATACAGAATAGGATGGAATTTCCCTTACTTGTTATCATTTTTAGATGTCCATATTCATGCTCATTTAATCATTACCATAATCTGTATAGAAAAATGGCCATGACAATCTGTATCTCACTAGACACACATACACATGTATATTAGTTGGAAAGGAAACACAAGACCTCGTTCTTTTCTCCCTTATCTAGGCGTTATGTATACAGGATCGTTTGTCCAGGATGTGGATGTCCCAAATGTCATTCTTTCTTCATGCATGGGGTCTTCAAACTTCCATCATCTTTTGTCCACAGCCATTACCTAATCACAAGCTAGCAGGTTATATCAGAACTGCAACAAAGCAGTGTGCTTTTTTTCTGTGGAGGCCAGAGTTGAGGGTCATGTCATGGGGATCCTATAATTGTATGTGTCTGTGTCCTGACTATCATGATGTTATGTTCAAAGAAAAGGAAACAGTCTTGATTTTTGGTACCCACTTTAGTTCTAGTTATTGTTTCAGCAGTCATGAGGTAAGCTATGGTACAAGCAAACCCTGGGGTGTTAGAACCAGAATCTGTTTTCCCCTCATTTTTTTGAGTTCTGTAACATCTGGGTCCCAGAGTGTCACTGAAGTCTTCTTTGTCATGATCCTTCAATAGACCTGTGTAATTAGTACATAGTCAGATCGGTATTGTTCTTATGTTCTCTTCCCAAGCAGTTTTTATATGTCCCAGGAAACAAAGGCAAAAGACACAAGAAGAAAAACAAGTTCTACCCGTGTCTGCTTTATTGTACTATTTTTTATTGGATATTTTACCTGTTTAATGAAGAGATATAACACCTTGAGTCCCTTGGTAAATGGTCACCTAGAATTATGGAATGGTTAGAGTTAGAAAGGACCTTCAAGATCATCAAGTTCCAAGCCCCCTGCCACGGGGGGGGGACACCTCCCACCAGACCAGGTTCCTCAAAGCCCCATCCAGCTTGGCCTTAAACACTTCCAGGGATGGGACATCCACGACTTCCCTGAGCAACCTGTTCCAGTGTCTCACTACCCTCATAGGAAAGAATTTCTTTCTAGTATTTAATCTAAATCTCCCCTCTTCCAGTTTAAAACCATTACCCCTTGTCTTGTCACTATACTTTCTGACAAAAAGTCCCTCTCCAGTTCTCTTGTAGGCTCCCTTCAGATACTGGAAGGCTGCAATAAGGTCTCCCTGGAGCCTTCTCTTCTCCTGGCTGAACAAGCCCAGCTCCCTCAGATGGTCTTCATAGGAGAGGTGCTCCATCCATCTGATCATCTTCATGGCCCTCCGCTGGACCTGTTCCCACCGGTCCATGTCCTTTCTATGTTGAGGACTCCAGAGCTGGATGCAGTACCCCAGGTGGGCTCTCACGAGCACAGAGTAGAGGGGTAAAATCACCTCCCATGACTGGCTAGTCAAGCTTCTTTTGATGCATCTCAGGATGCAGTTGGCTTTATGGGCTGCCAGTGTGCACTTCAGGCTCATGTTGAGCTTCTCATCCATGAGTACTCCCAAGTCCTCCTCAGGGCTGCTCTCCTGCTATTCTCCGCCCAACCTGTATTTGTGCCTGGAACCGCCACGTTCCAGGTGCAGGACTCTTCATTAGGCTTGATTAAACTTTATGCAATTTACACTATCTCACCTCTCAAGCCTGTCCAGGTTACCTCTCTTAGATCTCTCCAAGTTTCTTGTCTGCCTGGATATGAGCTCCAGCATTGACTTTCATAGCAAAGGATCAAGCTCAGACAATCGCAGGAAGTTATGGCATTGGTTGCATCAGGGAAACATTCCTTCTATCACATCTCCTTTGAGCACGAAGCCCCAGGAGAAATTTCACGGCACCACAGTCTCTTCTGTTGTGACCCTTCTTGCCCAAGACTAAACAAGGGGGTACTCAGTAATGGAGCTGGTAAAGAGCAGGTTGGGTCCTATGATGGGAAAACACCTATGCATAGGATTGAAACTGGTGTGGCCTGAGGTAAACTTGGTGTTAGTTGTGCGACCAACTCAATGTGCAACCTGATGTGCACTTTTAATTCAAAATGGCTTGAGCTTCTTTGGTGTTCTGAGTCAAAACCATACATTAAAAGACAACCTTTCACTCCCTTGTAGCGATATTTTGAGGTCTCATGTTAGAGATCTCCATGGAGGTTCTCCTCTTCAAAGAAATGAGACCTGGATCAGTCTGTCATTTTTTTGCCGGGAAATTTTGAAGGAGGGTGTTTCTCAAATGTAGATGGAGGTTCTGCACAGGTTCATACTGTATAAGTCCCCATGATTAAGCTCTTTTCATTTTCAAATTACTTAATTACCATCCCTCTTGCTTTCAAATAAAAATGTGCAACAGCTTATCTCATTCATATAAGTCTAGTAAAGGCGGTGATATCACCAGGAAATTAAAAAATAAAATAATGATAATGGCAGACGGCCACAAGAAGAGAATTAAAATTGACTCTTACTAATGTTATGTATTAATTACACTTACCATTATTTAATGTCCCCATTATATTATACAGAGCAATGCTCAGTAACACTAATGTAAGTGACAGTCTTCTTCATGGTGTCATGTAAAGGTACCTTTCTACATTCTGCTGTCTTAAAAAAGAAAATTTCATTTATACTTTTTGTGATATTCTTGTTCTCTGAAAATAACTTATCTTTTTCAAGCAACATCAAAATTAATCTCTATGGGACATTTTGCATCAGATTTTAGGCAGACACAAGTTTCAGATCAATCTAGAATATGTGCATGCCAGAATGGGAAGACAGTAGGAAACTAAAAGGAGAATTATTCCAGTTTCACTTATTTAAAAAAAAACAAAACAAAGCAAAAAAACAAAACAACAACAAATCTAGATTTTTCAGAAGCATATTGAGAAGGGATTTTTTCCAAAGGCTGCTAAAAGTTTCCCAGTATGTATTGATACATTTTTACATTGATTTTTTTAACACTTTGAAGTGCCTATTAAAACATAGTTATTTCTTTGACAAAACCCAATTTTTTAATAAAATAGTCAGTGGTACCAAAACATTTAATGGTGCCACCTACAGTTTGCCAAATTGTTCATTCAATTAAAGAAAGAAAAGAATTGTCATTAGTGTTATAGCACTACATTTAAATACATTTCATACAGAGGTTTTGTTTCCAGAGAGAGCTCTTTTTTTTTTTCTATGTTTTTTTCAGCATATTTATTAAAGACAGCATACGTAAGAAACCTTATCATGCTTGAAACAAATATAGAATGCATGACATTGAAATAGTGGAAAGCATTCCTTAGACCCTGATGATTCTTTAAAACATTTTGCCTTGGTCTAAAATATATATATATAAAAATTTTGCTTTAACACCACTCCCCCCCCCGCCAAATAAAATAAATTTTTACATTTTGCAGAAAATTAGTCTATTATTCAGGTACTCTAACTGACGAGAAACTCGGCCTAAACTTATAATAAAGAATCCACGTTATGTAGTATGGCTGAGGTTTCCCATTATTCTCATGAGCACTGATGTGGTAGGGGCCCACCATGCTTTGTGAACACAGTTCTTATCTACTTCAGTAAGATCAGTTCAACCTTATTCAGTTCAATAACTACAGCAATTTTGTCACTTACCTGATAAAAATTCTTTCTTTCTTAGATTTTTTTTTTTCTAGTGAAAATGCGCTGTAGAACATTGATCTCCAATTAACCGATCAGTTCTTCTGTTACATTTTTGTCCAGGATTGAATTTTTGCTGTAGAATGAATGGTTCAAAATGTAAATAGTTAAGGGCTACAGACAAAACCTAAATATTCCTGGTAGTCAGTAAGGTTGCTTTTGGTTGTTAAGCTATTTCAATTTTTAAAAACTATTTTTAAACATTTTCCTCCAGTGTCTAAGACTATTCCCTAAATATTTATTTCCAGAAAGACACTAATTTTCCAGGACAATTATGCAGATTTACATTGAAAGAGCACTAAAGGTTAGAATCTGGCCAATGAACGTCACGCATCAATGTTAGTCTTCCGAGCACACTGCATTCTGTGTACAGGTAGAAAAGTCACAAGTCCAGTGCAAAGCTATAACCTGTTTGGGCTAGCCTTAAAAATCAATAGAGTTGGTGAAGTTCCTCTGTCTGTGACCTCTTAATACTGTAATTACAAAGCCACAATGGATGTAATTGCTCTATAAAACTTCCACATACCGTGGAAGTATATAATCACTGAGAATAAGATTGACAAGTATACTTTGTACGTTATGTATTTTTTTTTTACTCGGGACAGCAAGGCTCCATTTAGGGTGTGTTGTGGCAGGAGGACTATTTTTTTTTTTTCTTCCTGGAATGATGAAGTGCAAACAGTTCTCTTTTTCAGTCCTGGAGGTTACAGGTGTGCCACCATGTTATCCATATCACTCTGCAGCATTCTTCACAGCTATCATCATGCCCGTAAAATAAACTAAGCTCTTGCTCCTGCCTGAGTTTAGACACTGTTAAAAACTGTCACCTACTGATTTATGAACTTGCTTTGCAAAATTCTGAGCTTAGTGGTGGGTGACACGTCTCTCTCTCTCTCTCTTTTTCTGAGTAGCTTCAGCTCTCTTCTCCCACACAATGATGCTAAGTGTGTTATTCTGAGATTCTGTGCTCATATGTCCAAGGACTGATGATTAGTGCACCTCTAAGAAGTTCAGTGAGCAATGAACCTCAGATGGCTCAGGTATTCAGGCTGAGGAAAGGCTTTCAAGATTCAGGAGATTTTTTTAAGTACTCAAAAATTCTGGTTATTCAATCCCATCTTGACATCTTTTCAGAACTACCCTATTTACCTCATAGTTGTTTTTAAAAATATCTTTCTGTTTCCAGCTGCAGGAAGAAAGAGCAGATTTTTTCAGCAAGTTGTTGAATATTTACAGAGGTGAGCGATATAAAAATCATTTTGCCCTGATTTCACTCCAAACAATTCCTATTTTACTTTATTCTTTTTGTGGACAAGTTTATTTCTTGGTAATGCTGAATCACATACGGGCTTCTTTTGAAATGTATGGGAGTTTTGTTAGAGATGAAATCCGGTTTAAAAAGGACATGCAGCAAATAGTCTGCAGCAAATGTACAAAGTGTCAGGAGCTTGTGTTAGTCTTTTGATAGATCAGATCAGTCACCGTCAAAGCCAACTTTCTGATGATGCATAGAAATCCATCCTTCTGACTCAAGAAGTCTTGAACTCCCTCATGGTGCAGATAATGTCTTCATATGCAGAGAATCTCACAAATACTTTAAATATCCAAATGTTAGACTCTGTACTTGTTTTAATCACATCAGGCTCTCACAATGAAAAAGAAGAGGTATTCTCAGACATGAAATTATCTGGCCCATCTCAGATGGCTGTTTTTTTCATAAGCTGAATCACCTTCTTTACAAGCTTTTCTCTCCCTCTGCTGATATTAAAGAGACCTCAAAGTTATCAGCTCAGACTTAGGTGCCTAACTTTTACATGTCAAGTTCTGCACATGCCTTCAAGGATGCATAGTTCCCTATAATGACAAGAGTTGTATTTAGGGGAGAATGATTTTTTGTGGTTTTATATTGTATTTACTCATGATCTGTTCATGGGGAATGAGGAAAAGGCATAGGCTAATCAGCTAGTCACTGTGCTACCAATGACTTTTGAGTACACAAGTTATTCCTTTGTCTTTGAACTTCTCCAAACAACTTCACACTAACTTTGTTTCAAATAGCATAGCATGAAATGTTGATGACTCAGCCAGCATGGGCCAGGTCATATTCTACGAAGAACAGCAGGAGTATAGGAATTGCTCTGATTTACTATAGGTAGTTATGCTTCTAAAGTGAATCTGTTCAGTCTCACAGATACTGAGATTCTCTAACACTTGCATGCAAGTGATCATCTTCCCTCTCTGTGACACAACTTTCAACCTGATTAGTAGCCTGATAATGAGCTCTGCTTGACTCTTGGCTGCAAGAATGGGTGCAACTGCAGACAGTGGGATCCTGCATTGGGAAGATCCCCATCAGAAAGGACACTCCCCAAGTGCAGCATGGTAGAAGTTCTTTCCTCCTGTATCCCAGGACCAGTGCTCCACATGGCTGCTCAGGAGATGGTTGGACAAGCCTCTAATATGGTGTGATATGCTGATTATATGTTTACATCTTGTGGATTTGCACACGGATTCTTGCAAAATTGAGGAAGAAGGGGAGGCTTGGTAGGACCACCTTCCACTGCCTAAAGTTGGACTATAAACAGATGAGACCAGACTCTTACCAGCAGTGTGGTAAAAAAGGACAAAAGGCCATAGTGACATTGCAAGAAGGGACATTACGACATATGGACTGTTTACTACGAAAGCAGTTAAGTACTTGAAAACAGTTTCCCTAGACAGGCGCTAGCATCTCTATTCTTAGAGGTTTTAAAGATTTTATTGGACAAGGATCTGAGCAACCTGGTCTGCCCTGGAGGCAGGAGATTGAATTGGAGACCTCCTAAGGTCACCTGCAGCTTGACTGATGCTGAGATTCTGTGATTTTAGGCTGAAAAGTGTGACAGGTATGATAACATCCATTTAATATAACATCTTGTTCCTAGCACTCCGATTTGGGGAACAAACCCAATATCCAGTACTGCCAGAAACAGGAAAAAAGTATGGATGGATCCAAAGAGTAAATAGAAAAAAAGCCATCAGACATTTCCACATCTCTTATTGTGGACTCAAAAGCTGGAGTCACCAACTGGGTCATGAAACCCTGCTAGACCCATGCTGGAATCAGTTATGTAAAAAGATTTACACATGTGACCCTTTAAGACTGATTTTTAAAGGATATGAGGTCTTTGTGAGCCTTCACTGTCTACCTGTGAGATGCCCACAGTAACCGTTGGCAAATTTCAGCTTGCTAGACAAAGTTTGGGAATGAGTTAAACTCCAAAAGGAAATGAGTTCCTAGCCAGTTTTCCACCCCCTGGAAGACAGATATATGAATAGATAAAAAAGAACTAAGTAATGCACCTATTTGAGGAGTTCAGCAAATGAGAAGCCACTTTTTATCTGTTTGTGTATCTATGTATCTATCTATCACATACTTGTATACTCCCTTTATTATGAATATGCTTATGCACAGCACATAACTGGAGTAGCAATTCCTGCATTGCACCTGATTCACTTCTCTGGTTGCATTCCACATTTAAGGATTAGGATCTTAAATGCATATATAGGAAAGTGTGAGTCAATGACTTTGTTAAAAACATAGTTGCATAGAAGATAAAATGTGTTGTCTTTCTATCAAACACTTACACTTTCTAGTTCTGCTGTACATGTTTTCATGTCTGAATTGGTTTCTGTAAAGTATTCCAGCTGCAGATTTTTCGGTATTTCAGTGACTGTATCAACATTCATTTTATTACATATTTCTAGTTTGTTGGTTGCTTTTTTTTTTTTTTTCTCCCCAACCCTGGCTCAGTTGTAATTCTTCTATACTAACTGGTGTGGAAACATTAGAAACAAGGGTAATATCAATATAAACTTGTAAAGACCAATAATATTATAACTTTAATAAAACAAGCTGTGCGGTAAAGAAAACGAGAATGTAATTGATCTGTCAATGCCTAGTGTTGATTACATAAAACTGTGGCCACACAAGTCAGCTTAAACTCAAAATAATGATGCGTTTGAGAAGGAATTTAAAAATTAGATAAAACCTGTATTCTGCAACAGGAAGATTTTAAATAACCCACAAATGTTTCTTAGGAATAAGGGATTTCCGTTGGAATGACCTCAGGTGATATTCTTACCTCCAAAATTCCTCCAATGATCCACATGAGGGTATATGTCGACATTATTATTTTTCTTAAGTGTGAGTAATAAATCATTTTTGCAGCTTATCAAGAGGAGTAGACTCTCATCCATTTACACTTTAAAAATCTGGACTAAACATTGCAAAAAATTCCCTCAATTTTCAGGACAACTCTGGGGGGTGGTCAGTAAACTCAGTCACCATTGAAATTCCATTAACAGCACCAAGCACAAGTTCAGATGAAGTGGTGATAGTAGTCCTTGTGTGTGTTAATGTCTTCAGGTGAAATCCTCGCCCTGGTCTGGCTTCTTATTGCCCTTTCAACTCATCTGTGCCATTAAGGACTCTTAGACATGCCAATGCAACTATGTAGATGGAGTTGAGGAGAAGAGGGGGTTAAGACATTAATTTCTTCATATGGGCACAGTGAAAAGCAGATGTGGTATCTAAAAATGGTCTTTTTTGCAAGAAGGAGTATGGCTGGCTGGATCGAAACAGACAGTGAGGCAGGAAGGGAAATTTAGAACTTCAGTAGGAGCCATCTGAAGGGCTCTGAAATTTCCCAAGCCAAGTTTTACCAGGAAGAGGGGAGCAGGCACAGGGAGGGAGGGTGGGAAATCTCTTTAACCTTAGTGGTGTAACCATGTTTTTGCTGGCATCTGGCCCTCGGCAACTTTCCTGCCTGGTTGTCTGAGTCACAGCAGTTCAGCCTCTGCCTGGAACAACTCCAGTCAGTTCTGTCCAGATTGACCAAATGTCAATTATTTCCTTTTTTTTTTCTTTTTGGTGTGTTTGTTTTGGTAACCTCTATTCACAGAGGAAGTGTGGATCTGATAACTTTCCTGTTTCATTTCCTACCTGTGTTTTATGAGTGATCATCTTTCCTTGTTCTCAAGCAGCAAGTCTCCACACAGTTTCCCTTATGAAATTATTTTTGCCATCCATGTGAATTCCCAGCAGAGATGCTGAACAGTGAGGGAAAGAGTCTTCTAGTAGGTAAGAGCACAGCTATATCTCAAAACACAGTCTCTGTTAATAAAAAAACCCAAAACAACAACAACAAAAAACCCAAAACAAACAAAAACAAACAAACATACAAAAAAAACAGGAAAAGAAAAGGAAAGGAAAAAAAGAA
>VZTM01012987.1:0-16700 GCA_013400555.1 Jacana jacana
GGGGGGAGGCAGTAAGTGTTACATAGACATAAAGTAAGAAACCCAGTATAGACTTCACAATGTTCACCTCTTTTTTACTTATTTAGGCTGTTTTATTTTCTGCTTTGTAGAATGGTCATTCTTGTTTTGTTTGAAACAAAATGGAGAAGTAAGGCATCATACTATGTAAGATACTTCAGTAAAGCCCAGTGCCTCAGCCCATTCCCTGTTGAGTTACTGAGCTCCCTAATTTCATTAGGAAGTAACTGGAGTCCACAATAAAGTGGACACAGAAGGGTCCTCACATATTACTTACTGGGAACATTGTCTAAGCTAAGACTTTCAGAATTTGGGCATTAAATATCATAAATGAAGTAGACCCTCTTAACTGTGAGGTATCTTGTCTCCTAAACCAGTCTGGTTTTAATACTTAGCGGTATTGCTTTTCCAAGAAGTTGGGATCCCTTATTTTCAGTGTTATCTTAGATATATATGTGTCTGTTATGTATCTTAAGGCATAGTGCTGGCAAGATGTATGGCTTTATGCAATCTATTTACTAACTAGCTAAGTTGTGAAAATGGAAGAAACTTTAATTCTTTTAGCACAATAAGATGTTTAAGTGGAATGAGAACATTAGCTCAACAGAAGACGTGTCAGAGATTTCTATTAAAGCTAAACGCATAAGAAGCTGTTAGCTACATTATTTAGAAGTTTAAGGAAGCATAAAAGGCAAATAAAAGAGAGAAATTGCTTCACAATCTAATCTCAAATGAAAATTTCTCTGGCTCTTAAAAGCGAGTGTTGTGGGAGTTGCAATATAAGCCAATGTTGACAGATGGTAGGAGTAATTTTAAAATAGTCTAAGGAAGTGTGTAGGCAAGAGGAAGGAAGATGGAAAATTAAAGGAAGAAAGGATCTACATAAAGCATGGCTGTATTGTAAAATGTGATGGAAAGGCAGTATGTCAAGATCCCTCCTTTATTTCTCTAGCACTTTTCAGAACCACTCTGATATGTTGAAAGTAAAAAGTTTTTTCCTCCCAGCCCTGCACGTACAACCCCTAGTCTAAAAAGTCATCTGGATTCTTTCTGGCTTTGACATTGCCAGTTTTAAAGAGTACATTTGGAACTCAGCTAACTCTTCTGCTGATGGCATGTGAGCTAGGAAAGAGTCGAGCACGCTGGCGGAGAACTGCATTAATTCTGCAGATCCAATAAGAATAAAAGTACTAAAAACATTACTTCTACAACAATAGAAGCAGAGTCTGAGAGAGGCAGATAACAATTCATTTTCACATGGTCATTTGGCCAGGACAATGTTATAAAATCAACTGTACCAATTGTATTCCAGGTGAAAGACAGCATATGTATAGTAACAAAAAGCTGTAAGTCTCTTGTTTCTGTCCGTGTAGTGTTTAGAGGCGCTGGAACTTACAGGTCACTGAACAAAATTGAATGTTATTTGTGGTGACTGACAAACAAGGGGGTGTTTTCAAAGTCCAAATTGGATGGGAGCAGGGAGAGGGAAAATAACTTGTGGGAAAATTGATCCATTCCTCCATTCTCATAGAACTACTTTGAAGGTGTGCGGATTATCTTGTTCAGCTGAGTCTTTCTTATGCAAATGTGTATGTGGAAAAACAACAGTGATTGTGATTACGGTTATATGGTAGATGGAGTTTCTAATATGGCTGCCACTTTCATATTACTAACTTTTTAGATCTACTATTGCAATTTTTAAAATATTGATATCCAAAGTTTTTTACAAAGCAGTGTAGATCACACCACCACATTGAAAATAATAAACTGAGGTAGGTACAATGCTCCTGAGTATAAGGTGGATGCAGAGCACAGATAGAACCTTTGGTAAGGTTGGGCAGCAGGCACATGTCTTTTTTTCCTATTCCTCTGAATACATAGAGATTATACCTAGTTCCATTCTACAGACTGAAGATCGGGCCAGAACTTCCCTGGAGCAAAGGATCCTCTCTTAGTTCATTTGCAGGTAGAAAAGGAGAGAGCAGTTGCCTGAGCTATCATCTAGCAGAGTAAAAGCCATCCACCAAGAATAGGAATTGGCTTCTTAACTTATCCCTTTCCTCTTCCTTTACACAAACAAGTAAGAATGAAGCGGCCCTAAGTTTACTCTGCCATATCTTTGTTTATGGAGTATTATTTTATGAGTCACTCAGTTCCACTGAACTCTGCTTGTAATCCCACACTTGACCTTATTTGAAATGTAACAAATGATCCTGACAAGTAAGCATCTCTTAGTTGGTCTTGTTCAGTCATCCCAAAATGCACACACGGACTCAGAGAAAAGTACAGACTCATAGGTTCACCTATGATACCAAACTGTCAGGGCTGGCTGACACTCCAGAGGGCTGTGCTGCCAGCCAGCATGACCTGGAAAGGCTGGAGAGCTGGGCAGAGAAGAACCTTGTGATGTTCAACAAGGGCAAGTGTAGGGTCCTGCGCCTGGGGAGGAAGAATGCCAGGCACCAGTACAGGTTAGGGGTGGGCCTGCTGGGAAGTACTTCTGAGGAGAAGGATCTGGGGGTCCTGGCAGACAGTTAACTATCCATGAGCCAGCAATGTGCCCTTGTCACCAAGAGGGCCAATGGAATTCTGGGCTGCAGAGGGAAGAGTATGGCCAGTAGGTGGTGGGAGGTCATCCTCCCGCTCTACTCTGCACTGGTGAGGCCACCACCACTGAAATACTGCAGCCAGTTCTGGGCTCCCCAGTTCAAGAGAGACTGGGAACTACTGGAGAGAGTCCAGCNTGATTCCATGATTCTCTTTCTACCTACTATGTGATGTGTAAGTGATGAGGACTTCTGAATACTAATATACATTTTCTGAAGATAAAGTACCAGTTATCTTGTATCTTACTAATGCTGTCAGTTTCACAAAGGTAGATAAACAGTCTTATAATTTCTTGCAGGCAGACAGTGGAACGTGTGACACTACAGAACCAACTCCAGCAGCTTTTAGAAGCCCAGCGGTCAGAGGGCAAGTCACTACCTACATCCCCAAGGTAAAGTGACTGTAATTGTGCTACATCCTGGATTTGCACAGTTTCACGGTACATTGGTTTTCAGGACCAGCTGTGGCCTGTCAAAATAGTAATGTGTTCTGTAAAGTAAATATGGTGTTTTATACCTCGTGGGCTTGAAGTTTTGCTTCTAGAATATGACAGTGTGTAATGTTCTATAAGTATTGGAAATTCTGAGTGTGAAATGAATAGTTCCTGTTTCCCAAAAGCGAAAATCAGATTTATAATGTAATGGAATGTATTTTGTGTTAGATGAATAGCAGAGGATCCTAGAAACCCCTAGGAAAGTTGTGAAGTTTGACCTTGTGGTGGTCAACCATATATTACTGCCAGCAGTAATTCATAAAACCAGTTACCAACAAAATCTGCTTTCTGATTAATAAGACTCCTTACGCTTATTAAATCTTTTCCCTGCAGTAGCTTGTACAAAAAGTCAAAACTCCAGAAGTTTTATGTGCTGTTTACATATCCTGTCAGAAGTCCCAGGAATAGACACAAACTGAGTTACATTAAAGAGGAGGAAAATAAAAGCAGAGGACTGGATCTGGAGTCTGCTCTCACCTCTCTATGACTTTTGCCACAGACTTCCAGGATAACACTTGGAAGTCAAGCAAGCTCATGGCCTCTCACTTGTAGCAGTTTGAAGAAGACTTTGAAAGGAATTAAGTAACTCACATGCAAATGGGACACAGTTTATTATTAGCTTCTAATTCAGTTTCCTTTCTTGAGGATATACACAGCACTTTTTGTTTCAGAGTTGTTAGAGAGCTACATATATGTTAAATTATAGAACCAGCCTAAAAGTTTCTGCAGGCATTGATGTTCAGAGCTTTGGGTCATCAAGTATGAACTCGTAGGATCAGTGACTGCTTTTTTTCCATTTTTACTCAATCTCAGGCACTTTTCCAAACAACTGCTCCACATCCCTGAATTTCATGTGTTAGTGTTTCAGAAAAGTACAAATAGTTACAGAAGTAGGTAACATAGATATTAGAATTGGAGATGCATTTGTGTAAAGAAATTTCTTCTAGGAAAGGACTGTAAACCCTAAACTGCTGAAGTAGAAAATCACTGCTGGAAAAACCTGTTTTGTCTGATTTTTTAGAATCATGGTCTTTGTCTTCCCTCATTTGGTTTACATTTGGTCGTTTTTGCTGACTGATCTTTCCAAGTGCTCCCACATCTGGTGAGAACCAGGGCTATTTTACTTTCAATTTCAGATAAGATCAGGTGAGAGCAGATCTCTCATCCTTCATTATTCATGTAAAAGGGTAGGTTTCAACATCTTTTTAGTTAAGTGAGCAAGTCTGAAAATTACACTTTTATTTAAAGTCTTATTTCATAGTTGGCTACTAGGTTTTCTTCCAACTAGAACTCACTTGTGAATATCATCAACCAAGGAGCAGTAGCAGATCTATGATAACCTATCCTTTTTACTAGGAATGTCACTGTAGATACAGGAATATTCTTGTGTCTGTTTCAGCTTGACAGAGGAGAAAAAGCACAAATTAATTGAAGGTGAGGTGGCTAGTACAGGCACATGAATTTTATACACTGAGAACTATGGACTCATCAAAGTAGAAGTTGTTTGTGAAAAAATAAATTAAATGTATTTATTCACTGTCTCATTCTTACCTTAAGTTTGTCACCTTACCTTCACTCAGAGGAAAAGCGGTTTAAAATAAGAATATGGAGTGTTATGAGCTCTGGCATATGTCACAGAGAAAGAAATGGTCTCTGTAATTTACACTCTTTGAAAATCAGACTTACTTGAGATTACTGTTTCCTCGCTATATAACATTTGGAGTTCTAAAATTAATTTATTATTCTAATAGTACTGAAATAAATTCATGTCACCTTTCTCATGCTTTTCAGTATTTCATATTGGAAAAGGGTTTGAGTGCAAATGGCCCTGGCTTTTTATGAGGTCTCATACGGCTATTATTAATACCAGATGAAGTCTAGATTTATGAAATCACTGCTATGCAGAGAGCAGGTACTTTTGCAGTATTTAGAACAACCTACTTTTGTATTATGATGTGACTTAGATAGGAGACATTTGGCTTTGCAGAGGTTTTTTTGCCTTTTAAAACATGTCAGCTCCCACAAATAGGAAACAGTAGTTTCTCTAAAGTTTTCCTCAGAAATTCATCTTTGGTATTGAAATAACGACTCTAAGTTATGGTTTTAAGGAGGGTTTTTTTTTCTAAGAGAAAGGGAAGAGACTCAAATTCTAATTAGGAATGGAAGCAGGGTTAGATCCATCTCTGTGTATTCTTCACTGTGGCATCATAGTAATGAAATCCATGTGAGTAGCAATGAAGAGGATAAGTAACAATAAGTGGAGACAGGCACGTACACTGGAAATTGCAGCTTCATATTTTATATGTGCATTAATTTGGCTGTGGTATTTCCTCCTCTTTTTTTCTTTAAGCTCGCCATCATCTCCTGCTTCTGGCAAACCCCAGTGGAAACCATCTGAAGCAGATGAATTGTCTCCACCAAAAAATAAGTTGAACACCCAAGATGGGATTCAGATTCTTGGCAGCCTGGGAACTTCTAGTCGCTCTCGAGCCAAGACAAAAGATGAGGACTCAGATAAAATCTTGCGCCAGTTGTTGGGAAAGGAAATCTCTGAAAATGTCTGTATGCAGGAAAAGCTGACTTTGGAATTTCAGGATGCTCATGCATCCTCAAAGAACGTGAAGAAGATTTTGCCAGAGAAAAGGGAGCTGAAGTTAGCCAGACTGAGGCAACTGATGCAGCGATCGCTGAGCGAGTCTGACACAGACTCAGCTAATTATGAGGACCACAAGAACGCCTCTGTGAAAAGAACTGACAAACCAAGGCCTCAGCCCATAGTGGAGAGTGTTGAGAGCACAGAGAGTTTGCACCTGATGATTAAGAAACACACTTCCGCAGCTGGGCGCCGCTTCCCTTTTGGTATGAGGGTCTCTAAGTCTGTGGATGGCCACAGCCCCTCCCCTACTTCAGAGAGCAGTGATCCAGATAATGAAGCCCCATATCAGTCTGGTACTGTACCTCAGAGCCAGTTTTGTGGAGACAATTCTCCATCTAGCATGGACAGTGCCACTGCTCAGAAGGTTGCCACCAGCCCTAAGAGTGCTCTCAAATCGCCCTCTTCAAAGCGCAGAACCTCTCAAAATTTGAAACTCCGTGTAACTTTTGAGGAGCCTGTGGTGCAGGTGGAGCTGGCAGAGTCAGAACTAAATGAGGAAAAGGATAAGGACCGGGGCAAAGGACTGGTGCGGGCGCCACCCGGCTTTGGAGAGCCAGTGGGGGACCAGCTGAAAAGGCCTTTTGGAACCTTTCGGTCCATAATGGAGACACTGAGTGGCAACCAAAATAACAACAACAACTGTCAAACAGCAAACCTGATCAAAACCTCATCGACGCTGCCTTTTACCTCATTAGGAAGGAAGACAGCAGACAGCAAGGGAAATCCAGCAGCTCTCACAAAAGGAAGAAACAAGACAGTGAGTGCAGTGGAGGGAGGAAGGGCCTTTTATTTTTTTATTCTGTTATCTCTTTAAGTAATGAATAAGTTTGACAGCTTCTTCTTCCTGCCCTTCTATAGCAAAAGTATGCAAACAGAAAGCCCACCCACTGTTTTAATTTTGGAAGGCTTTTCCAAGGATTGGCATGTATTGCACGTGTACAGAGTCTGTGCTCCAAGTGCACATGGTTCACATCTTCTGTGCCGAAAGTTTCCACAGAGATGTGATTCACCTGGAAATTATGTCTGATGTTGCTCTGAGTGGCAGCTCATACAATGAGAATGTCACACTTGAATCCATAAGATTTCTGAGGAGTAAACAACTGAAGGACTAATTCTGCCTGGTCCTATAGCCAAGATTGATGAAACCAACAGGATAAAAGTAGTAGAGTATAAAGAGGACAAAATAAGAGAAATGGGCCTTTCTGCTTCTGCAAGAACTACAGCCATCCCCTAGGTATCGAAGCTGTCAATACAAAGCCTTCTTTGCTCACCCTCTCCTAAGGGTCTGCTCATGTCAGAGCGTATCTGTCGCAAAATGTACTGGATCCAGACTATCCCCTTTCTGCAGCCAGCGGAGTGCCCTTTCTGGGATCCCAACAGAAAGAAGAATGTCTTCAGTTAGGAGGCTTGCTCTCTTGTTAGAAAGAGAGAAGGAAATATGTTAACAAATGTACCTTCCAAGAGAAAGGAAAAGGTATTGAATGAAAGAGACAGAGGTAGGAAATACTGTAAGCACAGAGTTTGTGCAGCAGAGAGAAGTGCAAGCATCCGGAGACACAAAAAAGAGTTGAGTTAGAGGGAATGGTAGATGATTTAATCCTCTGTGAAAAACAGGGTAGGAGGGAAGGAGTGGATGGAAAGACATGAGGCAAAAGAATAATTTCAAGATGAAAAAAAAGAACATAAAGCGGGCCAAAAGGAATAGGAGGAGTAATGAATTATATACTGTAAAAAGTATGACAAGGTAATGGGAGAAAAACACAGGAAAATTTTAGGCATAGAGGAGGCAAAATGAGTATGGAAAAGAAACATTGAAAATAGAGAACTGGGAAAGAGTGAGCAGTCCATATTAGTGAGTACAGCTAGAATGGTAGTGGTATAGCAGAATGTGGCATGAAATGAAAAACTCAAAGGAGACTTAACAGGCTAAATTGAAGTGGGACCGCATTTATTAAGATTTACTTAGAATCACAGTATGAAATACTGATTTGAGCCTTTAAAGACGTTCACCATCTTGTTGAACAGATGATTTAATATAGAAGTATTTTTCTAACACAATGGCAATTTTTTCCCAATTAGTATTTCAGATTTTCTAATGACAGAGGGAAAAACAATCTATCTTCAAAGATGTTCTCATAGATTGCAAGGTCATGAGCAGTTTTCATAGTTCCCTAAGAAATCTGAAGAGTTGGATGAGGGAATTCTAACAGTATTGCTGCTTGCACTGTAAAATGTATGTTGTCAGTGTTTGCACGTCATTGTTGCTAACATAAAGTTGTGGAGAGTACATTTTTATACAAACCCAAAGGACCACAGCACACATCTCAAAGAGGTAATAGATTCAACCTCATTTGTTCACTCAAAAAGAAATCCATTAAGAAGTTATTGTGCCTATTTGACTGCATGTTTTGATACACTTCCATGTTCTGCATGTTTTAAGCTTAATGCATGTTTTTAACTGATACGACATTGTACTTCCTTAGGGTCCTTACTTCAGCTACACCAGTCTTTCGTCTAGCACGTTGAATGAAGAACTTCTGTGTAATTATGCTTGGTATGTGCTTAAGCATGGTGATGTTTAGCATCTCTGTTGCTTTGTTTTCTCAAATTGCATGTGTTTGCTAACTTTATCCATTACTGAAATACTGGAATTGATTGATGCACAAGAAGGGAAATAGATGAACAGATGAACATATGAATTCCTAGAAAAGCAGAAATTTATGATGGATTTCTGCTGATGTCACCATTGAACTGGATACACTATTTCAGTTCCAAGTAAGTACAGAAAGTATTCATACTCATAAATCCGTGAGGGAGTATAGGGCACTTTGGCTGAGTATTCGGCCTCTGTTGAATGAAAGTCAAACACCAGATGAGAATGGAAATTAAATTTCCTCTCATGAGGAGAGCAAAAAGACCAACAGTTCATCTTTAAATGGCAAGTACATAGAACATGAGGCAGAAGGCTGTACTTTAGGTCTAGTGCTCTTCAATTTTCACACATTTTTCATACTCTCCCTTAGACATTGAAGTTGTTTGTTTTTTTAAAAGTCTGAAAATTTGGCTGTGTTCAAACTCCTAAATTTAGATGTGTTTCATCATGACTTTTCAGGCAGATAGAGACCAGTCATTCAAGGTTCATGAAGACATGTTGGAAAATCCAGCATTTCACAAAACGTGTGTTTATTTTATAACCAAAGCTTTGTGAAAGTTATCTTACATTTTTATTCAACTCTTACCACTCACAAATTCTTGTGAAGATATTTTTTTTTTCTGTTAAACTGAGGCCTGGAAGTGATTGCTAGGCACACTAAAATTATACATTTGAAGATATTTCTGAGAAAATTGAAATTAGTCATTCTTCAGTTCAGGATCCTAAATTACTGTCAAGTTACTCTTTTTTTAAATGTCTAATCAATTAGACCATCCTTAAAAACTCAGTTTCAAAAATGGAAATGGGAGTCATGTTCTGATGTCACTGGCATAGCGTATGTAGAACCAGAAACAGAAATGTAAGGTTTCCAAGAGGTTTCATTCTCTCGTGAAAACTGAGGGAAATTCCAGCACAGAAAACTGACTGCACAGCAGCAGTTTGAGGGACCATCAGTGGGCAGCCTCCAGTAAAAACACCCATCTGGCTGTCCAGACTGTAGAGTAATACAAAACCATTAATCTCCTCCTTATGTTAGAGCCTTCTTACAGATAGGGCCAGTTGTAATTTGGTGTTTTCTTGTGAAAATGCTTCTGTGTGAGAAATCCTTGGCAGTGTGGCATTTCCCCAGAAGCAGTGAGGGACAGAATCTTCGTGGTTGGAAAGGACCTGTGAGATCATTGAGTCCAACCATAGACACAAAACAAAACCCCTACAGTCTCAGCCACTGGACCATGCCCTGAAGTGCTGCATCTACATGTTTCTTAAATACCTCCAGGAATGGTGAACCATCCCCCTGGGCAGTTGGTTCCTGTGCCTGACCACTCTATCAGTAAAGTAATTCTTCCTTATATCTAATCTAAACCTCCCCTGCTGCAACTTCTGACCATTCCCTCTGGTCCTGTCATTATTGACTAGGAAGAAGAGGCCAGCACCCACTTCTCTACAACCTCCTTTCAGGTAGTCGTAGAGGTCAATGAGTTCTTCCCTCAGCGTCCTTTTCNTATGCCCATTTCCTTCAGCCTCTCTTCATATGATTTATTCTCTAGACCCCTCACCATCTAAGTAACTCTCCTCTGGACACACTCCAGTACCTCAATGTCCTTCTTGTACTGAGGGGTCCAGAACTGAACACAGCATTCGAGGTGAGGCCTCACCACTGCCAAGTATAGGGGCACAATCACTTCCCTACTCCTGCTCCCCATGCTATTCCTGATACAGGCCAGGATGCTGTTGGCCTTCTTGGCCACCTGGGCAACACTACTGGCTCATGTTAAGCCGGCTGTCCACCAACACCCCCAGGTCCTTTTCTGCTGGGCAGCTTTCCAGCCTCTCTTCCTCAAGCCTGTAGCACTGCCCTGGATTGTTGTGACCAAAATGCAGGACCCGGCATTTGGTCTTATACAATTGGCCTTGGCACATCTATCCAACCTGTCCAGGTCCCTCTGTAGAGCCTTCCTACCCTAAAGCAGATCAACACTGTCACCTAGTTTGGTGTCGTCTACAAACTTACTGAGGGTGCAGCTCGAACCCCTCATCCAGATCATCACTAAAGATACTAAATAAGCCTTGCCCCAAAACTGAGCCCTGAGGGACACCACTGGTGACCGGCCTCCAACAAATTTCACCACATTAATCACAACACTCTGGACATGACCATCCATGCTGTTTTTTACCCAGTGAAGAGTACACTTGTCTATGCCATGTTTCACCAGCTTCTCCAGGAGAATGCTGTGGGGAACGGTTTCGAAGGTCTTACCAAAATCCACAGGCTTCCCCACATCAAGAAGGCTGGTCATGTGTTCAAGGCAGATCAGGTTGTTACATACCTCCCATTCATAAACCCATGCTGGCTGGCCCTGATCCCTTGGCTGTCCTGCACTTGCCATGAGAATGCACTGAAGATGATCATCTCCATGATCTTTCCTGGTACCAAGGTCAGGCTGACAGGTCTGTAGTTCCATAGATCCTCCTTCTGGCCCTTCTTGTAGGTGAGCATCACATTAGCCATCCTCCAGGCATCTGATTCTGGAGAAGGTCTGGCTGCTGCTGCAGAGTAGCAGAGTCACCTGCTGGGAGGGTGAAGGTTGAGCCTGAACTCCTGGCTGTCCCTCCAAGCACTGCTGATCCAGGGTCCATGTCCTTAACCTGTCCCCATAGTGTTGGGCATGTGGAAAAACAGAGTAGGAAACAAAGAGCAGAGCGTACAAGAGGAACATCTTTAGGAGGCTGTTGTTGCACCCACAGATTAAGACAGAATTGGGCAAATTGTGTTGCAGATTCTGTGGCATGAGATTTCCAAAAATTGTGTAAGAATGGAAGATGTGCTTTTCAGAAATCAGAATGCAGATCTCAGCACTTCTAAGCCAGCCTATGTGAAGCCTTTCAGGGTGTGTTGTGATTTTTGAATGGCAAAATGGGTGCCTATCGCTAGTCCATGGGATGCTGCACTGTAGCCTGTGAAATTTAAATAATAGAAAAACATCATCATCATGGGCACTACAAGCCCCTGAACATTGTCTGAATTTTCCCTAGATGGTCTGACAAGACCCTGTAATTTCCATTTCCAAGCTATTTTGAACAGAACCTTTCTGGAAAAAAGTGCGGTCTTTGGTGTTTTAAACCTTTGTAGATTAGTGTATTGGAGGGGGGTGAGAGAGTGGTGTGTGTGTGTGTATTTCTGGACACTGTCCCAAACCCCTTTTAGCTCTAGACCTTTATTTAGGAGATTTTATTATCTTCTGAAATCTGAAATCATTATAGAAAATGTACTTTCAGTCAGATGGCACTCCTGTCCACCAGTTTCCAGCTTCTTTCTCCTCAACTTCAATTTAATTGTTTCCTTTTTTCATTCAAAATACCCAAGTACACCAAGGCTTTGTAGTTTGCTTTTTCACATTGGTCACAGCTTAGCAGTAGAAAATTGTACTACATTTTCTAGTGCCCTTTTAAAATTTTATACACCCCATTTTTCTTAAGACCCTAGAGTAATTTTCAGATGTGCAGGATGGGTTGGGATATTTTTACCCCTTTTAGAAGGACTGTCTATTTTCTTGCACGTTACAACTCCAAGCAAATGCTTGTAGTTTTTTTCCATCTCACATGTATGCCGATGAATGGTTCTTTCCCACACTTTAAATCATCTGAGATCTGCAGTACATTAAAGTAAGCACTAACTTGCCATATCAATACAAAACAAAGTATTAGCTGCAACTATCAACGGTAAAAATTGCTTCATACATCAGCGGCAATCAGAGGCATCTGCCGTCAGCCTTCTGTCAGATAGTAAAATGCACATGCTTCTAAAATAGTAAGTGGATCTAATGTAGCAGATACCCCACTGTCATAAGAGCTGCTGGATAAATTACAGTTTCAAATATATATACTAGGAAAGGGATGCTTATCTGTATGTCTCATCATATAGTTACGATATAAACTAGTACAGTATAAAATAAATATGAAAGGAATTTAGGCCTTGTCCCTGACAATTTACAGTCGTTCCATTATAAACTGTTACGATTGTGCATCACTGCCTGCTGCATGAGGGGATGTTTAGTATTTCTGTGGTGACAGAGAGACCCAAAGATATTAGAATTTTGATAAGTAATTAGTAATGTTAGTAATACGTTTCCTTCAGGTCAGCAGGCACAGTTGTAAAAGGCATGTATATTCAATGCTGTTACCTAGAGACATCTGCATTTACTAAAAATCATCCTCCTTAAGGACACAGTGGGACTGTATTGCTGCAAGATAGGGCTTTGGAGCGAGACTCTCTACATGGAGGACTAACCTGCAGGGTCTTTCAGCACTGCAACTCTAAGCTAATGCAGTAGTTAATCATGGAATCACAGAATTGTCAGAGTTGAAAAGGACCTCTAGAGATCACCTAGTCCAACTCCTCTGCAAAGCAGGATTGCCCAGAGCACATCACTCAGGACAGCATCCAGGCAGGTCTTGAAGCTCTCCAGAGACAGGGACTCCACACCCTCCCTGGGCAATCCATTCCAGTGCTCTGTCACCTTCACCCTAAAGACGTTTTTCCTCATATTTGAATGGAACTTCCCATCTTCCAGCTTGCCCCTCATCCTGTCACTGGGAACCACTGAAGAGAGTCCAGCTGCATCCTCCTTCAGCCAACCCTTCAGATACTCGTAAGCATGAATAAGGTCTCCCCTCAGCTTTCTCTTCTCTGGGCTAAAGAGTCCCAGCTCTCTCAGCCTTTCCTCATAAGGGAGATGCTCCAATCCCTTAATCATCTTTGCTGTCCTACGCTGGACTCTCTCCAGTAGTTCCCTGTCTNAGCCCTGACAGTTTGGTATCAGAGGTGAACCTGCTGAGGACACACTCGGTCCTGTCGTCCAGGTCATTGATGAATATATCGAACAAGACTGGACCAAGTATTGACGCCTCAAGGACAATTGATACAAATCATCTGTCCATTATTACCAGAACATTATGAAAGTGGACCCACAAGAACGTCAGTAAGAATCCACAGTATTAAAAAGTATTTTGTGGAGTATATGTCTAGAGTAATACTCCCAGGGAGAAAGATTAATTCAGAGTTCAATACTTGCAAATGGAATAAAGCAGGGTAAACAAATAAAGACAAGTCATTCTATATTGTTAGTGTTACCATGAGTAATTTCCCTCTTTTAATTTTTTTTCTGCAGGCATGATGACATCAATAGGAAAAGCCAGAAATCTGACAGTGAAAGAAGTACTGAAGAGCCAGAGCTGCAGGAATTCTTCCTCTAAACCACATCTCATGGTGTCTCACTTTGAAATACCTGAAATATATCCTTTTGAAACACTACTATGAGACATATCCCTCACCAGCAAAACAGCAGCTGTTAGGATGCCTTAATTTGTAGCAGTTAGACCATATACAAAACTTTTTTATGATATATGTGTATATGTAACTTGTTTGTAAGCTGTGCTGTGTAAAAGGCATGGGTGAGCAAAAGTAACAATTTGAAAATTGTTATGACACAGGCAACCTCCAAAATGTTTGTTGGTCCACAGAACACATTTTGTACTTTGTGTCTTGCATGGATATATTGTCATATATCTTTATTTCCCTTTGTCAAAATTTCAGCCAGGACTCTGCCTGCTCAGCTCCTCAGTGAGGCCAAGGCAAAAGCATTGATTTTTTGAGTATGTTTTGTCTGTTGTTATTTCTATTTTTTGTAAAAAGAAAATAAAGAAGGTGTTAATAGGACACACTCAGTGCAGATCCTTCTAATACTTCACTGTTTCATCTTTTGAGCTTTAACTGTTTTATTTCTCTTTTTGGTGTTTACAATGCAACAGTATTCAGTACCAGGATTTCAGTCCATCAGTTGAGTCAATAATTCCTTTATCCTTATTCCTTAAAAATCCTTTAAAAAATTCCTTTCACCTTATTCCTTTAAAATCATCACTTTTCAGTTTAAAATGTGTAGAAATAAGAAAAAACAATTTTGAATTACAATTTATTTTTACTTGCCAAAGACCAGCAATGTGCTCAGCTATGTTCAAATTACTAAGTAACCTGCTAAGACCTAGTCCGTATTCTTCCAAAGCTGTCGTGATCCTTTTATTGAAAGTTCTTTGAACCTGTCAGAGAAAATGCAATCTCTTATTGAATTCACTTCATTCTGGTAAACTATTCTGCAATGTGTCATATAACATTCAAAAACAGACTACTAGGCAATCCTTACTTGATACTTTTATTTATATCAAAGACATGTTTATGTTTGCTTTATTTTGGATCTATTTCCATTTGAAGACTTCTATAGTTTGATGAGAAAGATCCAAATACATGAGGATTTATTTTACTGACTGTTCTAGTGGAACACAGGGAAATTATAGGAAGTTTGCCAGAAAAAAAAAAAATTTATCACACAGACAATCAGAATCATAAAGTGGTTTGGGTTGGAAGGAACCTTTAGAGATCTGCTAGTCCCATCCTCCTTGCAGTGGGCAGGGACATAAAAAAATGAAATGCAAATTAAAGTCTTTCAATTGCAGAACTAGTAAGTAAATAATGTGGACACTCAGGAGGATTTTGACTAAGTACAATAGAGTTGCTTTCTGTGCAGTTTCTCTTGCCCGTTGTTTTGCTGTGTTTGCCATGCCCACTGTGCTTCCTTTCTGGCCAGTGAGGAGAGAGAGGGACTTCCTGTATCTTATTGGCAGGAGTACCCTGTCCCTTCCTACTCACCACAGAGAAAGCCGAGGTAGCAGAGCTCTTGGAAGAGTTACTTAGTATTTGGATGCCTTTAATTAAGTGATATAAACGTATTTCTTTGGGTCACTCTAAAGACTGATGTCATGTTTGGCCATACAGCAGCCATGGTCCAAGATGACTGAATGCCCCAGGCACCCTGCTTAAAGGCTTTGGATAAAAGCACAGACTACTACTGGATAAAATGGAGCCAATTGAGAGATCAGCAAAAAACCCTCACAAATAGAAAGAATAAAAGCATGCACTTACAGAAATGAAATTCTGAGTGTCTTTCCATGGTTCTTATCTGGCACTTGGCAACACTTAGATTTTTGAGCTAAAGTAATAAACCCAGCACTCTAGCTGACCTGAGCTGTGTTGTTTAAAGAAACAGCCAATCCTCCAAAAATATCTGTCAGCCAGGAACAGCAATACCTCTAACTGGGCCTCCCGTCATCTGTGTGCATATGAAAAATCTGAATGCAAAGTGAGAAGAGACACATGTGCTACAATTGCCAGAGTGCTGAAAGAGAGCATAAGAAGGAGAGATCCTGTGTCTGGTAGATGAGCTTAAACAAATTAGCAATTTGCATTTTTGAGAGTGTGAAGAGTGTTGACTGTGGGGATGTGAATGACAGAAGCAGCAATCTTGCTGAGTGATCTGGAGATGTGTAAAGTCTGCCACAGCTATCTCTAGTATCTAGCTGAAGCAGGGGATAAAACTGAACTTCTGTTAAAGGATTTGAAAGAGACCGAGGTGTTTATATTGTCAAATCCTGGAAGAAAGAAATTGCCTACTCTGGAGAGCTAAGATTTAAAAGTCACCTGTTCTCTGCAAGGTAGCAATATCTGCAGAGTATGTTCTCAGAGAGCACATAGTAAATTAAATTGTGCAAGTATTGTAGGGCAATGGAGATTACCAAATGGGATAGGATTGGGATGCCAGGAGATGTTCAGGGTCTGCTGTTGAAGATATGCATTAGGTAACTGATGTGCGTCGAAGACACCCATTCCAGATAATTGGACAATTGAATATAGCTGGGGAGGGCTGGGTGTTTCAAGTGAGGGCTACATGTGCTGTTTGTATGGCTATACACTGTTCCTGAGCACGTCAGAGCAGAAAGCAGTTCCAGGGCTACCTACAGCATAAGAGAGGCCGATGATGTAAGCATGAAAGGTTTTAGGGGCAGGGAGGGTGAAGGGCGAAATCTCTGGAGAAGGTGAATTCATGTTATATAAACTGCTGATTTTATTGTTCCTAATTTGTAGTTTCTTTCCTAGCTGGGGCCCCAAAGCCTACACGTGATACACTCTGATCAGTCATGCCTATTCGAGAAATGCTGATTCTGTGATCTTCAGCTGGCTGAAGCATGTGCTCTGCATATTTGTATCCTTAGTAGCTACAGAATCCAGGTGCCATAAGTCCTTCTGTTTGGTTTATAATCCTCCAGTCAGATCCCTCCTGGCATGAATCTAAGTGAGGCTTCTGTCAGCAAAGCATAAGGATTCCCCAGAGGCGGAAGAACTGATCAGGGATTTTCCAGCAAACACCTTCAGAAAATACCAGTTA
>VZTM01012987.1:22026-37695 GCA_013400555.1 Jacana jacana
GTGGAAAATTTGACATAGCTGTGAAAAACATAGTCCCTGTATTTGTAGTATCAAACTGCAAAGCTTAATTGTCTGTCATGGCATGGTTTCTCAATGATGTAGTAGGAATAATTTTTCAAACTAAATTGTATTTCCTATTTAGGTTCAGAAATATCTTTCCAACTATGTATCAGCTGCATTCTAAGTATAGCCTCTTATATAATTAGCTTTTGTATAACCTTGTTTTTCTGTTCATAAACGTGTCTTGAAGTTGCAAGTAAGTACACAGTTGTGCATGGGAAGTAAGTATAGCATGTGCCCTGCAACCAAAATGTCTGTCAAACACAAAACTATGTTGACTGCAAATTACCCAAGTGAAAAAGCCCAGGCACAGGGCTTGGAGTTCATCCACTGCCTCTGCATGGTATCAGTGCCATATCACCTTCTTGCATACACCAGACATACCGCCCACTATTTTTACCCATATTTTCTCATTATATGCACCAATGAATATGGAACTTTAACCCAAGTATCAGAGACAGCAGCCACGATAAATCGGGTAGGTTCTTAATATGCTGCACAGCCTCTTCCAGATAAAGAAGAAGTGCTACACACATAGCTTCCACCATCCATCCTCCTTGCACGTTTAATGATGCATCATCAGTTTTCTGAATACTCCAGATTTTCTAATGTGGACTGCTTTTCTCTAATATATACGGACAGCTATAAATACGAGCTCAAGCCATCTGTTTCCTGAAAAAAACATTACTCTTTGTCTTTTGACATCTGTGCAGCCACTTCCTTTCCCACTCTGCTAGGTGTTTTGCCAGTGTGCTTACTGGCAAGCACTGCACAGGAGGAAGGAAACTAATTATTCTGGATATATTTGGAAAACTGATAAGAAATCCTAAGTCTATTAGTACACAGGGTTAGCTTTTACATATCTTTTTTGTTGGTCAGCAAGACTGGGCCAAGAAAAGACAAAATACAATCATGAGTCTGTAAGAGAAAAGGCTTAGGAAGGAATTTACCCTCCTTCCTGTATAGACATGAACATAAAATTGCATGCAAGTGGTGTACAGATATCTGTAGAAGACTGGAAAACAGCAGAATGGGGACCAACTCAGGGATTTTGCAAAGCAAAAGTCTGTGGCCTGGCCATAGGTATGCATGTCTACATATGCATACAGATAGGTGTCTATATGAACATGCAGTAGAAGAGAACCTTTACATTTTTCTTCTCAGCTATGGATATTGACAGCAAACCTACAAATACAGTAAACAATAAAACACAGAAGTGCACAAGTGCAGTGCCACAAGGAAACACTGAAAAGGAGTTATTTACAAAAAAAAATAATAATAAAGACAAGTGACAAAGACAACTGTCTTCCAGTACACAGCTAAAAAGAATGGGAATAAATGCCTCTCCTTGTTGCTCTGCATGTTCTCTGCTATGAGTAGAACAAGCAGCTGTGAATATAGAACTGTAGCAAAGGGGATGGAGGTTATGTCTCAGCAAAACTTTCCACAAGTAATGATAGCACTGGAATCAATAGGGGGAAGATGTGAGAGAGTCATAATTGGAGGATTTTAAGAACAGGTAGGAGAAACAACTGTCAGAAACGACATGCCAGCAACAATCGTCAGAAATGCCATGGGGCAGGCGGTTGAATTGGGATGACCTCCTGTGATCCCTTTCAGGCTACTCTCTTTTAATGGCTGATTCAATTGTGGCAGACTCAGCCTAAGAGAGAAAACTGTTGAGGTCTTTCCAACATAGGGCTTTTATTGCCCTGTCAAGAACATCCAAATGGTCTGCCGGAGGTCCATGATATGATATTTATTATCTGAGAGCATTGATCAAATAACATCCGCATACACGTTTGCTAAGGAATTGAGTAGGTGATAAAATACTTTTGCTCAGCACAAGGCCAGCTTTCACTAAGCACAAGGTTTCTGAGCTGTCCTGTAGGTTCTTTTAAAACAGTTCCTTTACAGAGTACTCAGATTTCACTGTACCTGCAGTAGTGGCACAGGAGAAAAGAGAGATCACTTACTGAGGGTAAGTGATCAGTCCAGGTTTAGTGAGAAGCAATAGCCTTCAGTGGCAGCTTAAGGGGCACATTTTGGTGAAGAGAAGTTGCCACTGCCCAAGCAAGCCAGTAGAGCATCTATGGGCTGGGAGAGTGGCAATTCTGGGAGTGATCCAGGTCTTGTACTTAGCCCTCAGTTCCCTTCCCTGCTGTTCAAAGCATGGATTCTGTCTTTTCATTGCTGGAGATACATATAAGATAGGCATCCTAGAGATATATCAAGATAAATGAGGCTTTCCCCAGCATCACAAGAGAAAGTTACTTTTGCCATTCCAGTGATAAAGAGCTGAGTTGTTGGCATGAAAACGATATACTGGCAAGGGGGTCTTGAAAGCCGGACTTGTTGCTGCTGCTAGGTTTGGGGAGGAAAAGAAGACAAGAGAGTTGCATCTTCAACAACAACTGCTGCTGAAAGTATTCCCACCTCTCACTTAGCAATAGCCACTACTGTTTCTGTTGCCCTGACGCCTGCAAAGCGGCAGCAGTGCTGGTGCCCTCACATCTGTGTGCTTTACCAGTAACAGGAGCAAGGAACCACACTGCGAGAGCACATGTGTAAGCTGGGATGTTGGTGAGTCTTTTCCTCTTTTTCAGAGGGAAATGTCTATAAGATGCCACTGGGTAAATCTGCTAAAGGTACTGCTAGCTCTCTTGGGCACCATGTTCTGCATAGCCCTCACTTGCTGCACTGTTCACTATTTACTGCTAGTGTCAGGGACTGATTCACTGATGTTGCTCATTTGGCAATACACAATAGGATGCTGGTTACACCTGTGTACTCCAGGTCCTTTATTTGTCTGGGCAGGAACAGGTAAAAAAATCAACCAAGTTCTTTTGTCTCCTGGAACATGATGCCTAATAGCTCTCCTAGAGGAGACAGTAATTTTATTTTACAGTGAAGATTTACACACCAAAACAATGGCTGAGGCAGCTGCATTTGCATTACTTACTCTCAGGGACACTTGATACAGAGAACACCCCTTATAGGTGATGTTACAGTTCACAATTGAATCTGAACAGGAGAAAGAAATATATTCTAAATCTATAGTCTAAAATCTCTGGATCCCTTATTTTTCTGCAAATCCATTTGCAAGAAAGAATTTTAAATGAATTGTTTTTAAACAACATACAAGCAACGTGCTGACTGTTCTCATTTAAAAGTCACTTAGATGTCTCACTGGCTTGAAAGTGTTTATCTGATATGTGCCCGGGCATGGTCTGCTAAGCTCCTTTTCTGAAGCGGTTTTCCCTCTATACTACTAAGTAGTTAGAAAAAAGTGAACCGTATTCACAGGCATCTCTAATTCTATGGTGGAAAATTGCCATCCAGTGACATCCAGTGTCCAGTGACAGCACTGGAGATAAATTTTGCCAGTTTTCAGTAGGATTGTACTGCATCTTCACAAACCTGATGGTGAGGAAGTGCTCTAAAGACTACTTCAAAGCATTAAAAGACACCGTGTAAAAAGAATACTCACAAAGACATATCAGTGTAGGTATCCATACTGAAGGCTTTTGCTTTCTTCATATAAACAAGATGAACTAATGCTTCACTGTAGACACTGAAACAAACAGGGAGAAAATCTGTTCTGTGCTGTAGCAATAAAAAACTCAGGCATTCTCTCCTTTTTGCTTTTTGTTATACATTTACAAAAAAATATAAAATATGCACATATTTCATTAGAGAGTGTTAAATAGATTAAATATATATTTGGGGATCAAATGGTTATGCATGTTCCAATTTATTTTGAGGTTTTATTTATAAAAGTCCACTACTGGAAGTGTAGCGATGCTCAATCTTCTAGAATTTCTGGTTTCCTTGGGTAAAATTTTGCCACATGAAAAATCAAAAGCATCTTAAAGGATCTGTTATTCATCCCTTTCCAGCTGTTTTTTCAACAGAAAAGAAGAGGGATTTGTATTTCAACATGACATATTTAGGCCAGAATCTGGGTGCTTTTAACAGGTCTGTTACCTTCTCTGAACAGTCTTTAAAACAAGGTCCAGGTTTTAACCAGCAGAGACTAAGTGAAAGAGAGTTTGGTGTTGTTTAAAACCAAAGAAACTAAGCCATTGGAGATATTCATTGCTGTCTCTTAGAAAAGTTCTTGGCAGCCAAAAGGCCGCTTCATATTTCTCCTGTAACTGCACCTTTAGAAGCTGTTGGAAGTCACCATCTCTTGGATTGTTAAATCAGATAGTGGAACAGAGTGAAAGTAAAGAGAGAACAGGGATACAGAAACAGAATATATATATATATACACATATATGTNCCTAATTATATGTTTAGAACTTGGTTCAACATAAGGTTTGAAATATTTTACATACAAACTTTTTAGAAGTTAATTTCAAGCTGTGTGCATTGAAATTATATTTGAAACCCAGTAACTGCAAATTCTTGAGTCAGTGGTACGATCATCCAATTAGCAACTACCCTTAAAGTATTTGTTTCTGTATTCCAGATGCCTTTTTTGTGCCACTTCAAGTGCAGCATGCTCCAGGTTTTAGACCGTAGCTCTTTAACACGGTCTCTGGCTTTTGGCATGAAAATATTACAGGAACATATTTCAGCAAAGTGTTGACAAGATGATTATTGCAGGGACCAAGCTGTTAAAAAAAATAAGGTTTGCGGGGAAGAATGCAGACTTTATTTTCATGCAATCATTTGGGGTGTAAGTGGAAAATTAACGGTATCCTGCATGTAGAACAGAAGTGCCAGAGAACCTACAGTGACAGAACCATGGCAGCACGGAGATGCTCTCTGCTGTGTGGCCTTTTTGGTCACCAGAGGGAGACAGAGCGTGTAACATTGCAGGGTAGCTCTGAAAGTGGCCCACAACGTTCAGGGTAAAGGTTGGATGAAAACCATGCGAGTTTCCAAAACAAAGATAGATATGCATAATAATCAGAGCTCATTGCTTTGCTGTGTTTGTCCTAGGGTGGGTGGGCATGTGATGAGAGACAGTAAATTCATACCAGCTGAGGACAAAATATTATTGAATGGAGACTCACTACTAATCCTTATTAATATTTTAAGTTAAAGCAATATTTATGCAAAAATGAATAGTTTGAATAATCAACACAGAAGCACGTGTGTATGTGCTTTGAAGTGTAGACTCGTTGAGGGATAACTAAAGAGGGATTTCCTCATGGAAATCTGTCATTTAAAAGAGCATGTCTACACTGATATTTATTTGTTTCAAAACTTGTTAATAATAATGTAAATTTTGGTGGCCAGAATACTTGGGGAAGGGAGAGGGGCGTGGGGGGAGGGAGGGAACAAGACAGGATGGGACAGACTTGGCAGGGAGGAGAGGGAAGTGCATTCTCTTTTAGAATCATAGAATCATAGAATCATTCAGGTTGGAAGAGACCCTTGGGATCATCGAGTCCAACCATTAGCCCTGCTCTACAAAGTTCTCACCTACACCAGATCCCTCAACACCAAATCTAATTGACTTTTAAACACATTCAGGGACGGTGACTCCACCACCTCCCTGGGCAGCCCATTCCAGTGACTGACCACTCTTTCTGGGAGGAATTCTTTCCTAATGTCCAGCCTAAACCTACCCTGCTGCAGCTCTTGTTCTATTGCTAATTGCCCATGAGAAGAGACCAGCACCAACCTCTCTACAATGTCCTTTCAAGCAGTTGGAGAGAGTGATGAGGTCTCCCCTCAGCCTCCTCTTCCTCAAACTAAACAGTACCAGCTCCCTCAATCAATCCTCATAAGATTTATTCTCCAGGCCCTTCACCAGCTTCGTTGCCCTCCTCTGCACTCGCTCCAGCACCTCGAGATCTCTCTTGTGCTGAGGTGCCCAGAACTGGACACAATACTCAAGGTGTGAATCACTGTGCTTGTAATTAACCTGTCACCTGTGTTACAAAATGGCAGAAAAGTCAGCAGAGATCGTCTCTGCCTGGCCACCAGGGCCTGACACCTGCAGAGCATTGAGATCAGCCTGTGAATAATGAATCCAAGCCTTCTCTTTTTTCATCAGCCAAAATAATGATTTAGAAGTCTACAGTGGCTGTAGCAATGACTGCTGGAAAAAAAAAATCTGGCAGCCAAAAGTCATGGTTCTGTTCCTGGCAATAGATCTGGAGATCTCAGAGGAATCATAATTACCTGGATGAGATGGCTTCTCACAACTACCACAGCTAATCAACATCCTCTGCTCTCAAGAAGTTGGGTTTCCTGAGTGCCTGACTGGCTAAACAACTCCATTCTGCTTTCTATCTTACCTTATTGATAGGAAAGAAATAATTGGCAACTTAACGATTTGCAAGTAGTTGGGCTGTCAGACACTGTTTTTCACCGAAGTGTGTCAGTGTCATTTCCATGACATGTCTCAGAGTAGAACCATACTGTAATGGTCAAGATAGTGTGTGCTTTCAAGTGTTAACTACCAAGTACCTTGTGTGCCAAAGCACATGCAGAAAATCCATCATTTCTTTTGTGTACCACCCATAATTTCAAGAAGAATGGATTGCTTACACAGCATTCATTTTGAATTACCGAGTATACTACAACTTTCATCTATTCAAACACAGTAATATGAAAAGTCGTTTAAAGTGTAGGAGAGAAAAAGGAAGGACATGGATGATATGGAATCTTCCAGAGCATAGAAAGGCTAAGAAATTATGATAGGTCAGAATTTAATCAGATAGCTCATTTTGTTCTGTTCAGAATAGTATCTTCATGTACGGCTCTGGCCTTGATTCATTTTGGCTATTGCAACTGTTTTAAATTTAGTTTGGAAAAAGTATGCCAGTTTTACAAACCATTTCTTTTGTAGCACTGAAATAATGCAATTTCTGGATCGATCACACCAGTCAAACCAGACACAATAAGCTTAAACAGATAAGCAGACACATACTGTTCTTCTCTTGTTCTATTTCCTCTCAGTTTTTTCAAGATTCTGCCAGTTATCACATGAGTTGTACATAGTGGGTAAAGAAAAGAACCCTGGTCTATTTTTACAGGTAGTAGACACATTCATCTCAGTATTACCTGAAGTGGAAGTTATGGTGCTAGTGTAGCACAGTTTGCTTCAGAAAAGCTCTCTGATAGTTCAAAGAGAAACTTTAATGGGACAAAAAAGTTTTCAAGAAGTTCCAAGCCTAACCTATTTATTGCGAGCATCCATTATGATCTTATAAGATCACCTTAGAAAATATACACTAGTCTTGGTTTTATTTCATCTTTTTTTTTTCCTTTTTTATTCAGTCATTTACACTGTATTTGTCTTGATAAAATTTAGCCATCTGTATGATGTCTTATGAGCCAAATATTCCTTCTAATGAAATCTCTTGGGAGTTTTTTCATTAATTTTCAGCTATACTGGGAATTTTCCACAGTGTTTACAATTAAGTAATGTTTTTCATCTCCAGAGACCCTCAGCATTTCTCACATGCTGTGGACCTGCCCCCAGTCGTTCTTAGTTCTTCAAAGAGTTTGTCTCCAGTGATGGGATTTAGGTTTTAGTTCAGTACATGCAGTGTTGAGTGTGTATATATGATGTTTTCATATCAAAAGCAAACACAGTTTTGCGTGAGCGCGCTTGAGCCTGAACATGCACAAAGACAGGTTGTGTGTTTTAAAGAGCCATTGTTTCATTTACTGGCAGAGCATAACACAGGGGAGGGTGAGGGGAGGCAGTGGAGATATTAACCATTTTGGCCTGGGAGTCAGGAAGATAGCTGAGATCCAGAGCAGCAATTTTATGCTTTCTCACCATCTGCTAAAAGATTTTCTCAGCTGGTTGGTAGGGGCTGCTACGGACCATGAGTGAGCTCATGCCTGTGTCTGTCTCACAGAGCTTCCTGCTGCAGTGGCTGCAAAGCCCATTTTCTCTCTTTGCAGTTTCAGGCAACTTGGCTAAGGAAAGACCACGACAGAGTGAAAGTGGAACATGCAAGCCCTTCCTTTGAGAAACCAGCTTCCAAAATTACTATTATTCCTTTTCTTTGGTCTTTTGATATAAAAAATAAGTTACAGTTAGATAGTAATGGGAAACTGCTAGTAACCCTTTTTTGATTTCCGTTGTTCTTGTTGGAATCCAAACTGTATTGGCCACTAATTGCTGCAAAATTCTTCTTTACCTTCACTTGTGTTCTTTTTCCCTTCTTCCTCTCCTGTAGGGAAGGAAGGGTTAAGTACATGTCCTCAGAGAGGAGTAATAGTTCCTTGCAAAAGACAAGTCACAAGTAAACTATTTAATTGTAAACGTCTCACTGAAGAATTGGTACACGAGCGAGACATGACTTCATCCTTTAACCCGCATGCTTCTCTGGTCTAGGGAACCCTGGTGGGTTTGGCCCATTTTAGTCATAGTTGTCATGGGAGATCCTTAATGACTTAGTAAGGTAGCTAAAAAAATCTTCATACAGAATCCAGCATATGGTATATTTATTGGCAAATGCTAATCCCCGTAGGAACAAGTTCTGTAGTAACAAATGATGAATTATGTGGCTTCATAAGCACTCATGTCATCAAATGCACCATTGACCTTTTTACATTTTCAGGGGGATTTTCTGCTGTGTGCAGTTTCTCTGGTTTGGAAGTGAAGCAGTTTAACAACGTGTCCTGAAGGAAACAGGTAATCAATAATTTCAGTTTTGGTTACTGTAAAAGGTAAATGAGACCCATATATTTGTTGGGGAAGTAAGCAATCCAGGGTTTAGTGAAGCTTAAGCAGAGGCTAGCAAAGAACATGAATACTTATAGTACATGAACACAAAGTAGAATTCCGGAATTCCTTGACAGGAGAAAAGAGGTACGAGTAGGTCAAATAGGTCTTAAAGTGCCAAGGGAAAAAAAAAATTAAAAATGTTCATTTAAAGCATGCTTTTTTGGGGTAAGAACCAAAACTGGGAAAATACTTCAGTGAATAAGTCTGTTAAGAATTTTAACTGAAAATGCTTATAAGATAGCCTGCAGTTATGAACCAAGAGGATGAATCCTCATTGAGATTAATCTGAGAGATGATCTGAATCTGTTGCCTTGATCTTGTGATTATAATTTTGGTTTTGGTTTTGGTTTTCTTAGGATATGGTAATTCTAGAAACACAATTGAGAACTGAAGAAGGGCTGCCTGGCATGACCAGATCAGGATATGGTCATATCTGGCTGTCCTCGCAGCTTGAGGCTAATCTGCCCACAAGAGCAACATCTGAACCATGTGTTCAGCAAAATAAGACTGCTCCTGGAACCAGAATAGCTCTTCCAGCAGAAAGATTTTCCTAAATTAACATTTTAAGATCTGATAGAAAGGATCAGCTATTGCTGTGTGTGCAGTATACAGTCTGTACTGCACACATATGCCCCCTGACTGCAGTACAGGCAGATCTGGGACAAAGATTGCTTTCTTTTTCTCATTGACCATAGTCCATGTTAAATTCAAAACTATATCCTGTGTTGAGCCAACCGATGAATTTGAGCTCTTCCCTCCTTGCCTCAATCACTACCACAGTCTGCTGTACTCAAAACTATTTCTGAAACCTGAGTGCTAGAGCTGGTATCGTCAGGCAGCCCATGTGGGAGAAATTGAACCTATGCTTCACAAAGTGCTTCTGTTGCCAAGTGAAACTAAGGAATCCATAGCTACAGTGGTAAGGTAGTTATTTTTGGTCCTGCTCTCTCCCTGAGCTCCATGTAACAGCTGAGATGAACTAATATAACATGGTGTTGCAGTGCATGTATGAGCTGACCCAGCTGTGGGTACACTGATAGCTGTTCAAAATACCTTTTTTTTCCTTGTGGCTGAACCTGTAGGAGGTGTGCAAGTAAATGCTTCTCTTTTTTTACGTGTAAGTAAACAGTAGATAAGTTATCTTGATTGTAATTCACTGGTGAGGTAGAAGTCAGAACCATTCTGAGGAACAGCTAATATTAATTTGCCATAAGTTGCGCTGGCACACTACATGCCTATAAAATCAGCACATGGAATTGTTCAGTGATTATTCAAGGGGAAAGGGTGAGCTGTCGGTTGGACCACCACCATTGTTTCTTTGTTCTAATGTATTTCCTATGGGGCCTTTCATCCATGGCTTGGCTGGGCTGGACCATACTTCATTGTAGAAGCTGAGCAGGGTTGCAGATGAAGCCAAGTTCCAAGTGCCACCTTCATTACTTTTGTGAAGACTGACCGTAACCACAGTGTGGGTGCAAGAAGCTAAGCACTTCTGCAGTACACAGCTCGGGCTGCCCATCCACATCCACAGGGACTGTTCTCTAGAAATCAGTCAACCACCTCTACTCTCCCTGATGCTCACCCTCAGGATCCAAGGTAAGTAGATGTCTTGTCAGCATTTCAGAAATTACTCTTGAGGTCCCACGCACCCCAGAAGTATGAGGCAAACCACACTAGACTACCATAGGCACACTGGAAAGCAAAGTAGTTAAAGCAGACTGAATCACTTGGGGCTTGGACTGCCAAGAGAATTTTTAGGCCCTGAGAACATTTATATGCCCTGGGCCTGGGCTGCCTTCTCCATCCCATCATGACTAATGGTCTTAATTGATTGGAACTGCCAAGCCCGGCTGCCAAGTAGAATATTTTTACAATCCTAGTTGTATTTATGCACTGACAAATACAAAACTTGGTGTCAGAGAAGAAAGTGCAAAGCAGAACTGCAGGAAAAGAAACAAATCAGCAGAGAGGCCTGTGAGATGATGAACGACAAGGTGCTGAGGGGGGGTACCACATGTGAATACCTGTGCCTGGTGCGAGTGAGTGCTGTGAGCGCTTCTAGAAACAAGTCTCTGAAATAGCATTTGGCACGTATTTTGAGAAGTTGTTTTACTTTGAAATATCCACTGGCCTCTGCTGGAGATGCACTTGCTTTCCTGCTTTCAGTCTTGTTCAGGGACAAATGTCATCCAAATCGGTCACCAGTATCAGAGCACTCTGAAATATAGAACCACACCTGTTATAAAACATCACAAAGGATCTCAGTAGGAGCAGGTTGTTTTTACTGTCTAAGAGAGAGAAAATCTCTTCAAAAAAGACTGTTCCCTTCTCAGGCAGCACTGCAGCTTTTTTAGACAGGTAGAGGAAAAAGTGGGTGTCCTGGACTTGATTCCTTTTACCAGAATAATTGCTTTATGTGGTTTATGTCCACTTTTTAGACAGAGGAATTAGCTTGGAGGAGCACAGTAATGTTAAGTCTGGTTTTAACCTAAGCATTTACTACAGCTTACTCAACCTAAAATATCTTCACTACCTAAAAATGACACAGGAATAGTAGCAACTTCTCTCACAACAACTCCTCAGCTCTGCTACTGCTTGTGTGCTGACTGCAAGCGTTCACAAGCCTGTTTGACTCACCTTTATTCAGACAAGGCTGTCCTTCCAGTTACACCTAGGTAAGTTTTACAAATGCAGCAAGCTTAAATGGAACACTTGCAAAAAGCCAGAAAACATTTTTGAGTAGACTTTTGGAGGTAGGAAGGTGAGGGTGATCTGTAAGATGGTGGCTTGTACTTTATCCAAGTTTGGATTCTCTCTGGTTTTGGTCTTCTGCTATTTGGTATTACTAGCCTCTGTTTCCTGTCAGTCTCTGAGCCAGCCCTTCTGACAGCAGAGGCTGTTTGCAGCTGCCCATCAGACTGGTAAAATCAGAGAGTAAAAGCAAGAAGTGGATGTATTTCCAATATCTGGTAAAAGATTATCTGAGCTCTTATGTTATTTTCTTTGGGTTTCTTGACTGAAGCAGTGAGATGCCAAGGCAGGGACTTGTCAAAGGACAACAGCAACAAAAAGGATACTCAGTGAGAAGCTGTGTTACTCAGTAAGTAAATGCAACAACAATCACAACAGAGGAGGTAGACTTGCCCAGAATTGCTTTACTGTAGTGAGACCAGTGCCCCTTTTCTTGCATGAAGTAGGTGACCTGATCTTTTACATTATCCACCAGGAATGTTTTCTAAGCAAAACTGCCACAGGTCATTTGTCACTGTAGGGCTGGGAAGATGACTGCTGAGTTTTGCCCTTCTGTCTGCCTCCAGATATGATAATTGATTGTGTATTGATTGTATGGTATATTGGCTTACTGCTAACATCATAAATAAGAGCTGTAATCTGCCCACTTTTTCACAGCACTGACTAAAATAAGGGACTGCCAACACAGGATTTTCCCACCCCTACCGTGTTTTCCCATCTAGGTAGCAGCAACAAGGGGGAGAAAAATGACCAGTGATCTCCAGTGACGCCACATGAGATCATGGCATGGCCAGGGTAGAGGTGGAGAAAAACACTTGTGAAGAATCATCT
Source organism: Jacana jacana (assembly GCA_013400555.1). Classification (NCBI taxonomy): domain Eukaryota; kingdom Metazoa; phylum Chordata; class Aves; order Charadriiformes; family Jacanidae; genus Jacana; species Jacana jacana. The sequence continues at coordinate 34,376 of VZTM01012987.1, forward strand.
CTTTCCTCCCACACAGCCTGGCTGGAAAGAAGAGATACGAAACCTTCCTTTCGGCTTCCCTCCAGCTGGAGAGATGCTCGGCTTTAATATTTACTGCAAAGAAACACCGACGTGGCCAAGAGAGTCGGGGCCGACCGAAAAAGGCTTTTTTTTCTCTAGAAACTCATTTCGTCTTGGAAGGCAGTAGAGGGGGCCCTTGCCCCGCAGCGAGGCAGCAGACCACCGCCTCCTGCCTCTTCCCCTCCTCCGCCTAAGCGAGGTGGGCTACCAGCCCGGGCAGGGCGTTGGCGGAGGTGTCTCCGAGGGCTGGAAAGCAGTCTGAGCACCCTGAGTCGCAAGAAAGATCAAGAAGCGGAGGAAACCCCGCTGTCCCCCCCTCTCTTCTCCCAGTCCGCAGCGGCAGAGCGGAGGTGGGTTACGACGCTCCGCTCCGGCCCCGTCTCGGCCCCGCATCTTTCCTACTCTCCGGCTTGTTTCGGCGACTGCGACTGGGGAGGGAGCGAAGCGAGGAAAGAAGTCAAGTTTGCCAAGTGCTGCCCCTGCGTTAAAGGATGCGCTGAAACGTTCCTGTGACGTGGGAGATCGTGCCCACCGGACTCCTGTCTTCCACCCTTTGCAAAATTAAAATTCAAGTTAGCAGCCCAAGGAGAAGCATTACTGTGTGCGGCTGTGTTCTTTGCCCCTTCGCTGCAACAACCCTCCTTGCCTGCAACAGGCAAACAGAAAATGCTCTTCCCCATCACACCCCGGTGACTAGGTACAGGCACCTCTGATGTTTTCACTCCCTTTACCAAGGCACAGTTTGGTCTTGCGTGTTTTTGGAATGGGCAGGTTTTAAAAAAGAAAAGAAGAGAAATACAGCGAGATTCAGTTGCTTCATCTATATTCAGGGTAAACAGCCACAAAAGGTGTTAAGCTCTCAATCCTGCCTGATTTTGCAGGAAAGTAATTTAGAGTGGCATGTTTGTATCCATTGTGAGTCAAGAACATGAAATGAGAACTTTCCAGAATATCTGCCCTTTGCATATCCAGTGTGTTGGATGAAACTGATAAAAACTACACAACGAGTTTTCACTAGCAAGGCAGTATTTTTTAAATCACATATAGAATTAAAGGATAGGTAGTGGAAAATTGATTTAGCAATCATCACCAGATTTCATCTTATCTCTGGGCCTGATTCAATAGCACAGCATTAACGCCAACAGGATAGTGTACCGAGGTATTCAAGAGGGAACCTCGTGGTAAGAGAGTGTCATAAAGTACAATCATGACTACAGCTGTCACTGTAAAAGAGCTTGCTTCAGTAATTATTTCCTGAGGTTTCATGTTCTCCACAAGAATAAAAGAGTGAAGAGTTGTCATGTGTAATTCACATGTAGTGCTTTTGTGCTTGTTAACTAAAAACTATATACCTTAGCATTAAAGGCAATCAGTCTTTGATGCAACAGGCTACAATTCAGAGACAAGACAGAAGCAGAAAAGAAAAGAACAGTAAATGGCAACAAAACCTATTTTTATTTACTTGTGATGTTTGTCCTCTCTCTGGGATTCTAACTAGTATAGTTGTATCACTCTTGGGGCATTCTCTCTTCAGGTGCAATGTACTATATTGCGTATGATTTCTCAAAGGGGCCAAAATTTTCATAACAATTTGGAAAAGAATTTGTGCAGAAATTGTAAAGTGCTTCCTTATTACTCTTTTAAAGCAACAGGTAGACTGTGAGGGGATAGAAGGGATAAAATCTTCAGGCTATATAATCCTATTTTAGTATCAGTTGAGAAGTTTTATGCATAAAGGAGGCCATAATTTTCTTTTTCATAGTTTATAAGTAGTCATCTGATTATTTAAAAACTATGACTAGCATGAATTTCTGAGCGATATTTTCTTTACAGGAAAATTTACAAGAAATATCAAAATTAAATTACTGCACAATAGATCTTCACAAAGTATTGCTTTTTAAGTATAGGACAAGTATCTGTACATTTCTGTAATGTTTGGGGTTTTTTTGTTTTGTTTTTGGTTTTTTTTGTGATTAATTTTGTCATCTTACTCTTTGGGGCAAGGCTTTCTTTCTTTGCCAAACACGTGGAGGAGAGAGAATGTGTGTGTGATAATGATATAATGATTCAGGTGGAATCCTCAAACTGTCAGCACTGTCTGTTCTGTCAGTACAATCTGCCTTGGACAAAAGGTGAGAAGCCAGCGGGAAGATACTGGCTTGTAATGACTTCTAGGGAGGAAAAGTGAGGAAAAAGTGTGTGAAATAGAAGACAAATCAAGAATTCCAGATGAAAGTTACCTATCTTCTCCAGAATTGTGCAGGAAGTCCATCTCTGGAAACATATCAACAAAGTGGTGTCAAGCTGAACTTGCTTAGGACCAGCTGGAATATCAATCTGCTGCACCTCAGAGTACAGTATGGATATACTTTGTGCATAGCCGTCATGTACTCCAAAAAACATCAACTCAACAGAGATTAAGAGCTGCAACTGGGTTTGCGTCCCCTTGCATCTCAGGAGCCTTCTCAGGTCCCTGGGGTTTGCATTTTTCTCAACTGCCCAAGCTGCTGTCAGCTCCCCTCTTCTGTAAAGAGTATGTAAGAGGATGTTTGTCTGCCATCCTCTCCCAAAGAAGAGAGCATCTGGCCAGTTGTAGCAGAAGTGGAGTCATCAGGAGGAAGACCACCTCATGGAGAGGGAAAAGAGTGCTTTTAGGAGGGCCATGCATCAGTCTGTGAAAGCAGTGAGAAGGGCTGGAGAAAAGAAGTGGAAGCAAGGAAAAAGCAGAAATGGAGATCATTTGCCACTGCATGTCACCCTATTGTCACCTTGGAGCCATTTGACGTGCCCACATGTCAGTGGGTAGTCAAAAAGAATATGAAGGCTGGGAGTCAGCCTGGCAATTATCACCCAGTGATGCTGTAACACTGAACATATTTCTAGTGACCTTAGTGCTCTCTCTAGCCAAAGGTTCTATAGCTTGTCTGAGTTGGGTAAGCAAGCACTGCTGCTCAGAATTTCCTGTCGAAAGAACAGTGACAGAGGAGGTATGTGACACTCATAGCTTTGAAATGCCGCATCAGCAGTGTCCCTCCTCCCAGCTCCGTGCTCAGCGTTGTACCAGGGTGTCCCTTCAGTCATTTTCCCTGGGAGTGGCAAGCTTAGACAGTCTACAGCTCTGTTACAGTGCTCATCTCACCTGGAAAGAGCTAAATCCGCTGTGATACTTACCGTGTCATCAATATAACTGTGCAGTAGTGGTTTTGCTTTTCAGTGGATCCTGGTTTTACAATAGGGCTGTGGAAAAAAAAAAAAAAAAA
>VZTM01012988.1:0-18548 GCA_013400555.1 Jacana jacana
CAACTAATGGTTCAATTGATGCAGCATTTTAAAAAGTGAAATCTGAAAATTAAGAGCGAAGAATGGAAATCTTCCATATGATTTTCTATGGAATTTGCAGAATTAGTCATGCTCTCATATGCAGAATGTAAGTGACTTTTAGCAGCAGTTCTGGAAGGAGAATTCACCTGAAGTTTCAGAACATTTCGTGAAACTTTGCTTTATTACTGTTCATTATAAATATTTTGTGCTATTTTTTTCGGCTTGGCTAAATATTATGCTGTCTCCGGGCTATAATGCAAGAAGCTAGATGGTGTCATAGAATCTTTGGAGTTCTTTTGAGATCTAGGTTGTGAATGGATTCCAGAAGTGGAAAATATTAGAAAAAATATTCTATGTTGTACACTTCCTGCTTCTATTTACTGTCATTCTTTTTAAAATCAAGGATATTTAGATTAAAAAATAAAAGCATAAATTTTGACTTGAATTATCTCTCTACTGATTTCTAAATTAAAGTATGATCCTGCAGTGGTTCTGTGTTTAACTTTCCATACTGATACTACAAACACTCTCACACCTTTAAAAGTCTACCTACATTAAAGATAGTTAAGTCAAATTTGCCTATTTAGGGAAGGATCTTTGAAGTTTTTTTAGTCATATATTCTGCATGCAATATATAGCCTATACCAAAACCACACTTATGTCACTACACATTTATTTTGCTACAAGCTCCCAGAACAAAAAGCTAACTGATTCTGGAACCCAGGAGTCTAATCACTGTGGTGGAACAATGCAGTTTCAGGCAAAAATGAAGTATAGGCTATATGTGTATATGAACTCTGACTCAGTTCTGTATGTCATGGACTATTTATGTGCCTCATTTTATCTGTCCTGCCATCCTTTATTTTCTTTTCCAGGTATATCTGTTAGAGACACAGGTGATAGGGCTGCTGTTACGCTGCAGAGTGCTTCAATAGCTTCCGACCAATTTTTAAATTCCATGCAATTACAGGTGCTAGACAGAGATTCACAAATTTGTGACTTAATGTCAAATAGTCACATTTTCATGTTTTGTTCATCTATACCTGCTATATCATCTTACAGAGCAATCCGATCATTCACTAATACTTGTATTGCAAGTTTATATCTGTTTATATCTGTTTATATCTGTTATATATATATATATGTTATACTGTTTATATCTGTTCCTGCATACTTCCTAAAAAATGCAGCCAAAGAGATTGTCCATCCCTTATCAGTGTGATGCAGTTTATGGTCTGTGTGCTTTTTAGCTCTGAAATAACTTTTAGAAATTCTAAAAAGAATTTACAATATTTCTCTGCTGATTTTTATTGTAATATTCTTTGTCATTAAAAAACGTAAGGAAATATATTTTTAACTTATCAAAAAGATAGCAGAGAAAAGCTTTTGATTATTAGAGACCTAGAATATGATAGCAGATTGGAACTCCAGAGGTAGATCTGTTTCACCAGCCTTTCTTCCCTTTGTTAATCGATATGATGCGTGTTAGTTTCCAAATTATATTATAATTTGTATTTACATGCATTAAATTTAGGTAGGTGTGTATGCAATATCACCAGCAATGTTCTTATTTGACAGTTTATTTCATATCAGTTTTAGTTTATTCGTTCAGCAGTAGAGTGTTAATATGTATTAGTGTATTTTCTCATATAGTAAGAATAATGTTTTGGGTTTTTTTTAAGGTTTTTTGAATGATTCAGTTACTAAATGCATTGTGGCTCTACGCTTGACTGTGATAGTGAAAATCAGTACCTGCATGCCTGTGGGAAGCCATTCAGATAACTTCCAGTGTTCGGGGAAAGGAAAATGTATCACCAAACCAGATGAGGTAAGGTGAATTCATCAAGACATTCCTGTAGTGTAAAAATTCCATGATAATATAAAGGCAGGGTAAACTGTACTTGGTTCTCTGAGTGTGTGCATACCTTGATGCTGTGTAAAAGGCTTCAAAGGCTCACAGATGTTACTAAATAATAACAATATATTTATTTATTATTCTTAAATATCAAGCACTTGAAAGTAAGAAAGTGACTGATATGAGGTATAAAGGTACCCTGCCTGGGCAATAAAAACAATTATTCAAATTAGGTATAAGGTAACGTGTAGTGTATCTTACCATCACTATACAGGAATGTTTTTTTTCTGTGATAAGGAGCATGTGGTGAGCACTTGGGTTCCCCAATATCCAGACTTGGGTGTTTCAGTTTGTGAAGTTTTCAGACTTCTTTTGGTTTTAGGTCTGATTTAATCTAGTATTTATCTCTCCACATCTAAATAGTTGCTCGCTTAGAAATCACTAATCAGTGCAATGCAATTGTCTGAGCATAATTATGGGAAGAAACAGAACAGAGTAATTTGGTAACGTTTGGAATTTTTCCTGCACAGCTTTCTCCTTTACATGATAGTGCATTGACAGATTACAACAAACACAGAGTTGCACTGGCCACTGTGAGTTATTTGTGCGATCTGGTAACATGAGAAAATAAGAACCAAATGTGTCAAATTTGCAGTCTGTACACTGCTTTTACAAAACCAGCCTGGCCTTTTGTGAATGAGATCCTGTATTCCCTGTTACCTTCTGTACTTGTTTATTTAATTTAATGGATTAAAAGTCATTTACAGCACAAATATGCAGTTAATCTTTGTTTTTATTAATATTCATTTCGGATATAAAAGCAATAGTAACTGTTGAGTAAATATTAACAGCTGTGAGCCTGCTGTGAGCATAGAAAATTTGGCATATTTAGGGAATTCACTGTTCATCTGCTACTCTTTGCTGATCTATATTCTCAATAAACACGTTTGATTGAAAAATGATGTTTTGAATTTTAAAAATAATAATTAAATTGCTGCAGTAATCTATATATGCATGATAGTGCTAACATCTGGAAGAATTAAGCACCTAATCTATTTCTCAAATATGAAATTTTAAAGATATTCAGGTAATGTGTGGGAACAGTTATTGTGAGATGCATTTAGAAGCACATGCTACTCTGCCTCACCAGCTGGCTGGTATCCAAATAAATTATTCATTCAGGTACAGTGTCCTGTTGCATAGTCCAGTTTACTTTTTCTGCTTTACTGTATTTAACATATTTATTTTATAAAGTCAGCAGATTGAATTTGATTTATGTAAATGATATATTCACATTAAATATATATATCTGCATATCAAAATGTTGTATTTTTCCATTTTTTGTCAAGGTGAGAGTTAAACCCTTTGATAAACAATCTTATTTTCATGTTGTTTGTCCATTTCTAGGACTCCAATTTCTGTCTCTTCTTGCATGTCATATGTTGGAAAATAAAAAGAAATTATTTCCTGTATCTGTGCAGAAGCATTAATGCTTTTCCGTATTAAGGAAAATGCATAAATGGCCTTTAATATTTAAACATGTTTTGCAAATATTTGAGACATGGAAAGTAACATAAAATCTTTAAAAAGAAAGGCAAATTTGCTTCATGACAAGATAGAGGAGCTATTATGACCCTCAAAAAATGTAAACTGGTACCTGTACATCCCCACCTTTAATCTTGACATAGAAAGGTTTATATCATTGTCATGGTTTTGACCAATCAGACAGATGATGACCCTTCCTCCCCCCCCGCCACTAAGGGAAAGAGAGGAGAGGAAAGGATTAAGAGATTCAGGAGTTTAGATAAAAAACTAAACTACTNTGTTAATTTCAGACTTTAGTTAGTCAGAAGAGGCCCAGCTAAAAAAGTAAAACTACTGAACAGAAAATTGGTTTGTTTTACCTCAAACCAGGACAATCATAGAATCAGAGAATTCTGTGATATAAGAAAAATGTATGAATCTCTCATATTCTGTATGTTAAAACTAGAACTGTTAGTGATAAATGACCTCTCCTCATGCATATGTAGTGTGTTGCTTTCCCTGAAAAATTAACAGAAGAATTTAGGATTGTTCATAAATATGTCACGTTGGCCGTTTATAAAATCTGTCAGCTTTCCTTACTCTCTAGTTTTTTAGTTACACAGTAGAACTGATTCAATCCCAGCATAAGCAATGCAGGTAAAAATAGAAGGTGCATATTTCATTAAGCAGGCTGTTTTTGCCATTATTTAATTCATTTTAGGTGAGATGTGCTCTAAGAGGTCTTGGTGTTTTCCCTAACGCTGGAGCAAACAATTGCTAAGATTACGTGCTTGACATGTACCAACCATTGTGTCGGCCTCCCACGACACATCATCTGCGTTTCTTTTTTGTAGAACTGAAATTTAATTTTCTTTATGTTTACAACACAGCCTTTGCGATTTGCTGGTTTTTTAAAAAAATCTATAGTTCATTCTGGTTTGCACAATCTAGACTTGCAGGCTAAGCAACTCCTTAGAAGAAAGCTTATTCATGATATTGGGCCTTTTATGCAAAGATCTCTGCTGGCTATAGTCATTGCTTCCAGTGCCAAGAAGATTAATGATTGTCTTTGTGTTTTTACGTACTTCATAGTTTTATTCCAAATTTAGTTTAATGTAAAAGAATGTAATAACACATCTGTTTAATGAGAAAGTTGAATGTAATTAACAATCTGCAGTGGTGTAAGTGCAGTGGCACACTGTTATCTATGGAGTGCATAAAACTATAAACAGATGAATCCTAGTCTAACCTGGAAGTCTTGGCAAGGTTTAACTCATTCTTTACTGATATACAACTTAGCTTCTACTCAGCTAGGTACTTTTTGTATGTGGCTGTGTAACGGAAAGCTTTTAATGGCAGAGTTTCTTTTCATTTATTGTTGCCTTTGAAAGGAACATAAGATGCACCACTTAGAACAAAGTTCTGTGGAGTGAGGTGGTGCTGAGTCAAAGTGATGCCTTTTCCATCATTTCTATGAGCTTTGTACCCCTGGTTTGCTGCCATGCCTGCTGTTCTTCCACAAGGGAAGTAGGAATGTGTCAGAAGGGTAATGCTGGTCTTTACATCATTGCAATATAAATACTTTCACATATATATACTTAGCTTTACATCAGAAGTTGTCCTCTAACCAGTTAGCTGGGAATGGAAGAGGAAAAATCTTGGTATTAACTCACAGAGAGAGATCAGAAATTTGATTTTTTTGATTCAGTGTAGGATTTTAAAGTGAACTTTGGCCATCCATTGGGTTTAAGGGCCTCATACAGGGGCTTTTGCTTACATATGGGGATAAAAAGATTTGTTTCTCAGATTGCACTGTTATATAACTTGAGTTTGTCTGTGTAAAATATGGAAGAGCTGACTGTAAATACAAAATTTTATTGCTAGAATTAGAACCTTTGACATTGACACCAAAATGACTGGTCTCTGCCTGCACTGAGAAATAATGTAGTGAACTGAACAGTGATATTCAGTCTTCTATGTGGTCTAGAAACTTTGGGCTAGATCCACTTGATTATGTTTGGAGAAAGGCCTATTACAAAAAAAGCCTCATTTATACCTTATGGCATACTCTCGTGCATATGGACTTAGTTTTCTAAGTACAACATACTCCTAAATGCAAACTATGACATTATCATATAGCAATGTTTTACTCAGATATTACAGCAACTCACTGTCAGTTGTAATAAATACTGAAAGTTTTTCTAAGCAAGAGTAGATATTCATTTTGCTCTGGTCATCTTAACAGTCTCTTTACTATAGTTTAAAAGAAAAAAAGTGAATTTTTATGGTATCTGCCATCTGAAATTTAGAACCTGAAGAGCATGTGATTACTCTGCTTCCTTACAATAGGAAAAAAACGACCCTATATTCCTACTATATTTGTAATATGATACTTACAGACAATTGGATTGGGTAACAGCAGATTATTTTAAAAAATTTATTTTATTGCCATGTGAATTGATATATGATTCATTTGCACTTCCAAAATCAAATAAAATACACAGATGAACTGTCTATTGATAGCAGGTGGTTTTGGAATTCTTAGATAGTGGCTTTAATACCAGCATTATGCCAGTGTGTAGTTTTTTCTTGACTTAGTTTTCCTCAAATATGCTACTACATGTCATTTACTCAGGAAAAAAAAAAAAGTATCATTTGGGAAAAGTGAAGCTGACATGCCTAATAAAAGTGATAACACCTACTGTTCTCTACAGAGTCACTTGGCTGCACCTCAGAACTGTTATCTGTCATTCAACATTTCAGTTTGAAGTGTTACTATGCTTTTTTTTTCCTGCTTTCAAAACCCATTTTGTTAACTACACTTTACGGTAAACTGACCCCTATTATCATACTCTGAGAGAGATATCAGTATTTTCTGAGCTTCTCTAAACTTCCTATTTCATTAATATTGTTGAAGCAATGACTGATTGTTGCATTGTTTAAATATATTCATACTTATAGTAATCAGCTTCTGATGCTTTGAAATTAGATTTTTAGTGCAGGTAGGGCCATGCTGTTTGTGTCTTTGTGGACAGCACAGACATTCCCTTCCTCTTTGATGAATGATTCCAATCGTGATGCACTTTGCATCTTACTCACAGATCTACCAGAAAATAACCGTGAACCTCAGCCTACCTAACAAACATGGTACTTCTCTGTTCTGACAGAGTTAACTTTGATGGGATGTTATACTTCTCGGCTTTCTTGCTTAGGGATGTTTTTAGCATCAGATAGACGTAGATAAGCCTGTTCTCATTTTAAGTGCATACGCAAGGACCAGAAACACATTTAAATGAGATCAAGATTCTGATCTCTTCAAACAGGGTACAAAATCTAAGTACAGTGCTCTATTCTCTTCCATTAGAAGAAAAAATACCATTTTTTTCATAGCATGGTATCTCACTTTGTTCATCCAGAATAGGTGAGTTGAGACAGGCATCAACCTTGATTTTGTATTAAGTCTAAACTCAACATTCCTTTCCAGGAATAACAACAAACACTTTAAGTCAATAACATAATTTAGTGTCAATAAGAGTTAGAACAGCTAAGAAGGATGCTGCAGGCAAGAGGTTTCTGTGTGCTCTTCACCTGGGTCCTCATCTTATATATGCACAATGGTGCTTCATCACTCAGGTGATTTGAGGTGTTGAGGACAACATGAATGTTAAACCACTGATCTCTGTTGTCTTTAGGGATCGAAGTGACCCCTGTGCTGATGTGTTTTCAAGCAATGTTATATAGAAATACTGTGCATTTAGTTAATTGTTTAGTTCTTAAATAAAAGTGATTATCAGTTTCATTCTGATAGCGACTTTCCTATGTAGCTCCTATGCATTACCTTCAAAGTAAGTTACTGTACTGTAACTGTTATACTGTGCTTATAATAATTTTTTACTGTTTTGCTCACCTGTCTTTCCTTTCTGTTGAGCTACAGCCTTGATTGGAAACCTGTCATTGCTAATATGTGAGATATCAGCTCTTTTGTGAAGAGGCTTGAGCAAATATCAGAGCATGTATAAACTGTACACCTAGCAGGGATTTCTGGCACTCCAGATAAATAACATACCCATCATTTGAGTTTTGGAGATGTGTGCTATTAATCTTCGATTAAACTCTACCAATGTAATATTTTTTTTGAGGAAGAAAGAAATCTGGGTTTTAGCAAATAAAGTTTTTTATTTGTATGAAGATGATTATTTTCATTCCTACCTAGGTCACAGCTGTTTATTTATATGAGGCAAACACAAGTGAAAAATAGAAGACAAAATACTAACCCCATCTCTTTGTTTTTAGTTCCATGCACATTCTGTACTTTGCATTACAATGGGCATGCATGGGACAGCTGTGTTCCAGCCCTAATGATCTGGCTTTATAATCTTTGAGAGTGAGTGAGTGATGTTGCTATCTAGTGTGTAATGAACACAGAAAATAAGATATCCAATCTAAATGTATACTACAGATGAGAAAGCTTTCCCTGCTTCCATTCTTTCAGACTTCCTCAGCAACTGTAGAGACCTCATTTTTTAAAAAATAGCTAATTGTAAGTATTTTATTACTAACAGAAATGTGTCATGTCATGCCCACTCTAGGTATTGAAAGTCTTTTACAGGTCCTAGTGTTCTTGATCTTGTATTAAGCAGCAAGATTTGGAGGAAGTAACAAATACATTCAGAAGACTCATTTTAACAGAATTGAAGAGGTATATCACTGCTGAAGTACCACTGAAGAGAGCCTCTGGGATCCCAGTCCTGCCCTTCACATAAAGGGTGCATCTTTGTAGTAGGATTTTGTTGCAGGAAATCTGCACATTATTTATTCTTGGAATTATTCCAGTCTATAAATATAATTTCTGGAATGGAAGAAAAAATTTGTAGTGATTTAGACGTCATGGATCTGATCCCAGCCTCCTTGTCCAGATGAAATTTCCTGACAGCATTAAAAATTCTAGCTGAAGAATTGGTGCGGGTTTAAGTATTTCAAAGAGTAACTTTATGCAGTTGATGTATTTATGGCAGCTACTGTTGTTATGAACAAGAAAACAACAAACATCTTTTTCAGTAGAGTATTCAATGAAAATATAATCTTTGAAAATTCATTGAGAATTGCATATCCTGTTTGTTTTTAGGCAACCTTTTTCTGTGACTGCGAGGATCAGTATCAGGGTTCCCTGTGTGAGGAATTTGATGCTTGTCAGAGCCAGCCCTGTCAGAACAACGCAACCTGCACTGATGTCCCACAGAAACACGATGGGAACAATTTCACCTGCAGCTGCCTGGCTGGTAGGTTTTGTATTACGCTTTGAATAATGCATTTTTGTTTTAACATTCGGAGCATATCTTTTGCAGAGCAGTGAACTATGCAAATACAGGGTACTAGGAAAGAAGGAAAATACAACACCCACAGTAGGGTAGTTTTTAAAAGGCTGTGGAAGATTCTTCATCTGTTAAGGAGATTGTTGAAAGCACACATCTGAGCCATAACCTAATGAGGGAATGATTCACAACTAATGCAACTTCACCTTCTTAACAGAGATGACCAAAATCTAGCTTACATCAGCTTTTTCTGAACCTATTTTGGTTTGGTTTGGGTTTCCTTTCTTTTCTATATAGATGTTATATATACATTAAAACTAACTTTGCAATGAAAGCATGTTTACTGAGGCTGGTATATTCTTCAGTAGCACCAATCAGATGGAGGCAGTTCTCTCCACAATATGCAGTTGTTGGATTGTTCCTCAAAACTAGTGTAAATTTTGAAAACTTAAAAAAATTCATAAACTAAACCAAGCATTTGTAGGTTTGAGTAACGGACAAGTCTTGAGTTCTCTGAAGTTATTTTAAGAACATTTACATATAGAAATCTTAATTGAAATTAAAATTAAACTAAGTACCATAATCATGTGCTGGAGGGTAAATAAAAGATACATACTGACGTGAAAAACCTTACTGAATGGCTATTATAGAAAACTTTGCTATCTGAACTTTATATTTCAAACCAAACTCATTTATTGTAATAGAATAGTTTCTTCAATATATATTTTCTATATTATTTAAAAAATAAAAATTGGCTAAGATTAGGATCAGTAGCAGATAGTTTATTAGTTTGTTTCCTACAAACATTTTGATGTACACTTTCATTTCTGTAATGCCTGTCAGCTGATGTTAGAGAGAAAAGGGATTTATCTGAACTAGAACAAAAAGAGGAAGAAAACCCCAAACAAACCCCACCAAAATCTAAAGGTGCTTTCAGAATAGGCCCTAAGATCTGCAGAATATAAGATCTATGTTATTTATAATTAATTTTTCAGGTTTCTAGTGATTGTGTCCAAATGGTTATTGATTGACTGGCTTTAATGCTGGATGGGTAATTGTGTGCATTAAATGAATATAAAAAGTAAATGTAGCAGTACTTCCTTTATTCTGATCCAAAGCAGGATTATGCAGCATGTTCTGATATTCCCTTAAAGACAGGAATACTCTTATTCTTTACCCTAATGCCTGTCAGCACAGGCTAGAGAAACCTCTAGTTGCACTAGATATTGTGTAAGTATTGAGCTGAAAAATAACCGAGCCAGAAGCAGGTGGACGCAAGTGATGCTTTAACGTGGCTGCCATGTACGATCCTCTGAACTGTTTCGTGATTTTTACAGTTCAGAAAATCAGGAATGGCAAATTATTAAGGCCCCTTTGTTCTCTCCAAAGGCTAAGGTGTTTCCTTTCAATTATACTTTCTCTGCCTCCAGGACTTCCACTTTTTCTCTCTTTACTTAAAGTCCCTATAGCCAATGTGCAGCAAGAAAGGGTTATATATTTGTAATTTCACATAATGATCTGGATTTAAACTGCCCTGACATTAGTATGCAGGTGTACTCTATTCTGTTTCATAAATTTGCCAAAGGATCAGCTGTCACTTTAACAAGATATGTAAATACAGTTGAATAATGTTTTAAATTTGAGAAGAGATAGATCAAAGTGGAACTTTGTTCTAGGTCGAACTTTGTTCAAACTTCAAATGTTTGAAAAATTCCTGCCATGTGGAATATGGTTCAATCAGAACTCTTTTGGATTTTGACAAGGAGGTTCCATTTAGAAAAGAAAAAGGATTTTTATTTGTTGCATTTGTATTATTTGCTTTTACTGAGATAGTTATGTTGCATTACTACATCAAGTAGTATTAGACTAAATTTCTTCTTTTAAATTCTGTACCTCAGAAGAAATACAAGAATTATTCTAAAAATACCTGCCCAAATTGATGATATAAAAAAAATTATTGGAATATAATTTTATTAAAAAATATTTTCAGATACTTCAAAACTTTTGGGTTTAATTGTGTAAAATAAGCTTTAGGGGGAATATCTATGATAATTCTGATGTGCTTATTGTAAACCCTAAGTGTTTTTCCACTTGGAAAACTTAATATTTTCAAGTTGTACAGCTAAATTTTGCAGAGTAACATAAATATACTTCCCACATATGTACAAGACTCCAAAGGTATCACTGCTGTTGTTACACTCAGATCAAGTCTGTGATGATTCCTGCTTCTCTTGATAGGTTACAGCTTATAGTCCCTTCATAAAACAAATATTATTTCATTTGTGTCATGATATAATATCCTAGGTTTGGTGGTTGGTTTTGGTGTTTTTTCTTTCCTTTATTATGATCCTAGATATCTGCATCAATTTCTTATGTATTTCTCTAAAATTTGGCCTCACCATATTTTTTAAACCTCCCTATGAGTTAGAAACATTGTTGCTATCAGAGACAGGCATTTCAATTGCTTGTTTTCACAAAATGTAACACAACTGTAGAAAAATTAATACTATGAGTTTCCAAGAATCTATAACTATGATTATGACAATTTTTTGAAGAAAATGTATTTCTTTTACATATTAGAAATACAATATGGTCTTTTAACTTTGGAATTTAGCTTTTCCATTTAAAAAATATTTTTCTAAAATATAATTTATGGCTTGCTGTTTTCATAATGATTTCTTCTCCTTGTCTCAAGAACAATTCTTAGCTCCTATTGGGAAAAAAATTGTCAAAATTCTAAATGTTTTCTTCTACAACCCCCCTGATATTCCTCTTGCTATAAAACAAAGGTTACAATAGATGGAATGAAATTATTTGGTTTCCACGTGTGAAGGCTTCCCTTCTGAATGGCAGTATAATCGAGTCCTTCTGTTATATAGTTAACTGCGTTTATTACAGTCTGGAACTCGCAAGGTTGTGCTCCATGGCCTCCACACATTATGTTTGGGGGTTTAATTTTTTTTTTTTTCATAGCAAATGTTTAATGTTATTTAGATGGCTTAATCATTGTTAACTTCAGTGGCTTGAGTTGAAGTAGCTTTAGATTCTTGTAGCTTTTGAATACTTTACATTCTGTAGCCATTATTGTGGCTACCCATAACTTTTTTCCCAAAAATATTGTGCCCACATGTCAAAAAATAGTCAAGAAAATCAGCTGTTTTCATATAATTATGATTTTCTAAAAAATATTCCTTGCAATAAATAAAATGTTAAATAAAATAGTAAATAAGAGTTTAGTTATCATAAGCATCTCCATAGGCAAGTTTCAGAAACATTTCCATGTGAATAGCATTATGTATCCCAAATCTTGATAGAAGGAAACGTTATGAAATATCAGCATGAAATGAAAAGGTGTACTTACTCTTAAAGAGTAACTCACTTTCGCCCCTGCCCCGTGGTGGTTGGTTAGCGTCTCTTAATTGGTAGGACTTGTGATGCGTTTGCCATGAATTCCCAAATTGACTTCTCTTTCAGATGGACAAAACATGCCCATATAGATAATAATAATGAGGGACATTTATTTTTGTAGAGCTGACATAAAATATTCTCTCTGATGAGTTTTACACAAACTATAATGACAATTACAGTGTCAGATTCTTGGAGCAAGATCTGGAGCAACACAATCATTTCTGGCTTTCTGTGCCAACATTCTTTTGGATAGACATTGAATTCCAGGGTAATTTTTAGCTTTTGCAAACTTGGTAACAGCTCGAATATGGAAAAATGTTTAAATGAGCTAAGCATATTCAATACTGTGTTATGATTCATAAAATGAGCTAAATAGGAGAACTTGAAAGAATATGAAGCCTGTATATGAAAGAAATCAGTTGAAGTAGTCTTCTATAAGACTTCACTGGTGTTTTGGTGAATTTTATGTTAATTTGAGACCAATTAGAATTACAGAAAATCATTAGTTATCCAGAATGAGACTCTTGTCCCTCCAAGTGCCTTAATCCAGTCCAGTGGAGAGCACATGTCATGGTTTTCAACCTCACTATTTTTGTCCAGTTTAAGTGGTCTATGAACATTAATCCAGATACTATATTCAACAAAGTTTCTTTTCCCAGGTTTTTCTTTGCACAGAATGGTATAGTTATATAGCATATAAAAGCACTAAGGTACACAGAGAGGAAAGTCTTATACATCCTTTTCTATAGTAGTGCTCAAGCAACTCCAAATATAACTCTGTGTTGAGAGCTATGTTATGCTGATGTCAATAGATTTAAACAAGTGTAAGTATTAACTCGCCCAAAAGATTTCTAAATGTTAATTTTGATTTCATTAAAAAGTATTAATTGAACAAAATAAGAATATTTTTTTTCTTTTTCTCCCCTGCATAAGCAAAATCTTAGTCCAAGCATGTCCTCCATATCACCTTGGGGGTCTTAGTCTTAGATACTGGTTCACAGCAGTGTATGAACAGTGTCACCTATTCATAGCTTACTGCTCTTTAACACCAGCCATTGTGTTAGACATGCTTGGTATGGAAGATATTTGCAATTTTATGTAGGATTCCAGTTAAAAAATAACATGCCTCTGTGTGTAGTTGCTTCTTCAGTCACTGCATCTAAGATAGTTTCTTGGAGGTAAATAAAAATTAGAAGGGGGAATGTGTGAAATTTAAGTTTGGAGTGTTTAATCATTTAGATTGTATTTTGTAAGTTTGTTCATTTGGGGGCATGTGCTATAGACATTAGACATATGGAACAAAACAAACTTATGGTCAAATAGTACAGTACACACAATCTGTAGCTTGTGAACTTATAGGAGCTTATTTGGAAGAGTTTGCAACTGTGCTGAACAGTTCTTCACAGCTCCCACTTAAAGCAAACACTTTTTGAATCCCAGAAGTAGGAGCAAATGACAGTCGTTCGGTATATGCACAAATAATTCATAATTTCAAGTCTTTCTTAAAGTTTTGCTAAAAATTATTGACTTGAGATTCAAGATGCGTCTGAAAACCATTCAAAAATTGACTTCTACTTTGTTTATATGAGGACCCAGCGCTAACCTCCATCATACTAGTGTTGTCAGAATATTGCTGCTGGTAAAATACAATTGATATAATCGCAAGATTTCTACTACTTATTTATATTTCTCTGGTGAAATGTAAGTTCTAATTTAAAAAAAAATCTCATTTTATAAGAAATTAGAAGGCTGACCTGGATTCTATTTCTTGCTTTGGTTAATTGTGTTCAGGGAAACTAATGGTTTGAATGACCTAGTAAAACATTTAGTCAGAAAACATCATTTTAACTGTATTTTCTGAATGTTGTGTGCTGTTTTGTAGGCTACACCGGAGAGCTGTGCCAGTCAGAGATTGATCATTGCATCCAGCAGCCATGCCAAAATGGAGGTACCTGCTCGTCCAACATCAATGGATTCAGTTGTCAGTGCCCAGAAGGTAAACAGCAAAGACCTGTCTAGTACCTCATACAAAATGGTGTTTTGAGGAGTGTAGTTAATTTAAATCTGCAGTTATATACATATATTTAAATATTTAAAAAATAGTGTCTTAGGCTATAATTGTTAAGCAGAATCCACCTCCCCACCCCATATGAGAAATCTTTCTATAATAGCAGTAGTGTATAAAGTATGGTAGGAACTTAGTGTGTCGCTGTATCTGTGGCACAGAAACGTTCTCCCATTCTCTGACACCTCTTCACTAGAAATCAGGCTCCAGTACTGTGAGAAAGGTGAATCTGAGGAGACTGGTCTGGTTTTTGGTCTGGTCTGACTCCACGATGCTAAAGTGAATGCTTTCATAACTGACAGGAATGGCAGATGCCTAAATTACTCATTAAAAAATTATCAGGAGTGAAAGCTCTCAATTATGAAACCTTCTCTTAGTTATTTATAATAAAGATTAGAACCTTGAACTAATTCTATTTCTGTTCTTGCTTTTGTTCTGTCAGGACCTTATGCTAGCTGTAAGGGTACAAGTCTGTGATAAATGTTCTGGTAATATACACTTGCTTTATAATGAAACTTATTTGTGATTTCTTTAGTTTCCTTGCTTTTCTAGTGTTATGCTTTAATGAGTGACCCGCTTAAGAGCTGTGTTGAAATACAGACTGTGACATTTTGACAGCAGTGCAGATCTTGCATTTGGAAGAATGTTGAAAATTATTTGCCTTATAGTAGCAAAATTCCAAGATAAAATTATGAGATATTACACTTGGTCAATAATTTACTTACATCTTTCTTAAGAAATCATTCAAGTATCTTTAAGGATGCTTTAGGGAAAATTATCTCTACAATAATAAATGCTTGGAAGAATAGCCTCCGGGATTTTGGGTTGATTTAGAGCTGACATATTTGTGTGGCATACCTTAATTGCTTGCTCCTGATGACCTATTAATCAAGATGCTGACCATCTCTCAACTTCTACCGCCATTTGAGAGGCTGGCCAAGGAACAGGGGTACTGGTGTGCTGAGGTCCCTGGACAGCTGTATCGCCCATCCTTGCTGTGGGTGTGCTGTGGTGCTGCGGCTGGGATATGCTGCTTGCAGCAGAGCTCTTCAGTGCCCTGCTGAGAAGGCATTTATGTCTTGGTTGCTGTGCTGGGTTGTGGCTGTTCTCCTGCGCAGGGAGCTCGTGCCAGCAGCAATTATCCTCTGAATGGACTGGGGCAGGCCACCAGCTCTGCCTGACCCTGGGGTCCTAGCTCAGCCGCAGGCACCGATGCTGCTCTCGCAAGAGCACCAGCTGCTTGTGCCAAGGGCCCTGCGCCATTCCCCTGTGCTGTTTGGGAGATCTGGAGTACAGGAGAGGAAAACCTTCTCCACTCCCTCCAGAGCTGTTTTCCCTAAAGAGAGTGATGGAGAGGTTATTTGATGTGCCATTGCCTGATGTGCAGCATCTGTACTTATTGCAGCTTTTCTGCTGCAGAAGAACCAAGGCACTTGCTCTTCTCAGCTTTACTTGTTGTCTCTATGATGTGCCACTTGGTCCCGCAGTCTTGTTGCCTACTCTGTTTCTTGAGGAGTTGTCTTCTGTTCCATTGTATGCCATTGATCCCTATTTGTGTCAGAAGTTTTCAATTGTTTCTGTCGTGTGCTTTGCTTTAAGTAGATTTATTTTGGCACTGTCATTCTACTATCTTAGTGTTTAGGCCGTATGTTTGCTCTTTTTCCCTCAGGGCACATTGGTGCCATTTTCTTACTATTCTGTTATTTTTGTTTGTTTGCACTTCTGTTCTTATTATGTGCTACAAACCTGTGCTCATTTTCTGCTTGGGATCTTGAAAGTTTTCTATGGTTTCTGATTTTTTCTTAAAGAAACATGTGCTGTTTTGACCCTTCAAGAGGAAAGAAAAAAAAATTGCTTAGCAATTTTAAGAAGTGCCTCTCTGCTCAGAGACTGTTGATAGGCAAATGTGCTTTTTGGGTCACCCGTTTGAAACTTTATGTGCAGAGTTCTGGTCTCTCAGTATCATTTCTGTGTTGCCAAGAGCAGCGATATTATAATAGAGCAAGGAAAGAAGTGGGAGAAGAGCCATTACTCTAATTGCTAATTTATATGTCTAATGTGCTCACTTAGTATGAATGTTTTCAAAAAGCATTGGGACAGCATAAGAAAAATATTGTATTGAAATACATTTACAACTCTTGTTAGAATCAGTTTTTGGTTATTGACCTATTATTTCCAACATAGAATAAGCCTTTGGAGAGGATAGAAAGTTTCAGGAATCACTGTGTTGACTGTCCAAGGCTGTTTCCCCTAGAAAGAATAGAGTTGTACGCACCATGTCTGATTCTCAGTCCCTTGGACATGACAAAATCATTCTTAGGTTTGCAGAGACAAATGTCATCTTGTGTGCATGGTTGCTTTTCTTAAGTAAGCCTGTGATAACTCAACAGCAGCCCAAAGGTTCTCCCTGGCACCCTAATAATTACCATTCTTTCAAAGAGCGAATGCTTCTCGTGAAGTTACAGGGCTGTGCTTTGTACTCATGTCCTCACCATCGAAAGGGGAGAGCGTTGATGCAGAAGTGACACAGTCTGTCTGCAAGGGTCAGTGCTAGTGTTCCGGGGTAGCCTAATGGGTGTTTTAGGTAATATGGTGTTGCTTTTCCATCTTGTTCTGGAAGATCTACTAATGTAAATGAGCTCAGGAATTCACATATTTTGTGGAGCGAAAGAAAGGGAGGATTTAAAAAAACGTATTTTCTATATAACAAAATATGTTGTCTAAATTTGCTAATGACTGCCTTTCCCATGATTTGTCTTTCTTCTTTAGAGATGGTATCCTCTCATAGCGGCATATTTTGAGAGCTTTTTTTCAGGTTTTGAAGACATTTTGCTATTTTTGTAAATACAACAGAGGACAGTCAATTGAAAATTGCAGATGCAGTCAGTTGCAGATTTGCTATTTTTAGCATGTCCTCAAATTTTCCATTAAAAAAACTCCTACCAAAACCCCATGATAGGCTTCTAAATTAAGTGAGGTCTCTCTCTGCTGCTGTTCTCCTGCTGTGCTTAATAGTAACTGCTTATAGAGAAGAGGCCTGCCTTTCTGTAGTGCTAATTCAGCATAGGGGGAACGGTAGCCAAGGAGCTTATGTATGTGTAAAATCTAAAATACTGGAGATAAAATGTACTTAGCCAGGAAAAGATAAGAGAAGATGGAAAGCATCACAAAGGGAAAAGAAAAATATGGTAGAATAAGGAATAAGATGGAAAAAAGGAGGAATGATATTGAGACTGTGCAATATTTTTTAGAAATGAGATCTGTGGTTCATGAAGAAGGTGACATCTGAGACGCTAAAAAGCAGCTTAGATCAGATATGAGCATTTCATGACTATTCTTTAGACAATTTTGCTGTCTTACAAGTCCCTTTATAAAGAAAATTTCTTCATGCTTGCAGATTTCATTTTCCATAGCTTTTAATGTCCAAACGATGTCAGAAAACAAACTGCTCTCTGAAGTTGTTGAGTCAAGTTGTATTAAAGGGAAAATTGGTTTTTATACTTAAATTAATAAAGGAGCATAAACAATAATTAGGACTGAAGAATTTGATCAAAATTTTGACTCTGTTATTTTGAAGGGATGTTCGTAATTCATGCTTACTAACAATGGGGTTGGAATCTTTGATCATCTTCTTTGAAATTGCATGATAATAAACATACATTTACCTTTAAATCATCATGCAAAGAAATAGGCATTCTAAAAGCCTACAGATAGTAAATATCTGTCAACCTGAACATAGATACTTAATGTGTATGTTCCATATATGAAATGATTCCATAAAATATCTGTATCACTCTCTCTCTGATTTTGCTACACTTGGTAATGTATAACAGTACTGTATAGACATAATATAAATTAATTTTATTTGACATACTGCTCATTGTTTTAAAAATCTAGTTACTTCATGTTCTTTAAATCCCTGAGAAATTATCTACATTCAAAAAGCACCCTCAAGTGGAATTCAATATAGAGATAATGCAAATAGCTGGTTGGAATGAGAAAATGTAATTACAGTAAATGATTTAAAGATGGAGAAACTACTTATTCTTGCTTATATAGCTATTAAATTCCTTGAAATCTTTGTTAGAAGTTATAAAAAAAAGTGTATGGAGATGGTCTGGTTATGTGATGAGGAAATTCAAGTTTCACTATTCTGTTCCTTACATATGCAAATTTTATAAAGTTGATAGAATGAAAGACTTCATACTTGTATATATATGCATTTTACACATTTTAAACATTTGAAGAGCCTTTGCTCATTTTTTTTTAATAGTAGCATAAGATACTATTCAAATAAATTGATAAAGTAGTTTTGAACAAAACCAGATAATAGTGAGCAAAGCGCAGATCAGGTATTATAACA
>VZTM01012992.1:12117-22988 GCA_013400555.1 Jacana jacana
GGAAAGCACCCTACTGGACCTGCTGCTAGTTAACAGAGAAGGTCTTGTGGGGAATGTAAAAGGTTGGAGGTCATTTTAGGCAAAGAGATCATGAAATCATAGTTTTCAATTCTTGAAGCAAGGCCAAGAGCCAGCAGAACTGCTATCTTGGACTTCTGAAGGGAAAACTTTGGCCTGCTTAGGAGCATGGTTGCGAGTGGCCCTTGGGAGACAGTCCTGAAGGGCATCAGTGCCCAGGAAGGCTGGTCATACTTCAAGGAAGAACCTGTGAAAACCCAGGATTCTGTGAACAAGCTGACAAGGAAGAAGACCAGTCTGTCTAATTAGAGAGCTCTGGCTGGACCTCAGGATTAAAAGGAAAGTTTACAGTCTTTGGAAAGGGGGGCTGGCAAGGTATGAGCAATACCAAGACATAGTGAAGCTATACAGGGGGAAAATTAGAAGGGCCAAAGCTCAAGGAGAACTTAACTTGGCCACTATGGTTAAAGATAACAAGAGGTTCTTTCAGTATACCAACAGAAAAAAACTAGGGAAAACATAGGCCCACTGCTGAATGAGGCAGGTGCCTGACAGACAAGACACAGAGTAGGCAGAGTTACAGCATGCCTTCTTTGCTTCAGTCTTCACTACTAAAGCTGACCCTCATGAATCCCAGACCCTGGAAATAAGGGGGAGGGTCTGGAGAGAGGATGATTCTCCCTCTGAAGAGGAGGGCTGGGTTAGAGACCACTTGGCCAAACTGGTCATCCATAAGTCCATGGGCCCTGATGGGATGCACCTGCAAGTTCTGAGAGAACTGGCAGATGTTATTGCTAGGCCACTCTCCATCGTCTTTGAAAGGTCATGGAGAACAGGAGAGGTGCCTGAGGACTGGAGGAAGGCAAATATCACTCCAGTCTTCAAAAAGGGCACAAAGGAGGCCCGAGGGAACTACAGGCCAGTTAGTCTCACCTCTGTCCCTGGGAAGGTAATGACTCATTCTGAATGTCATCTCCAAACACATTGAAGAGCAGGAAGTTATTGGAAGTGGTCAACATGGATCTAACCAAGGGTAAATCATGCTTGATAATCTGATAGCCTTCTATGATGTTATAACTGGATGGCTGGATGAGGGAAGAGAAGCAGATATCACCTACCTTGACTTCAGCAAAGCTTTTGATGCTGTCTCCCATAACATCCTCATTAGGAAACTGAGGAAGTGTGGGCTAGATGAGGGGGCAGTGAGGTGAATTTAGAGCTGACTGTGTGGCAAAACTCAGAGGGCTGTACTTTATGAAACAGGGTCAAGCTGGGGGCCTGTAACCAGTGGTGTTGCCCAAGAGTCAATACTTGATCCAGTCTTGTTCAACATATTCATCAATGACGTGGACAAGGGGACCAAATGTATCCTCAGCAAGTTCACTGATGATACCAAACTGGGAAGGCTGGCTGACACTCCAGAGGGCTGTGCTGCCATCCAGTGTGACCTGGACAGGCTGGACAGCTGGGCAGAGAAGAACCTAATGAGGTTCATCAAGAGCAAGTGTAGGGTCCCTCACCTGGGGAAGAAGAATGCCAGGCACTAATATAGGCTAGGGGTGGACCTGCTGGAAAGCACTTCTGTGAAGGATCTGGGGGTCCTAGTAGATAGTGAGCTACCCATGAGCCAGCTATGTGCCCATGTCACCAAGAGGGCCAATTGAATCCAGGGCTCCGTAAGGAAGAGTGTGGCCAGTAGGTCCAGGGAGGTCATTCTCCCTTTCTACTCTGCACTGGTGAGGCCACAACTGGAATACTGCATCCAGTTCTGGGCTCCCTAGTTCAAGAGAGACAGGGAACTACTGGAGAGAGTCCAGCATAGGGCAACAAAGATGATTAAGTGATTGGAGCATCTCCCTTATGATGAAAGGTTGAGAGAGCTGGGACTTTTTAGCCTAGAGAAGGCTGAGGGGAGACCTCACTAATGCACAGAAGTATCTAAAGGGTAGGCTGAAGTAAGATGGAGCCAGACTCTTTTCAGTGGTTCCCAGTGACAGAACGAAGAGCAATGAGCACAAGCTGGAACATAGGAAGTTCCATTCAAAGATGAGAAAAAAAACCTTCTTTATGGTAAAGATGAAGGAGCACTGGAACAGGCTGCCCAGGGAGGTTGTGGAGTCCCCTTCCCAGGAGATTTTCAAGAATCTCCTGGATGCAGTCCTGAGTAATGTGCTCTAGGTGATCCTGCTTTAGCAGGAGAGTTGACTACATGATCTCTAGAGGTCCTTTTCAACTCTGACAATTCCGTGATTCTACATCTTGCTGTTAAAGGGGGCCAAGCCAGGCAGCATTACCACTCCAGCTGGATTTGAGAAGCAGACAGCACAACTACAAAAGCCAAAAAGGAGTCAGAAGGAGCAAGACCAACATTGCAGCATATACTCCACACAAACTTAAGCAGATCATCAAACTACCACCACAAGGCTACAGGTCACAATTAAGCTGATCTAACAGCTATCCAGGACCTAGAGGGTTCACTACGAGCTGTGGATCCCTTCTGCCGGCTCTCATGTGTGTCCTGTGTCACACTCAGCCAACTCAATTTGAATTTTAGTTCTCTTCTCACTTAAGTTCAGTGAACTAAGATGGTGGAAAACCAACAGCACAAAAGTAATTACTAAGAAGTCATATTAAACCAATAGCTAGCAAAGGAAGAGACTGGGGGTAAGAGAAGCTGATTGGAACACTCCTTTCAGCAGCAACAAAGTAGATCAAATGAAATATAAAATGACAATCCCATAAAGGACAAATGAATGTAACATCTCAGAAACCCTCATTCAAAACTCGCCTGGACACGATCCTGAGTGATCTGATCTAGGTGTTCCTGCTCCGGCAGGGGGATTGGACTAGACGATCTTTCAAGGTCCCTTCCAATCCCTGATATTCTGTGATTGCAAAGTTCAAAAAGATTTTATGAAGGAAGGGTAAATTGTTTTAATTTTAAGTTTCTCTTTTTTCATCTTTGCTAGGTTGTGCCTAACCTACGCAATCAATTTTTTGTTCCCACCACACTGCAGTATAAACAAACAATAGGAATGAGAAGGACCAAAACGTTAACGTTTCTTTTGTGCCACCAAACAAGCTTTTGTTTTTCCAGTCATTCCCAGCACCCTTTCGAAAGGTTCCCACAGCCCGTATAAACAACACGCAAGCTTAGCGGGATGACTGTATGTACCTCCTACATCGGCAGCCAGCAACCACAGCGTGTAGCTTCCCTAACTAGACAGCCACACATCCACCCCATAACATAGGACACCACCCACCCCTACCCTGGAAACAAAAAATCCAGCCTGGGCTCCTGAGTCATACTGAGTGTTATCTACTGCTCCTGCCAGGCACAGCCAAACATGAGGAATGGCAGAGCTGAAGTTTGACCCTCAGTTATTTCAGTATCAGCCCACTTCTTTCCTGTGGCATATTGGGAATTACTTGATTTCAAAACAGTCAAGCATAACAGAATTCAATGGACAAATAACAACAAAACAATTTGCAAGATTTACCATGGCAATAAACTATAAAGCTGCAAATACAACACAAAACATGAAATGAAGAAACAATACATCCTGGAAACAAATCAAATGTAACTGTGAATGTCAACATCATTTTGCTACAGCAAGCCATGTTAGTTTTAGTGCACTCTCAGGTATGTAAAACTTTCAAAATTAAGTTAAACATTTAGAAAAACTATCTCTGTACTAGCAGTTTCTTAACCAGGGTTGTTAACACAAGCACACTTCTGTATTACAGGTTTGAAAAACAGAAAGTTCAGACACTTGTTTATTTAGAGCCCACCTAAGATATACTTAGCAGGACCTGCTTAACACTTAATATCATCACTTCCCTAAAGATGCATAATGTCTAAACAGTTCCAATTACTACCATGTTACTAAGGGGTTACCAGAGCCTGCATGCTACTCTAGCCACGTTTCGTGAACATGTAGTGGCTGTTGAGGACCATATGCCACACAGCCCATAGTGGAAAGCAAGTCCAGGGCAAGACAAAGTCCAGCAAGCTGGGAGTCAAGCAGTGACTAAGCCTAGCTCTTAACCAGACCAGAGACAGCACACTTGGAATCCACCAGCTACCACAGGCAACAACTAACATGCCATGAAAGCGGAGGGGTACAACTGCCTCCTTCCACCACAGGCTTGCCCATCTGCCCCCATCCTGGCTACACGGAGTTTAGACGTGCGCTAGGTGGGCTGCCCGAGGCACAGGGAAGCACAACAGGTTGAATAATTGCCTTCCTCCTCAAGACTTTTGCAACAAGCAGCAAGTTAGGAGAAAAGCAATTCCCAAACACAGCACCCCAATGAAACTGAAACTTCCATCTTGCTGGAATATTCAACACGGGGGATGGGGAGTGCAGCAGATATCCCCCACAACAACTTTATCTTGGCATGATTTAAAGGATCCTCCTGAAGATGCCCTCAAGATCCATAAAAACTGTCACATTAGTGCTCAGCAGTAAAGAAAAAAAGTTACCTGTCATTGCAGGCCACCCACATACAGAAATGCCACGTATCTGAAGACGTTCATGAGCTCTGGCAACAGACTGAACTGACACAGCGGCACTCAAGACACAAATGTTGTAAGTACCTTAGATGAGGCTATGCCCAGGATGGCAGATTCAGACCCCTTTTCCATTGTGCTAGAATCTCTCTTGCTTTGAGCATCATTGCATGGATTAAAACAAAGTAACAAGATATAAACTCCAAGAGAAGTTGGCACTCCTGGCAAACTGACCCCAGCTCAGGGCCACAAGTGACACTGCCTAATGAAGACAAAACATCTGGTAAAGCAAAGGTACGGAGACCTTATCTTCAGCAGATTCAAAACCATGCGCTAAGCTACGTGGGACAACACTTGCCTCAAACGGTTAGTTATGTTTCTCAGAGAGGCCTGAGTCCAAAGTTGTAGTTTTGATAATCATTATTAAGTGGTCATGGCCTTGAACGCTGAAGAAAATACTCTTAAAAACCAGCCTTATTAGGCAACGGAGAAGTCAACAAAAGCACATACCCACTATTGTCACGCCTAGCAAAGAAATGCTAGGTTTTATAGCTACTGCAATAGCTAGTAAGGGACTTGTCAAGCATGAACGATGCCACAATGCTGAAAGGCCTGCACTTGCCAGGGAACACACTGAGCAGCTTACCCTCCTAAAAAGGGAAGCTGGGAAAAGGCTTGAAACCTTTTCTTCCCCATTGGCTTTGCCTTGTGGTGTTTTGGGCTTGTCAGTCATTTAGCAAGGCAAGTAGCTTGCCCTGAAGTAGCTTGTTTGTTTCTGAAAACATTGTCACTATTTTCCTTCCTGCACATATATAAACACATACATTTTATCCCATAAATCACATATTTTACACAAAGACAGTAATATCCTTTCATGTGCAGTTTGTAATATGGCAAACTCCCTACAAGCAGATCCCACATGCTACAGCAGATCTAAACATAATGTTTCACCTTAAATAAGGCATGGAACTTCACCCTGAAAATGCAAACTCCAAAAGCATTCACCAGCATCTGCAAGGACACAGAGCCAGTGTGTGCAGTAAGGACATTATGCCAGTCAAAGAGGGCAGAGTTAAGTAGATACTGTCAACAACACGCACCCTGGGTTTGCAGTTCCTGTCCTTCAGAAGTTCAAAGCAATTACCACAACCTACAACAACACAAAACCACAGCTGAGTAACCCTAACTCCACATGACCAAGTTCAGCAATACTTCATTCCATCAAAAGGATCTTCCAACACTCGAGGTGCAATCAGCCCTCCACCACTATTCCTAAACTCTTTGATAATCCCAGCAAGGGAACTCATAAGGGAAGTCTCTGGTAACTTGTACGTCATCAAGGTCTCCTCCCACCTTCGTAGCCACCCAAACTGACATTTCTAAAGTAAGAGGTGCTGAAGAGGGAGAATGATAAGCTTTTCAGATCAAAAGGCAGAGGAACGGGAGAAGGGAACACAGGAACAAGCACAAGGATGGTCCCAGAACCACTTCAGGTTTCTGATTTTCAGAGACCCATGCATAAGCAGAGGGACCAGGGAATGGAAAAAAATTAATCAATGATTGTAACTTAGGATACTGCAGTGGCAAGACTCATTGATTGAGAGTTTTGAGGAAAGTATTGCAAATCCTCCTCCCCCAGTGTCCACTTCCCCACAGCTCCAGCTCCACGAGGCCAGGTCTCACCAAAGTATGTCCACATCTCTCAGCTCCACCTGTGGGTAGCTCTCCTGCCTTGGTAAGTAGGCAAATCTTGTGCTTAGAAAGTGCTGCTTCAACAGTGTGCCCTGTCCTCTAAGTACATCTCACCTCAGCCTGCCCGTGCTGAAGAGCTCAGGCTTCTCCAGAGAAGCAACAGGCAGTTCAAACCATTCATATATCGCAAAGATTTTGAAGAAATCACTTCAAAACATTTTCATTTTGGACAACTTGAAATAGTCAGTCTTAAAACAGGAAGCATTACTTAATGTTAACTACCTCCGAGCTGTCCCTCTGCAATAAGCAGCCGTCCAATACGTCAGGTCACAACACAAACTAAAATCACCTAGGCCAGCTTAGCCATCCACTACCCTCTACAGGTTTCCCTGATACTGCAGCCCCTAGGAAGCAGTCTTCTGTGACCAGCTAGAAACACAGATCATTTCAAGAAATGCATTACTCCCCGCCCAGCCCCAACATCCCAATGACCTCACACCCATATGACACCTAGGGCACATTCAAATCTTAATCAGAACCTTAACACCACATTTGGGTTACAAAATCTGAACTGCACTCAACCTTTTGTGAGGCTATTAAATGGAAACTGCTTTTCTTTCTCTAAATACAATCTGAGGTAAATAGCATTGCAAAATGTTGGTACAACATATTGGTACAATCATATTGGTACAACTCTCAACTACAGCCAAAAATGAAAAGAGCACATACAATTAAAACTTCCCATGCTTCTCCATTTTAATGCGGCCAGTCACAAAACTAGATGAATTCTACTAGTTCAGACTGCAATAACAACCACTGATCATGCTGGAGGGATTCAGGACACAGGAAAAAAAGAAAAAGCTGTTTGAGCGCAAATCTTGCCCTTGTAGCTGCTTGAGAGTGTGCACCTGCTGAAACCTTCACATCAGAACTGTACCTGCAAAACAGCACGGACCAACACTTGTCCTCCAGCACAAAGCTATCTCAGCACAATGCAGGCAAAACTTACTTGAGCTGAACAAGCCAGGTTTGTATAATACAGACTATTTCACAAACCTCCTCTTACCAGACAAGCTGTGGGTGGTGTATTCTTTAACCAATGGTAACATCTTCAGTCATCCCAACACATGGGAAAAGATGTTTGCCTGTATGTTAAGACACAACATTATGGAAAAAACACATTGTTTCACCCTTGTAAGAACAACTGCAGTTGTTTCCGAGAACATTGATAAAACAAAATATTGAAAAGCTACTGAATAATAAAGACTTGTCTGTTTTGCAAAGATGAACAGTCTGCAAGAGATGATGACGTGAATAAGTAGCTTTTGTCACAGTGAGCATGAACAAGACTGAACGCAGTAGTCCATTTTTATTCTGACATTCCTTACTTTTGAAGCACTTGACCTTCCAAACTAAATTATAATATAACATGTATGCATTAGGTTTCCAAATTTAAATTACTTTGATGAAGGTCTGAAAAGAAATCCACTAATTCAAAGTGAATGGGGGGGAACTCAGACACTGACAGACACAAAACAAACAAACAAAAAACAACCAGAAACCCCACAAACAGTTACTGGGCTTCTTCAAGCAGGTATATGGGCTGCAAGTCTGCAAGTGGAAGCACATACAGACATAAATAATACCCACAATACTGACAATAAATCATTATGGTTCCAGTAGAAAATGCTGAACTGCGATGTATAGATTGATACAGGATGAGGAACTGGAGTGACCCATCAGAATTACTAGTGGAAAGAACCAGGCCGGATTCACAGCATCACAATGAAAGTATTGCTCCCATTCCCCTTCCAAGAAATGTTCCCCCATAAGTGAGCAGCAATGCCTCTAGCATTCATTGCAGCCAAAAAATGTCTTGCATATGCAAAGTTCTCAAAGGAGAAAAGCAAATGCATATTCCAGTATTTAAGTAAGCACCTAATCAAGCCATTATGTTCATTTACTGATTCCAGCTGATCAGAGAACAGAGCTAAAAAATGATTACTTTATTATTTCACCTGTAGTCTATTCAAAGCGAAAGTTGGAGAACATTTCATTTTCCATTGAACACAACTGTGACAGGTGAGGAACAGACAGGGATCAAGTATTCTTCATCTCTCCTCACAACAGAATTAGAAACTACCCGACAGAGCTGATATGTATGTTCAAAACAAGTCACTAAGCAGCGAATTGCCCACTCTTCCCTTGAAGCCACGAAACACATTCACCCAAGAGGAAGTCACTAAGGGTTACCAAATACGCAGAAACAACACAACCCTAAAATACACACTGATAGCAACCAGAAGGGTGTTCTGGGACAGGGACTCGTAAGCACACAGTGCTGCCTGCAGTCCTTTACAGATACCCACTAGTGACCAGTGAGAGATATGAGATACCAGGCTAAACTCTTCTTTGATTTAAGCCAGAACAGCCTGTGTAATAACCAGTGGCCACACCACCACAAAGCAAGACAAAGAAGTTTGTTAACAGTAAGTTAACTTCTTCACTTAGATAGTTCTAGGTCTTCATCAGACAAATATTTGAAGTCTTTGCAGCCTTTGCTCTCACAACAAACTATCTTAAAGTCCATAGAAGCGATCCTGGTAAACAGATTTTGTCTACCCTGTGACTACATAGAGCATTTCAGTACAGAACCATCCACCAGTTTCCACAAATTCACTAAGTCACAATACTTTCTGTCATGGAAGAGCGTTTTCAAGAGCAATTACATATAATCCTTATCATCACTTTCAAGAATTACAGGATATACACAGTCCAGACAAGAGAAGGCTGAAGCAGCTCTGCAGACAAGGTCTTTATCGTACTGTTATTTCAAATGTAATGTACATATACCGAGTTGACAAGTGTGTCTTCTTTGGAAAAAGATCCAGAAAATTAAATGTTTGTTAAATACAGCCTGAATTTAAAACATGCTGACCAAAAGACACTAACTTAGTTTACTTTAAAGAGACAGAAGAATAGCATTCCTCTCTGTTTAATAACATTGCTAGGCCTAAATCATCACACATCATTCCTTTCTTNNATCATTCCTTTCTTTTACTGATTCAGAGACAACAAATTCCATTGAAGTAATTAGCAAAACTTTTGCAAAGTACTGCATGAGTACATAATGAGGGTAAATAAAATTAATTTGTCAGTCTAAGACTCTAAAGATAAAAATTATTTCTTTCCCTCAACTAAAAACCTACTTATTATAAATGCTTCTATTAGTTAAATGCAGGTGAAATTCACATACTTTCTGATGAACCTGCAACACAAATAGGAATGCGCAAATGCCATAAGAAGACAAAGCTAGGCTGCCATTAACAACCAGATGATGATAGAGCAAGAAAGGGCAGATTTAAGTTTGGAACCAGGAAGTGACATCAACACAAATGTAATCACCATATCAAAAAAGGACACAGGGCCTTTTAGCTCCTCTAGATATTAAATACAACATAGCACTGACCACCTCCTTAACACTACAGCCTCAGAATGCAACTTCAGAATTCAACTTCCTTTCCTGACCTCCTAGTTCCAGGGCCAAGAAAAGCAAAAAGTGAACTGAATTGAGAGTTCAACTTCTTTTACCCCCCTTTTTAAAACTGCAGCGATGACGGGAAGCTTAAGATACAGAGATATTTTGCTAAAATAAAATTTAAAAAAATTATAAAAAAAAGAAGAAGAAGAAAATAGCCTTTCTACATCTACCTTTGAACTTCCTACTGATGTCTAGGTTTTCCCCTGGGTTTTCAGAGGCTGTCTCTTTCTCAGTGGAACAGACAAGTACACAGTTGGGAAACAGACTGTATGTACTCTGAAATGTGTAGCACAAACAAACTAAAGCAGAGAGTGACCACACATTGCTGGAGTTCTGGAATACGGCTTCCCTTTCACATGCACATATTTTAGACCTTCAACCTCTATACATTTCTGCAACATTTTATTTTTCTCTACTTTCAATTCTATCTGGTAAAGGAAACACAAGAGCAGGACACTAGCAACTAACTCAGAGGATATTCACAGGCTGTTTCTCTTCTTTGAGTGAAGAAGCAGACAAATCCTACAACTTTTTGCTTCAAAGTCTCTCTAGGCTCTATCCACCGAGATGCTGAGAGGAAGCAGTGCTGAGACTAGACTCACACAAACAGCTCCCGCACAGTCACAATTTCTGGAGCTGCAGCTGAACACTGTCTCATCAAACACACGACATTCAACCTACTCTCTTCACTTTTTAGTACAAGCTTTCCATATGAAACTACACGTTGCATAAATTTGAACTCCAGAATAGTACAGTTTAACACTAACAGACATAAATTTCCCTTCCCCAACTTCCCACAGTAGTTACAGTGATGTTGTTTTCCTCAGTTAAGAGCAAGCCAAGACACTCTATTAAAACATTCTAATCTTTTGCTCAGAGGGAAATTCTGTGCACTGCAAAAATGCCAAAAGCAGAGCAAAGCAAAACAAACCCCAAGCAAGCAGAGTCCCGTTCCCCAACGAGACCCTTTGCTCCCCAGCCGCAGAGTAGTGTTTGGGGTGAGAGCTGGAGCACTTACTCGTGCTTCGTGAAGAAGCAACTTCTCCGATAAACAGGAAGAGCCAGCACTACTTCTGGCTTTTAAACTGCATTTAAAAAAAAAAAAAA